>PKMM01022450.1:137134-259631 GCA_002933915.1 Eutrema heterophyllum
ACGAAAATAGATATTGTGACAAAAAATTTGGCCACAATAAATATTATTTCGTAACAATAAAAACATTGTGACGGTTACAATATGATCGTCACAAATTTTTTTTTGGTAACAAAGACGTCACAGCGTTTGCGACGAGTAACCATTTCCTTCACAAGTCGTGACAATATATAAAGTAGGAAAACCGTTACAGTCAGGGCCGGCTCAATCATCGGCCGGATCCGGTGCGGTTGTGAAAAAAGGCCCCTAAATACACTTTAAAAAAAAATTACAAGTGAAAACAAACTAAATTTTTTACATGATTGTTAAGTAAATAATACCATTCTTTTTACATGCTTTGAAGCAAAATTATCAATCAAAGTTTCTACATCTAATTCTTCCAAAAAATTATTCTCGATTGCCATTAATGCTAGCCCATTTAATATCTTTTGTGACATAGATGCCCTCAAATACGACTTTAATAACTTCAGTTTTGAGAAACTTCTTTCTGCAGAAGCAACTGTGATTGGAACCGTTAGTAAAATTCTATATGCAATTGGAGTATATGGAAAACTATTATTAAATTGTACAAGAAAATTCAATACATCACTTGCCCCCATCTTTTCGTTTGGTAAAAGTTCCTTAAGGAACTTTAGCTCAATGAAAAGCTCATCTCCATTAATATCTAGTAAATTTCTATTTTTCAAACTGTTTTCTAAATAACTACAATGAGTCTTTAAATTCACATCATCGCACATTTTCAATTTAGAAGAATTAAACAAAAAACCAAATATCTTTTCATATAATTGGTATTGTTCAAACCTCTTATCAAATGAACTAATAGCATGATCTATAATACACAAAAAATATTCAATCCTAAATGTTTCTTCTACATATAATATTGTTTCATTATTAATAATTTCGTCAAACTATTTTTTTCTACGGATAACTCGTCTTTGAATAAATATTGGTTCAATACCAATTTTATTAGCAATTTCCTTAGCTTTTATCATAGCATCAACAAATCCAGTTTCTCTATATTTTTTAAAATAAGAAATTAATGCACTTACCTCAGTCATTGCAACATCAATTTGCATATCCTTTGACTGGAAATTTTTGCTAACCATATTCACCACATGCAATATGTCAAACCAAATAATAGTAGATAACAAAAATTCAAAACTACTAAGCTCATTCATTGCTAATGATTTAGCTTCACTTTGAATCATTTGATCATTATCATTTTCAGCTACTTCATATAAAGCTTCTATTATATCCACAATTTGAAATCTTATGGCTTTAATACTTTCAACGCGACTTTCCCATTGTGTCGTTGACAATTGTTTAAGAGTTAAACTTTTCACATTTCTTTTCAAAATATCCCACCTCTTTATAGAATTAGCAAACAAAGAATATAAACGTTGCACTACTCCAACAAAATCTTTTACTTTCACAGAAGTATTTGCAATATCACACAAAACCAAATTAAGACTATGACAAGCACATGGTGTATAAAATGCTCTAGGATTTATATCCAAAAATCTTTTTTGTACACCTTGTTTGTTTCCTTTCATATTCGATCCATTATCATAACCTTGACCTCTCACGTTATCTATACGAAGATCTAGAGATTTTAATACATCTTTTAATACTTCAAAAAGTCCTAGGCCTGTTGTGTTATCTACTGTCAAGAATTCAACAAAAAACTCTTCTAATTTGAATGAATCTGAGGAAAAATGAACGCACCTTAGAATTAATGACATTTGTTCTTGATAGCTAGCATCAAGAGTGCAATCCAAAATTACAAAAAAATATTTTACTTCTTTTACCCTTGTAATGATTTTTGATTTTATTCTTGAAGCAATCAAAAGAATCAATTCATTTTGAATATTATGACTAAGATAATGATATTGAATATTGCCACTAGTAATCCGATGAACATGCTCTTTCATCACAAAATCAAATTCTGCTAACATCTCTATTAATCCTAAAAAATTGCCATTACTATTTTGATGTAATCTCTCATTTGTTCCACGAAATTATGTTTTGCAAGATATTTAACAATTGCAATAATTCTTACTAATACATTTTTCCAATATTCTTTTTCTTTCTTAAATTGTTCTTGAGCAACTTTATCAATAGTTTCATTTTTTAAAAATCTAAGCTGTAATTCAACCCAAGCTGTCATATATATGTTCATTACTTCTTTCATGCTCATTTAATCTAAAAAGTAAATGAATCCAATCCGAAAGACCTTTCTTTGCTAGTTGACTTTTCCTACTGCCTTTCTTAAAAATTTTGCAACAAAAACAAAAAACTTTATCTAACTCTTTTGAATAAACTAGCCATTTTCTATCACTTGTTTCTCCATTCGATAATTCTCTAATATAGCAAGTCGAAACAAATCTTCTACAAACTTTGTTTTTAGGACCTTTTACAATAGATAAATCTCTTTTTGGTCCATTTATTTCCAAGGTTTCTATCAATTTCAAATCAAGCGCATCCCAATTTCTTGGATCATAGATATCAAGATCACTAGAAACAACATCATCAACTTTTTCAAGCAATTCAGAAGCATCATCGACATTATATGTATTATTGATATCCTCATGAGCACTAGACACACCAATATCATCATTTTTTTCTTCCTCATGAGTCTCTTTGACAATGAATTTATCCATACACCCTTTTTGAGATCGAATAAAATTTTCTATCTTTTTTTGTTTTTGCCTTTTAGCGAAGCCGGATGACATATTTAACAATCAAAATTCAAACAATACCAAAATATAAACAAGAAAATATTGATTGGTATAGGAAACAATTATGAATTGAAGAAATGGGTAATAGTCAGGTCGTAGTTATAGTCTTGTAGATGTGTCGATCTTGCTGGAGTTTAGAGAAATTGAGTGAGTAACAAGCAAATTTTAACAAGAAATTTTTAGAGAGAGAGAGAAATCAGAATGTAAAACTCGTTGAAATGATGAATTTGATAAGATTATTGATTTATGAAGAAAAAATTGGAAATCACTAACGGCTAAATCATAATTATGAGAAAAGTAAAAAAATTACCCGTTGGAAATTTGATTAATCTGAAACATCATCTTTGTCTCTGTCCGGCGGCTTGTGTAGTTTTTTTGCTTCTTTTTTGGTTGTGTCAATAGATTAGGTTTATTAAAGTCATAGATTATGTTAGCTTTCGTTAAAGTCATTTGTTTTTTTATTTTTTTCATTAAAGCAAAAATAGAAAGAAATAATCGGATAGGACAGGTGCCAGTAGATTAGTTTCAAAGTCATTTGTGTGACGTTTAAGCCCTAAATTACAGAAGTTTGGGCCCCAAAAATATTGGGCCCAGTGCAAATACACTCTCAGCACATGCACATAACTAGGCCTTGGTTACAGTTACCGACTAAAAATAACATCACAAAATCATCCTATTATATGACTATCATAACATCTTAATTCCGTCGCTCATTACGACGAAATTCTAGTCCAAAATTGTTAAAAATGAAGACTGAAGAGTCATCACTAATCAGTCTTCATTTGCGATTATTTCACGATCTCAAATTTGTCACACATTATCACTAAATTATCGTCAAAAATTCGTTTTAAATAGCTACTGATTTATCATCTCAAATTTGTTACAATTCTTCACTTAATTATCATCACACTTTCATCTTAATTAACTACTGATTTCCCATCTCAAATTTGTCATAAATTTACACAATTATTGTCAAGATTATTTACCAAATTATTATCATAACCATACAAATGTAATTTAAAATATACAAAAATAATATCAAAAGGTAAATTAATAGTTTGAAAATAAATTACTATTCATTTGTGACATGAAACTTTGGTCACGATATGATATCGAAAATGTATGACGAATTATTTTCGTATCAAAATTTAGTCACAATAACTCTATTTTTGTAGTATATATATATATATATATATATATATATTTATGTGAAAATGCCATTAATCTTTCTTTTTTTAACACTGAGTTTTATTCAAAGCAAAGTAGACATACATGGTAGAATACAATGATGGGATACGGATGAAATACACAAACCGACAAAGATCGAAATCTCTTCGGAAACTAAACTGGCGAGTACATAAAACCCCCAGAGACAAGCCCCAAACCGGGGATACAAGCAAACAAAAGCTTAACAAAAAACCACAATTCCATCAAACATCATCTCACCGACACTTTACGGAGAATCAAAGAAGGATAGACAGCGATGGAAAAACCAACAACGCATGATAGGATCTTCGATTCAACATGTCCTCACTTGAAATAGGTAGTCTTAGAAAGTTGAAAATTTGGGCTTGGCATAACGGGACCTCAGTAGAGGCATAATTAATAAACCCAGTTGCCGAGGCCGGTGGAGTCGAAACTGAAACGACTAAATCCGGTGTGGAGCAGCCCAAAAAACAAGCAGATCTCACCCATATCTGTATGTTTAGAACGAGTGGAGGAAACTTCTACAAAGTCGCTTTAACGACAGCAAACTCATACCTGATTGAGTGACTGTGGGACGATCGATTAAAGCCATGGGAGGTACCGTTGAGAAGAGAAGCTTAACACCTAAATACACAAAAGAGAAGTAAAAGGAAAAGCAATAAAAAGGGCCCAACCGATGCCGGGGCTATGGAAGCCCACCGGCATCGGCAGGAAAGCGAATCTGATCGGAGAAGAGAATGAAAGCGCAAGAGCTACTGATATAGGAACTGGAACACAATCTGATACAGGGATTTTCCTTACAAGAATATTACTAGATAATTCATCAAGAGTACTTACAAGTCTTCTCTCAATCTCACTGATCTAGTCTCTCTCGTTCAAAGATCTATACACAATCTTTGAACCTTACAAATGCATCCCTTAGCCCTAGCTTTAGCTTTCTTACAAGAAACCCCAAAACCCTTTGCTAAAATATTGCTCTTAATGTGTTGACCTCATACACAGACCAAGCAGTCCTATTTATACAAAATAGAACGTGGCTCATACTAGCCTAAATCGCCAAGCTAAAGATAATACCAAATCTCTAGCAATAAGTCATATTTCCTATTTCTTAGGCTAAGATCTAGGAAATATTCCTTCTCCCTAATCCGGTAAATAATCCTCTCCAAGATGCTCTCACAGCTCTGCTACAGCCTCCTGGTGCATCCACGTGGCTTCACAAGCTCGGCCCAAGTCATCTCCCTTGCTCTGAGCCGTCCAATGCCTTAAGCTGCTCGCCTGTATCACTTCATGTGCTACTTCTCAACTGGTACAGGAGATGCATCAGCCCAGTGCATCTTCAATCTCCCCCTTTTTAGCTTTGTGTGTCTCTCAAGCACATACATCAACCACTCATACCACCCAAGCATCCAAAACAAAACTCTCCTTGACTCCCCCACAATTCAAGGTTCTTCCAATTTCTTTGATGTAAATCACGAAACTCAGACCTTGGTGAAACCACGATTGATGACCATCACCATCTTCATTTTCCTCCACGCTGCCACTTTCTCCCCCAGCTTGGGAGCACAAAAAGTTAAAAACACATGCACTTGAAGTAGTACGCATACTTAGCTCGACACGGCTATCTCGACTTCAATTGAAGCATCTCTTTGAAGTTAATTTGAACTCCACGGGTTTTCCTCCCTTCGGTCACATCCCCGATCACATCAGATAGTGAGTGATTCCGATGAACTCGTTGTATCACCTCATGTTCTGAATCAGGCTATTCTGAAACCTGCTGTATTACTCCCTGTTCTGAGACAGAACCAGATTGGTCTTCTGAAATAGTACGCTTCTTTGATTCATCACATTCTGAGTCGCTGTCTGTACTAAACCAATTCCACTTCGGGAGATAATATTCATCGAACACCACATGAACTGATTCCATGACCACATCAGTTTGAGTGTTGTACACTCTGAAGGCTGTACTACTTCCTGAGTAGCCCAGAAATATTCCTTCATCACTCCTTCCATCGAACTTTCCGAAATGATCCTTATCATTCAAGATGTAGCATTTGCATCCAAATACATGAAAGTACCTCAGGTTGGGCGTCTTCCCTTTCCACAGCTCATATGGAGTTTTAGTGGTCCCTTTCCTGACATAGACTCTGTTGATAATGTAGCACGCTGTGTTTAATGCTTCTGCCCAGAACTTCATAGGTACATTGTTGCCATTCATCATTGCTCTGGCCATCTCTAGAAGAGTTCTGTTCTTCCTCTCTACAACCCCATCATGTTGTGGTGTTCTTGAATCCGAAAACTGGTGTGCGATTCCATGACTTTCACAAAACATTTTCATAGATTTACTTTGAAATTCACTACCATGAATGCTGCGAATCCTCTTGATACCTCCTCTTTCGTTCATGAGCTGAAGTGCCCATATTCTGAAGCTATCGGCCATCTCAGATTTTTCACGAATAAATCTGACCCAAGTGACTCTAGAATAGTCATCCACCAGAACGAGCACATACCTCTTGCCGGCTAGGCTGTCAACTTGCATTGTCATCAAATTCATGTGAACCAGATCCAACACTGCTTTCGTTTGCACATCCGACACCTTCTTATGTTGGATTTTCACATGCTTTCCTTTATAACATGAATCACAAACCATCTTGTTTTCTCCCTTGATCTGAGGCACTCCTCATACTATTTCTTCATCAACAAGAGTAGTTAGAGTCCTTACATTCATGTGACCAAGTCGTTGGTGCCACATATTGATATCATCCTTTGCGTTGTAGCACTTATTCTTTGACTTGTTCCCTCTTTTGGTCTTCTTGATGTTTTGCAGGTTGCTTCGTGTACCTGTTATGTGGCGTGAGCAGCTACTGTCATCATGTTCATCTGCTATAATGACCATATTGCACCCGAAACCAAGTCCTGAAGTACCCCTTGGTGTTTTTCTTGTGAATGTCTGAAATCCATGTCCTGTAGTACCTCTTGATGTACTTCTTGTCTGTTGCAGATCAGACTTCTTCACCCATATTTGGTTTCGACGACCATTCCATGCGAACTTCCCTTGGTTCCTGAGCTTCTTTACTCTATCCCAAAACTTGTAGCAATAGGCCTAGATGTGGCCATACTTTCCACAGTAGTAACATCCACTCTTTTGTGTTGTACTACTTACAGACTTGAGTTCTGCTTGTTGATAAAAACCTGTAGACACAAAGTTGATTTTCTCAGTCTCAGGCCTTTCCATTCTAATGTATCCTAGGCCTCGTTTCACATCCACTGTTCGTCCATAGCTCAGAATCTTATCAAGTTGCTTTGTACCAGCAAACATGTGTATCTTCTTATGTTGATGATTAAGTTCTGCTTGGAGATTGGTGGAGATGTCTTTTTCTGTCTTCAGCAGCTGATTCAGTTCCTCTGCTTTCTTTGCTAGGATTAGTTTCTCCTTTATCAATGATACACTCCCCTGGCTTAGCTTTCTTTCTGCAGTCAGCTCACTCTGCAGTAGCTCAACGAGTGCTTCAAGACGAATTTTTTCTTTCTTCAATTCTGAGTTCTCTGTTCCAACTCTGATCAGCATCTGACGTGCTTCTTTGTAACTCGCAATAAAATCATCATCTTGTTCTTCCCCTGACTCAGATCCAGAAAGCTCTTCTCCTTCCTCAAACTCGGTAATTCCCACAAAAGCAACAAACTTACTCAGCTTGTCTTCATCTTCACTTTCTTCTTCTTTTGAATCCAAAATCACCATCGAACAACTCCTCAAATCTTGATAGCTCTCCATCTTCTGCGCAGGATCACACCTGTTTGTATTACACACAAGTGCCCGCTCTGATACCAATTGAAAGCGCAAAAGCTACTGATATAGGAACTGGAACACAATCTGATACGGGGATTTTCCTTACAAGAATATTACTAGATAATTCATCAAGAGTACTTACAAGTCTTCTCTCAATCTCACTGATCTAGTCTCTCTCGTTCAAAGATCTATACACAATCTTTGAACCTTACAAATGCATCCCTTAGCCCTAGCTTTAGCTTTCTTACAAGAAACCCCAAAACCCTTTGCTAAAATATTGCTCTTAATGTGTTGACCTCATACACAGACCAAGCAGTCCTATTTATACAAAATAGAACGTGGCTCATACTAGCCTAAATCGCCAAGCTAAAGATAATACCAAATCTCTAGCAATAAGTCATATTTCCTATTTCTTAGGCTAAGATCTAGGAAATATTCTTTCTCCCTAATCCGGTAAATAATCCTCTCCAAGATGCTCTCACAGCTCTGCTACAGCCTCCTGGTGCATCCACGTGGCTTCACAAGCTCGGCCCAAGTCATCTCCCTTGCTCTGAGCCGTCCAATGCCTTATGCTGCTCGCCTGTATCACTTCCTATGCTACTTCTCAACTGGTACAGGAGATGCATCAGCCCAGTGCATCTTCAGAGAAGGGGAGGAAGAAGAAAGAAGGGAGAGGATTTTTAGAGAGATAAAAGTGTCGGCCAAAAGGCCATTAATCTTGTGTGAGAACTTGCACAATTAATAAAGGACATTTGACATTCACCACAACCCATCATTACAATCAAGAGAAAACAAATTCCTATTTGTGTAAGAATTTTATGTAAGAATCCCTTCGTTGAATATTTCTATTATCATGCGAAAATTAAAAGTAGAGAAGAAGAAAAAAAGACATAGTAACAATTGGTTACAGTCTAACGGTCATACATTTTTGTTGAGCGGGAAATTGAATTATACTGGTTGTACTCTGTGTCACTACGATCTTCACTTAGCAATTTTAGAATTAGTATATGATTGGATAAAAGAAACAGTTAGTTTTATAAATCTATAATATATCATATGGAATCTTGACCATGTGTTGTAATTTGGTTTGATTTTTGATATATAAAAAGATAGATATGATCATATGAATCGTATAAACTTATCTCACGTCGATCATGTATAGGAGGTCGGAGATCGAATTTTTTTTTTTCCGATTGTCAATGCAATAACCAATCCTGCAACCTAATTAATCATTTGTCCCAATTGTAACCTAGAGGCTATAACCTTGAAATGTGCCTTATCATTATTGCATTAAATAGGGTAATGATGAAGTTATAATGATGATTTCATCAGCAAATGGTAGTAAAACATATATTATTAGTTAAAAAAAAGGATCATTTTGGTGAATATCCTCGGTTGACCCAAATTTTAAGTATTTGTCATCAAATAACCCAAAATTAGTTAAGCATGTTCATGTCAGCAAATTTTGACACTTTTAATTCTATTGCCGATGATGTCATTGTTTTTTCCCCTTCGCTGAGTTTCCTTCTTCTTCCCCGACAACATCATTTAATGCAGGCGAAAAGTAGAAGATTTTCTAAAGATTGTGATGTCGCCGCCGCCTGCAACTTGATTCTAAGAATAAAAATATTATGTGGTTGTTAATAACATACACACATCGGTACCTTCTTCTGCCATCTAGCGTTATCACGGTACCTTTTTATGCGTTCTCTCCACAATTTACTTCGTACACCGATGTATCTTGATTGACATCCTGTAATTTAGAAGAAGTTAGAAATGTTAACGAAGTTAACGAGATTATGACAAATTTTCTTAAAAGAAATTGTCAGGAGGGGGTGCTAATTTTTTTACCATATCACCAACTTGTCCGCCTTCCGACGCATTGGGTTGCCCCTCGGTGGACCCATCGACCCTTATATCTTGGTTCGGCACTTCATCGGAGTAGGGTGGGATGACTTGGGTCTCAGATGTACCCCTTGCTGACACGTTTAGCTACTCGGATTCTCCTTCTTTTTCTTACTGCATACTATAATATTTACGGAATGTGTTTTTAAAATAACATTGGTGAGGTGGTCTACCATCTGTACCACTTTAGGACGCTAACATTCTTATCCATATAATCACATGCGTTGCTGTTAACATTCTCATCGACATAATGACATGTGTTGTCTGTTAAAATTATGTGTTAAACTCGTTATCCACTACTTCCATAGGCTAAAAGACGAATTTCAGTTGCTGCCATCTAAAGCGTTAGTGATATTAGCATGAATGATCTAATATTACAATTGGTTGCGTTAACATTCTTATCAAATAGAATCGCATGCGCTATCCATTCTTGTAATTGGCATGTATAAGTAGTTAACAACTACTTTAACAATGTTAGCATGAATTAACTACATATCGAATTTGTGTGACTCTGTCGATAACATTTTTAGCGATAGCATCGTATTTGTTATCCGTTAACATTTATGCGTTAATCTCATTATCTACATGCATGTCTTTCACATGCAATATATTTGGCGTATAGAAGTGGTTAACAACTACTTTAACAATGTAAGCATGAATTAACTACATATCGAATTTGTGTGACTCTGTCGATAACATTTTTAGCGATAGCATCGTATTTGTTATCCGTTAACATTTCTGCGTTAGTCTCGTTATCTACATGCACGTCGAGGAAGAATGTAATCAGCTGTTTCACATGCAATATATTCGTTTTCACAAGCGTTTAACCATTAACAACGTTGGCTTACATTATATGACAGTTCGTTAGCCGTTAATATTGATGTGTTAAACTCGTTGTCCACTAATTCCTTAGGCTAAGTCTACAAATTGATGCAAACCGATGAAGAAGATAATTTCGCAAAAAGCTAGCTTCGTAGTTTCTCGGCTGACGTCTCCTGTGAAAGCGGTGGAGTATATCCTTCGCCGTTGGTGTTTCCCTATGCAAAAAAAAATGAATCCGTCATTTCACATGCAACAAGCTATTTCGCAAGTTTTAAACCGTTAACAAATGTTGTCTTATACTATATGACATTCAAAAGTGGATGGTAGGATGACAGTAGGATTAACATGTGGCGTGTAGAAGTGGTTAACAACTACTTTGTGAATCTAAGGCTTGTTGTTAACAATGTTAGCATGAATGAACTACATATCGAATTTGGGTGACTCTGTCGATAATATTTTTAGCGATAGCATCGTATGTGGTATCTGTTAACATTTCTGCGTTAATCTCGTTATCCACATGCACATCGAGGAAGAATGTAATCAGCTGTTTCACAGGCAATATTCGTTTTTCACAAGCGTTGAACCGTTAACAATGTTGGCTTATACTATATGACACTTCGTTAGCATAGCTGTGTTTAACTTGTTAACGCCTGCTTTGTTATCTAATGCTAAAAATCCGGAAGATTTGGGATGTGTACATTATTTCGCAATTACCTGGCTTGGTTTGTTCTCGGTTATTGTCACATGTGAAGGCGGTAGAGCGTATCGATCAACGTGGGGGTTCGCCTACACAAAAATAAAGAACCATACGTTTAACAGCCGCACACTGCGTTGGAGGTAATGCTTGTTCAGTGTGATTTTCAAGTGTTGTATGATCCGCTAACAATGTTAGCATATATTATCTACTATTACAGTTGGGTCCCATTTTCGTTAACATTCTTAACGGTATAATTATAGATTTTATCCATTAGCATTTTATGTATTCCCCTCGTTATTCGTTACTTGAGGAAGGTAGGGATCTAAATTGAGGCAAAATACCTGGCTTCGCTGTTTCTCGGCTGATGTCTCCTCAGAAGGCAGTTGATGGTAGCGGTAGCCGTCGTTTGTGGCTTCTGTTCTAGTACGTCTTCCATCCGGCTCTGCTAGGGGTGACCCGTCGGCATAATGGGAAGCAATATCTGCCACCAACCGATCAGGAGAGATGGGAGCAGCAGGGATGGGGTTCGGTGTGGTTTTCTTGACAGCAATCATGTTCGTCGTCTTCTAGCGCGACTTCTATGTCCGAAAGGAGTGTCATTTTTTGGTAAATGTTGACTCGCTCTCTGATTGGGGCTTGCCCGACGGCGAGGATTCTCTGAGGTAACTCAATATCTCCCATCTAGAAAGTCCGAAATTTTGTGAATTTGGTTGCTTTATTCATTCAATCGGTGTCGGAAAAAAACAGAATGGAATCATGTGAGTTTTACCTTACTCTCGGTTGTAGGAAGGGGCAACGATCCAGTCTTCTCTTCTATCAATTGTTCTGTGCTCGCAGAGTGAAACGGCGAAGGAAGAAACTCTTTCTTAAGACTATATTTACTTTTATGTATATCTTACCCTTAAAAGACGCAACTTTTCAGTTTCCGCTTTTATGGAATATTAATGATTATAAAAAAAAAATCCTACTAAGATATTGTTGTCGTTTACTGACAACACTTTCGTATATGTTGTTTGTTACGTCATGCAGCATACTCTTAAAAGTGTGTTATAGGTTGTGTCTTTCATTTGTAGGGTGTTTTCAGACATTTTGCTGACTACAGGGGTGGTCCAATAATGTGAAAACCGGACAACTAATATTTATGTTATCTAAGGATAGATAATGATAATACCCTAAAAAAACATATATTGTTAAAAATTATATATACTATTGAAACACCTATACTTCTTTGTTAGTCAATCCATTGCAAGAATGTCGTTTTAGTAAGATTTGTTTTCTAATCATTATACCATATATATATATATGATCTGAATATCTAGCTGAAGAACGTCAATACACTATTTTTTTGTTTTTTTATGACTGATATACTGTTTTTCTAGTTATAAGCATCACGTTGTATAATTGCATTCGAAGACTAATCACTATCTTTTAAAAGAACTAATGAATGCAAAATTCGTACTTTCGGTTCATGGACCGGAATATCAAATAACTTTTATTTATGAAATGTTAATAATTTATCTCTCTATTTTAAACGATCTCATAACTACTTTTGTTTATATTTAGTGAGTGGGAAAATATTAGGCAATCTTAGGACCATGATAACGGAGGAGTGGGATTCATTTTCAAATGTCAAATCTTTTGATGATAGTTAATTTGTTATACATATCATGCCATTATACTTCTTTCCGATACAAAGTAATATTTATTCAATTTCGAACCTTTTTGGTCATTTGGTGATTTCACACGCACCAAGTCAAATAACGTCATTTTGTTCCTTAGAGAAATAAATACAAACAGAAACACTTTACACGTCAATGACACGACAGACGACACTTTAAATCTTAAGAATATATTCAAGAAGAACACCTCCAGGTGTGTTAACATACATCAAATATGTTTTCTTTTTCGGATATTATAATTAAGAAATAGTAAGAATATTTCAGGTGATGACCCAATTAATTAGGTTAAACGGAGACCAGACCCATGGTTCACTTCATACACTGCATTATGCATTTATATGCTCCACAGAATGACCATGGCCCACTCCATTACATACTTTTCAAGTTTTCATTATTATATACAAGGGTGTGCTACGCGCGGATGTGTTAATTCTATTTTTTTTTATTTAATTTTATTTTTTTGTAGTTTGTTGTTTTGTCTTTGTTTGTTATCAATTTTTTTTACATATTAATTTGTTTTTTTCAAATGTCATAAATTAATGTTTTATATTTAAGAAAAAGATAAATATTGTAATATACACACATAATAAGAAGTTTTTGGTACGAACAAAGCCCATTAGAGTAAAATATTTAACAATCCCACAACTTAAATTAGATTTCCTTTTTTCCATAATTTCAAAAAAAAAAAAAAGGTTTCCCCAACTCTCCCCGTTCTTAATTCCGGAGTCGGCGTCCTCTGAAAACCCCTATCCACAATTAATTTGATATTCAGTGATTTTGGCATCTACCATCTAGGGTAATATTCACGAATGTTGCCCAAATTCCATTTTTATTGATAGTTTAACTAATGACAGATGATCCGTCGTTTTCTTATTGTCGGATCCTCTAGTTACCGACATTTGTAGCCAAAAGCGAGAGTTGTAGTCGTCGTCTGTCGTTGCTGCAAATGACCAATCTTCTGTTGTCACGGTTTGTCGTTATGTTTGGTAGAACCTTTCGTGTGTTTTTTTAAGTATTATATGTTTGTTGATTTTGTTGATTATTTTGTTAATTTCAATTTTAGTATGTCTCAACTTAGTTTCTTTTGTTTCCATGGGTTATCATTTATGTTTTGAAGCTTTGCTTTGTATCGTCGTTCATTGATCATTTTTGCTTGAATCCGAATTGAAAGTTTGAATACTAAAATGAAATGCCTTATTTTAAATTCAAAGCTGTTTAAGATAAAATGATTGCGTAAGAGGAAAAACGAATGATTGACTAAATGACGAACACGAACTTGACCATCTGTTTGTAGTAGTAGCAGTGGTCGCATCTATTTTCCAGGTCGTTGATGTTGCACATAATTGTTGGTCTGATATCCCTTATTGTTGTTAGGTAGAGAGGTAGGGGGCTGATTCTCACTCCATGCAACGACCTTTTGATATTTCTCCAGCATCGATCTGTTTTGTCTTTGCTTACTTTCCAGCCTAGTTTGTCCAAGTAAGTTCTCCCTTCCTCCATTTCGCCCCTGCATAAAATTAGAATTCCATATAGATATATCGTATTCTTAGCATCCATACTTTAAACAAAGAGTGGTCGTTGTTGGTTTCATTGATGAATTCATTGTTTTCTTTTTAATCTATATATATAATAGGGAAGTGTGGAAACTGTGTAGATGCGAATGCTTGTAATCCATTCTGCCCATCTATGATTATCTTAATGTAAAGTCTAGCGCGAGCAAAGATGTAGCTGAGATATCCAATGTTTCTGAATTTGATTCTGGGTTGATAAGATATCAAGAAGACGAATCTATTTCCCTATTTCTAACATAGATTTAGTTAAAGAGATTGGTCTGATCGGTTCAAATGGAATTCCAATATTTCTTCCGTCGTCAAGATTTCTTAACGACTCAATGCTCATATATGGTACTTCCAATAAGCTAGATGGTAGTGATTCAGGGGTTCAAGTGACTTTTATTGGTTCTTAAGCCAATGGTGAAGGCTTAAATTCTGAATCTAATATGTTTTTCTATAGATTTGTCAGAAATGATCTTGGCGGTCCATTGAATAAGCCGAGCGGAGTGGGTAACTCAGGGTAATCCCAAACCTATGGAAGGGCCCAAACTAATCCATGGGGGAAGAGCAACCCACGGATAGGCCCATTCCCGGGTTTTAAAATGGGCCGTAAGCAAGAACTCATATCCGTGTGGGTGTCCAGGAACAATGTGTTGTAGTTTCGCGCAGCAGGTGGATCGAACCCGAAGTGTGGTAGCACCCCGACCCCGTCCCCAACCACTCGACCACAAGGCCCCGAACATATACTCGTATTGTTATAGCCTTAAATTAAAAATTTGAATAATAAAAGCTTATAGTTTGCATAATTTATCAATAATCAAATGTATTTTTCCATTTGAAAATCATTCCCATGACTATATATACCATTCATTGTATACTCAACGATTCATCAATGAAACCGAAAAAAGAAATGGTTGGATGGTCAGAACTCAAAAGTATTGTGTAGTTTTGAAATATTTAAAAAATAATTATTATTGACGCGCGGGTGTCCATCTTCAAAATGATAGTTAATTCTATAAACAAAATTGAGATAATTTATCGTTTTTTTTTATTTTTTAAATGAAATAAGTTATCGTATTAGACAAATATTTTTAAGATCAAATCTGACGTCCCTTGAATGTGATTTCATTTGTGAGTAGAAGATTACTTTTTACTATTCAATCTTAGATTTTGGTACAATTTAATTATCTGAGGTCGACTTACATATTTTTTTTTTGCCAAGTAGTTAGTTCATCCCCATAACATTATTCGTTGCTAAATTAGACACACACACTAGATTGAAGTCAAACAAACTCGTTATCTAGAGACTGTTATGTAAATTCTATAAAGACTAAATGTATATATATGTTCCTAATCTCAACCAATTAAATTAAATAAATGATATAAATAAATAGTTTTTTAAGGCACTCTTTCTTTACCCATGCATATATATTGCATGTTGTTGGAAAAAAAGAAGAAGCTTTCTTTACCACATAGCCCGAAGCTATTGGATTCATAATTTCACATGCATGAGCTGCTAAGGATACATATTCGCATTGAGCTTAACTGAAACAAGTTTTAGAACACAGAATTAATTAATAAATCAAAATGAATAATTCGAAAGAAAAGGATATAATAATTTGTTATGTATTCTTTTGCTCCAATTTCTTAGTGAGAGTGAGCACTTAATTACCTTAATTTTTACTTGGTTGATCTATGCTAATTGAGAGTCCCAAATCAAAATAAAATGAAAATGTGAGTATAGATAACATTTTTTTTTGGTCAAAGAGTATAGATAACATAAATCATAAAAGCTAAAAAAAAAAAATCAAATTGGGATCTCTTGATGATGTGCATTCGTATATTGGAGGTAAAATTCATGTGATAATAAGCAAATCTGTGAAAGTTAGGGAACATGGATGTCATGTTTTCTGAAAACTCTACGATATTCAAGTCACACTCAATTAGCTGAAAACCATAAAAACGGGACAAAATTACGTCGGGTTCTAAAACAAAAGATATGAAATGTATATCCACCATTTTCTAAGCTAATTATGGTACTTATTTCTTTATTTTTCTAAGCTAATTATTTTCTAAGCTATTTGGTCTAAAACAAATGAGTCTTTATATTATCAATGTCTCCTTTCTTCCCAAAACTAATATAATACGGTTATACCAAATCTATCTAGCTATATATCCTTTGACTAAATTTTAATTTATATTCATCGGTGTACATGTGTGTGAGGGTGTATATAACCAAAGTTATCGGTTGCAATATATGAGATTATTTAATTCAATGTTCTCTTATACGAACAGAAGTTTCAAAGGATTTATGGTTAAAATCATGGATGCCTTTTCATGTATGGCAGACCACCTTGCTTTAATGTAAGTTCAATGACAAATAACTTTCCATGTTACAACAAAATTAGTTTGTTTGTATGTCCAAGAGATTAAAGGTCCAATCGTTGATAAATAATTAAATACGGAAATATTGTTTGACAATCTTGTTGGTACTTATTTTTGTCTCTAAGTATTTCTTATCAGTTGCTTTTAAATATTTCGTAATTGATTTGAACTTTAAGCAATTGTAGATTTAGTTTTTGTTTTTCTCTTATTTTGTCAACTTGCCTTAGTTCTCCTAGCCTGTACTTTTTGTGGTGGGCATTTTATAAATTAGTCGTCATCTACGATTTGCTATAAGAAAGGAAAAAGTATAAGAAAATCAGGTATTTGCTACAAACATGTAATTAGCTAATTATCAGGTTAAATAATAAATTTGTAAAAGGAACAAAAATAGTAAACAAAATATACATATATGCATTTTAAACCGTATATCTAGAGGATCTTTAAAATTTGTAATCTAACCACTACAAAAAAACAATCAATTTTTGACGGCCAAATCCGTCAAATTTTTTTGATGGATTATATATGTCGGTTCTAAATCATCAAACATTAATATCTGTTAGAAGTTTCTGACGGATTTAAATTCGTCAAGACTCTGTCGGAAATTTTCAACGGATTTCTGATAAAATTTTTCGATGGATATTAATTTTCGACGATTTTCCGACGGGTATTTTCCGACATATTTCTGACGGATAATTTTATGAACTACCTTGTTTTCTTAACGTTAACGTTTTGTGTTAGTATCGTTCATATGTCACTATCCATATTTAACCCTCGTATAACACTGTAATACGTGTTATTGATAAGAGAAAATGTATATCTCGAAAGGCCATAAATCAAGATAAAGTAAATACTACAAATTAACTAACGTCTATGACGTTAACGCACTAGCTAAGCTGCTAGGGTTCCTCCAATAAGACAAAATTAAAAAATCAGTCATTTTTAAGTTAAGTATATATAAATCAATCGTACTGTAGCTTCCACCAGATTTACATCATAAAGAGTAATCAAACGTTATTTCTATCATTCTATGTTAATTAATTAAGTGAAAATTGATCAGTGGATCGATCATGCATTAATTGTCAACCCATTATTGTGGTTAAGAACTCTATACTACTGGCCGGTTAATACTAGTGCAAAATTAGTATACAATGTTTCATATTCTCTCTATTGAGGCATTAATTATCAACCTATTATGGCCAAAATTAGTATACAATAGGACCATTTCTTCTTTATTATCAAATAAACATACTCCTAAATAATATGTTACATGCATTCACTTGATAATTATTTTTAACTATATAGTTCCTGTGTTTTTCTCAATTTAATTTCGACTATACTATATGCAATTTTGTGTAAACATTTGAAAACTGTACATGTAGGCATGCGGGCCGGCACGTTAACTTGTTGAGTTTAGCGGGGTAAGCCTGGACATAGCTACATAGACCATGGTTCTAGTGGACCAGTCCATGCAGTCCAAAAAAAAAAACTATATGTCGTAGGACAGATCAGATGGACGCATGCCGGCCAGTTTGATACCTCTAGTTAAAATTCTTCTTTTTCTTCCTAGGAACTTTCAACAAAGTTACTCAATGATTCTCACTAGCTATTCATTTTGATATAACCAATGCAATTGAAGGCATATAATTGCTTTTGTAAGGAAACAAAAGCATGCTTGCACATTCAAACTCTGATATAAGTTATGCACAAATATGATCTACGCATGCAGGTGTATCCATACATATATGGATAGTAGAAGAGAAAACAGGAATGATAATGGTAATGAAATGGTCATGCAGATAATCTAAGAAAAATTATATTATCTTTTTGTTTCAAAATTCGCTCCATTAGTCAAAATATGACTCTCTATAAAGATCTTTGAATATTATAATTTTTACATCATTTGCGAACGTTTATTGTATTTTTGGATTCATCGAATGCATACTGGGTAAATATTATATTGCAATGCAGAATAAAGCTCAACGATGCGTACAAACACATAAATAAGTTGAATTTATAATCAGATGCTTCTTAAAGATTAGAGAAGGATCAAGACAAAGATTTTCCTCANTACATAATTCAATATAAAGAGAAAGAGAATTTGGTCATTCGAGCTGCGAAAGGCTACAGATGCATGTGTTGGTGGTTTAAAGGCAAGGGTGAAAATTACATATACATGTGTTGACGTGTTGTGACAACAGTGGTTTAAAGAGAAGGGTACGACGATAATTTCAGTTTAACTAGTGAAAAAGGACATACAAGTACTTTCAGTAAAGCTTGTATACACCCACTTAGATAGATTCTCCCAAATCCCAATGATCACGATCAGTTTGTCCTACGAACATACTTCCTCTGTATTTTATTAATAATTTTTTTAAAATTTTTCACACATACAAAACACATTAAAATTTAATTATAAATGCATCATTTTTTGGTGCTTAACAATTTTTTTATAATTCTAAACCAATAATAATTCAATAAATTTAATTTTTTTTTTTAAGTTTACAATTCATCATCGTTAACTAATAAAAAATGCATAAAAAACTTTAAAAAATTATTTTTTTGAAACAATTTTTTTAAAAAACATTTAACAATTAGAAACCGATGAGTATCTATTTATCTTCTTTTCGGTATTATTGTAAAACTTACCAAAATTGAATTCGGAGTAAAAGCTCATATCCCAAAGGTCGAACACGAAGATTTTTCAGGAAATCACTCATTCCACTATTATTTAACACGTTAAGTACAAAATTTTCATGAAATCTGTTGTATTTGTGTCTGTGTAACAAGTCTTATATATAACATGTGCGCATTCGAGATTTCGAACATTTTGGAAACAAAAATCCTTGAAAAACAAAATATACATATAAATCATCAGATCTTATAATTTAAATAAAATTGGTTTACCATATCAAATAAATTTTTAATAAAAAAATATGAACTAGGTCTAGAAATAGTTTGAGACGATCCTTATCCTTAATCCATTAGAATTTTTTTTTTAAAGAAGATAGAATATTATTAAAGTAATAAAAACAAATATATATAGATTAAATTGTAACCAATAATACTAATCTTACAAAGTAATGGACTAGGACACATGAAAAAAGGAGTTAGCTAAAAAGGAATGTTTACATTGAAACTCATAATACTAATCTTAGATAACGTTGTAGGATATCTAATAAGTAATAGCATTAGAGCTTACTAGTTAATATATATATACCAGCTCGTCAAGCTTAAACAAACGGCCTTATATCTCTACCATCATATGAACGAGTGAGCAAAGATCAAAACATGTCAAGGTACTTTCACAGCCTCTCACAAACACCACACAGGCTCAAGTCCAGGATGCTCGCCACGTGGACTCCTGACCAAGAGGTCAACCAAGTCCGCCTCCGTTCCGGCGCAGACATGAAGCGCAAGCTCCGGTGGTTCGATCTCGTCTCTCTCGGCGTCGGCGGAATGCTCGGAGTCGGTGTCTTCGTCACCACCGGACCCGTCGCACGTGATATCTCCGGCCCCGCCGTATTCATTTCCTATCGTCGCTGGTTTCTCGGCACTTTTGTCCTCTCTTTGCTACACAGAGTTCTCAGTTAATGTCCCTGTCGCCGGTGGAGCTTTCAGTTATCTCCGAGTCACTTTCGGTACACAAAAATACTTCTATAATTATTTGCTTGTTTTTCTTTTTTTTTTTTCAACAATTATATTTGCTTGTTTCTTTCTCCTTTTTTGGTCTTCTTAATAAGTTTTTTTAAAAAGGAGTAAGACATAAAAAGGCTTGTTAACAACAACTTGAGAAGCTTTAAGTAGATGGAAAAGAGAGCATAACCTGAATTCTCGCGACAAGATTCAGCAACTTGAGAAGGCTCTTGAAGTGGAACAGTCTTCTTTCTATCCTTGTTTTTCAACGGTATGTATGCTGTGAAAAAGGATTTAATTGAAGCATACAAAGAGGAGGAAGTTTTTTGGAGACAGAAAAGCAAAGACAAGTGGCTGAAATATGGTAATCGCAATTCAAAGTTTTTCCATGCTTCGGTGATTGCAAATAGAGTTCGGAAAAGAATTGAAGTTTTGCCTGATGAGAATGGTATTAAGCAGAAATCAGAAGCATCCAACGGTGAAGTAGCTTCAACATACTTTCAGAAGCTTTTCACTTTACCCGACCAGTTTTGAAGAGATGTTTCAAGGTTTCATTCCAAGAGTCTCGCCTGAAATGAATGAGTTACTCATCAAGAAGGTATCCATTGAAGAAGTGAAAGTTGATGTTTTTTCAATTAATCCAGCTAGTGCTCCTGGAGCAGATGGGATGTCAGGGCTTTTCTTCCAACAATATTGGAATATTGTCGGTCAACAAGTGACTTCAGAGGTTCAAAATTTATTTTCCTCTGGTATCTTTCCATCCGAATGGAATTATACTCATCTCTGCCTTCTGCCTAAGATTTTCTAACCCTTCTGACATGTCCAACCTAAGGCCTATCAGTCTCTGTTCTGTTCTATATAAGATAATATCTAAGATCTTGGTCTTCAGGCTGAAACCGCTTTTGCTGCTTATAGTTTCAGAATCTCAGACAATTTTTGTTGCAGAGAGGCTTATTTCTGATAATATTTTGGTTGCTCATGAGTTAATCCATGGGTTGAGAACTCATTCTACTATCTCAAAGAAGTTTATGGAAATTAAAACTGACATGTCTAAGGCGTATGATAAGGTTGAATGGAGTTATTCAAGATCTCTGCTCTCGGCAATTGGTTTTCATCCTCAATGGATCAACTGGGTCATGTTATGTGTGTCTTCTGTGACATACTCAGTTCTGATAAATGATGTGTCGCACGGTCTGATCACTCCGCAGCGAGGAATAAGACAAAGTGACCCTCTTTCACCTTTTCTTTTTGTGATGTGTACAGAGGGGCACATTCATCTTCTAAATAAGGCGCAACATGAAGGAATTTTGAATGGTATTCAATTTTCAGATGATGATCCAGCCATTCATCATTTGTTATTCGCATATGACAACCTTTTTCTATGTAAGCTGATGAAAAGCAGAGTTTGGTCCTTAAACAGATTTTGAAAAGATATGGTGATGTCACATGTCAAACAATCAATCTCCTTAAGTCTTCAATTACTTTTGGATCAAAGGTAGAAGAGGCAGGGAAAAAACGCATTCAAGATAGATTGGGCATTCACAGTGAAGGAGGGGCAGGCACATACCTGGGCTTACCAGAATGTTTCAGTGGTTCAAAAGTTGAAATGCTCAGTTACATCAAAGAGAGGATGAAGTCAAGGATGTCTGGCTGGTATGCTCGTACCCTATCTCAAGGAGGAAATTTTTTGTTGCTAAAGACTGTGGCAATGGCTATGCCAGTCTTTGCAATGTCATGTTTTAAGCTTCCAAAGACGTCCTGTGACAATTTAACAAGTGCAATGTCTGATTTCTGGTGGAGCTCCTTTGAACATTCTAGGAAAATTCATTGGATCAGTTGGGAGAAGCTTTGCCTGGCTAAGCAACAAGGTGGTCTTGGCTTTAGAGATATAAAATGTTTCAACCAAGCTTTGTTAGCCAAACAAGCTTGGAGAATTCTTCAAGAGCCTATGTGTCTTTTGGCCCAGTTAATAAAGAGCAGATATTTTCCTTTTGGTGATATTCTGAGTGTAGATGTGGGTTTGAGACCCTCCTTTGGTTGGAGAAATATCCTACATGGGAGGGATTTACTAATTCAAGGTCTTATTCAAATAGTGGGGAATGGAAAGTCTCTTAATGTGTGGATGGATAAGTGGATCGATGATGCCAATGGAGGTCAGAAAGCACCTTGGAGAAAGTTAACTCTTTTTGATCTTGATCTAAGGGTCAAGGATCTGATTGATGTAGATAACATATGCTGGAACTTACCGAGGCTGATGGAGAATTTCTTCCAAAATGATATTGATAGTATTTTAATCAAAAAACATGTGGTGAATCAAGATGATTTCTGGATTTGGAAATTCAACAAATGTGGGGATTACTCAGTGAAATCTGGGTATTGGCTGGCTTTTCAAACAATCAAGAAGTCCATCATTCAAGAAGCATCAGCTCTCTCTTCTATCAATGGTTTGAAAGAGCAGATTTGGGACATTTCTACTGATCCGAAAATTAAAATTTTCCTTTGGAAAGTTTTAAGTGGAGCAATGCCGATAGCAGACATTTTGATAGCTAGAGGAATGAAGATATATAATAGATGTCAAGCATGTGGTTATGAAGGTGAATCACTAAACCATGTTTTCTTCCTTTGGAACATGTGCCTTTATTACTTTGAAGGCAGAAGTTTCTCGACTTTTGAAACAAT
Source organism: Eutrema heterophyllum (assembly GCA_002933915.1). Taxonomy (NCBI): domain Eukaryota; kingdom Viridiplantae; phylum Streptophyta; class Magnoliopsida; order Brassicales; family Brassicaceae; genus Eutrema; species Eutrema heterophyllum. Next base: position 160,213 of record PKMM01022450.1, read on the forward strand.
GGAGAAAATCAGAGATGACATTGAGGATTGGTTCCTTGCTCAAAATCTTGATACTACAGAGGAGAATATGTCCTTATCTGAAAGTTGTGAAGACATTTTGAAGTGGAAACCGCCTCCGGTACCCTGGATTAAGTGTAACATTGAGATAGCTTGGTCAAAGAAGATCAAAGTGGGAGGTGCGGCTTGGGTGGTAAGGAACTCTGAAAGTTTTGTTCTGATCCATAGTAGGAGATCTTTTAGCAATGTGAAAGATTTAGGAGAGGCAAAGTTTTTGAGTTTGGTCTGGGCAATATAGAGTATGCACTCCCACAAGCTAAATCAGATTATTTTTGCTTTGGAAGCTTGTGAGCTTGTTGGAGCTATAAACAGACCTCAAGCATGGCCGTCCTTTATGTATCAAGCATCAAAGATCAGATTTGTTGTGAACCCTATCAAAGATTGGAAATTGGTTTTGGAAAGTTTTTCATCAAATAGAGGAGCTCGTCTCATCGCGCAAAGTGCCACTTCCGAGTTTTTTAGTCAGTCTTATGTGGCGTCTTCTCACCCTTTTTGGCTATCAAAGATTTTTGCTAGTGAGAAAGTCCTTTCCTCTTGTTGATTTTCAAAGCTTTGTTTTCTGTTTTGTGCAGTTGTAGCATGGTTTAGAATTTTATGGGTTTAGGAAGCCTCATCCTTTTGGCAAGTTAGTTTTCTCCGTTGAGTATCATTCCGGAGGTTAATGTTGGGGTTTGTGAGAACCATGTTTTTTTGGATTAGAAATGACTATAATGTTGTTAGTTATCGTACTTTATCAATGCAATTTCAGATGACAAAAAAAATAAAACAACAACAAACAAGGCTAGAAACAAGATTTTAAGTAGTTTTTTTTTCGGCACAAGATTCTAAGTAGTTAAGGTGACAATTTATAAAGAAACGTAAATGTGTTTTAACAGTTAGAAAATTAAGCGTTAAGTAGAAAAAACACATGTATCTAAGAACTTATGAACAAAATAAAATATCTTTTATTTTTAAAAATCTCTATCATATAAACTATTTTTTTTTGTTTTCCTACACAAATTTTTAAAAATTTTTTTACCTACACAAGATTAATTAATCTTTTTATGAATGAGAAAAAGACACGTAAATAATAGTAGTTGACAGCTGTCACAATCAGGCAGATCTAAAGAACATGGTACATGGAAAAAGACCGATTCTTACCCGAACTATTCCAAATGGTACCCATTCATACCTAACAAATTTAAATGTCCAATTTCATACCCAAACTCTTTAGAATTGGAAAATTCATACATAAACTAATTTTTTGTTGGCGAAAACAAACATTGACCAACTCCATGTTAGTCAAACCCGTGACACCGTTAACGGTGAGAACTCCCGTTCCACGTAAGCTGCCTCGTTGGCACGGATACATAAACGTCGTCGTTTCGTTTTTAAAAATTTGTGAGAATAATGGGCTAAAAACTGGGCTTTAAAAAAAAAACCTAATTTGGCCCCACAATTCCAAAATCCTTTGTCGTGGTCGTGAGATAGAGAGTAATATGGTTTTGCAATTCTTCAAAAATCTGTTTGAATCTGTTTGAGTTTGACGCAAATCCATAGTTTTGGAAGAAAGAGAAGACAAATCCGAGTTTGGGGATACAATTCGACTTCTGGGTTGCTTTAAAATGAGGTAATTCGACATTTTAGGGTTTTGATTTGGGTGTAGATGTTATAATTTTTTAATGGTTTCGAATTGTTTAATCCTTACAAATTTTTTAATGATTTTCAGTGATTCGGATTGCATGTTTCTCATCTACCATGGTGGAAAGTTTGAGAAATATGAAAACGACACAGTCCATTACGCCGGTGGCTCTGTGCACAGAACTTCTAGCACCGCCGCCATCAGTGTTTCAAGCGTTTCCTGTGAGTTTGTATGGGCAGAGAGTGTGGTACAAACTGCCTTACGAAGATCTTAGTGAGCTGAAGGTATCGTTGAATGGTTTTGGAAATTTTGAGAAAATGTGTGAAGCGGCTAAATGGACTAACCAAGTTGAAATTTATATGGAAAGTGATGAAGACATCGACGAAAACCAGAACATTAATCAAGGCAGAAATGGTGATGAAGACATCGACGAAAATCATAACAGTAATCAAGGAATAGATGGTGATGAAGAGATCGACGAAAATCATAACAGTAATCAAGGAAGAGATGGTGATGAAGACAGAGGCCGAAATGAAGGAAGAGATGAGGAAAATGAAGGAAGAGATGAAATGTGTAATGAGCAAGCTCGTGTGGAAGAGATAGTGTCATATGTAACATGTTCCTAGACTGTTAGTCAAACACACGTTTTTTTTTTGGGACGATGGAGTAGGTTTGGTAGGTGAAGGTGGTTGCACTCAATGTCAACAAAGGATGCTACACTTGTCAACATTTGTCGGCTCCTCATCTACTATAAAAACCCATGCAAGGGTGAAGAAGAAAATCATCCCAAATCCCAAAAAAAAAAAAAAAAAGAAGAAACGTAAGAGAAAGAAAGAAAGAAAAGAAAAGAAAAAAAAATATTTCTTTTTTTTGTAGAGTTATCGGGTTTGGGTGTGAGTTGAGAGTGTTGTAATATTTTCCCGGTTGATAATAAAAGATCTACAGCAGGTCCGGAGACGTAGGCAATATTGGCTGAACTCCGTTAACAAATTCGGTGTGTTTTATCTTTTCCGTAATTCTGATTTATCAGGAATTTAACGATATTTCCTAACAACTGGTATCAGAGCTAAGGTTGTGGTGATTTCGTTAAAACTTCCGGCGAGATTATTGTTCCGGCGAGGTTACTGTTCACGTGAATAGTAAAAAATTCAGTGATATCTGTTTATCGTTGGAGGTGTTCTAATACACGGCAGTTCGCAAGAATAATCAGAAACGATGGGAGGAGAAGATGGTTCAGCACACGGTATCGGGAAATTTGACGGTACATATTATGCATTTTGGAGAATGCAAATCGAAGATTATCTGTACGGAAGGAAGCTTTCATCAACCACTGAGCAAGAAGCCTGAGAAGATGGATCAGGAAGAGTGGGATCTTCTTGACAGACAGGTTCTGGGTGTTATTAGGTTAACACTGTCGAAAAATGTTGCTCACAACGTTGCGAAGGAGAAGACCACGGAAGGGCTCATGAAAGTTCTCTCAGATATGTATGAGAAACCTTCAGCAAATAACAAGGTATTTCTCATGAAGAAACTCTTTCACTTGAAGATGGAAGAAGGTGGCCCTGGTGTAGCACATGTAAACGAGTTCAACACGATTGTCAACCAATTATCATCCGTTGAAATCGAGTTTGATGATGAAGTGCGAGCACTGATTTTGTTGGCATCTCTGCCAAATAGTTGGGAGCCAATGAGGGCAGCGGTTAGTAATTCTGTGGGTACCCATAAGCTTAAATTTAATGATGTTCGAGATCGTATCCTTGCTGAAGAAGTTCGTAGGATAGATTCTGGCGAAACATCAACGAGCTCTGCTTTCAACGTGGAAAACAGAGGCAGAAACCAAGACAGAAACAACCGGAATATAGGCAGATCGAAGTCAAGGAATGGAAGAAGTCATTCCAAATTCAAGCAGCCTACTGAATGCTGGAATTGTGGAAAGACATGCCACATCAAAAAGAATTGTTGGGCACCGCCAAAGAAGGAAGACAACAAGGGAGGCGGAGCCAATGCAGTCACACATGAAATTGCTGATGCATTGGTAGTATCTGTTGATTCCCCAAGAGAAAGTGAAGCTCATGATGCAGCTGCAAACACCGCCAAAGCATCGATCTCCTATGTTGATAGCCCGATCGACTCTTGGGTTCTTGATTCATGAGCGTCATTCCACACTACACCACACCACAACATTATGGAGAATTATGTTGCTGGAAATTATGGAAAGGTATATCTAGCTGATGGTTTACCTTTGGACATAGTTAGTATTGGAGATATCAACTTGAAGATGTCAGATGGTCGCGTGTGGAAGATCACAAAGGTTAGACATGTGCCAAAGTTGATGCGAAATCTGATCTCAGTAGGACAACTTGATGATACAGGGCATAATGTCAACTTTGGTGGTGGAGCCTGGAGAGTAAAAAAAGGTTCTATGGTGATCGCTAGAGGTCATAAAAGAGGCACTCTTTATATGACGACGAGTTATCAAGATACATTTGCTGTTGTCGAGAATGCCAAACAAACCAAGTTGTGGCATTGTAGGTTGGGACACATGAGTGAGAAAGGGATGAAACTAATGGTGGCAAATGGCGTGCTTCCGGATCTGAAGAAGGTGGATCATGAGATGTGTGAAAGTTGCATCCTTGGAAAACAGAAACGGGTTAGCTTCTCAAAAGAAGGAAGAGAGCCAAAATCTGAGAAGTTGGAGCTGGTGCACACTGATGTGTGGGGACCCGCATCTGTCGCATCGCTAGGAGGTTCGTACTACTATGTGACCTTTATTGATGACTCTACAAGGAAAGTGTGGGTGTACTTCATGAAGAACAAATATGAAGTGTTCTCGGTTTTCAAAAGATGGAAAGCCATGGTTGAGATTGAGACGAATCTCAAGTTAAAGTGCCTAAGGTCTGATAATGGTGGAGAGTACATTAGCGAGGAGTTCAGAAGTTACTGTGCTGATAATGGGATAAAGATGGTGAAGACTATTCCTGGAACGTCTCAACAAAATGGAATAGCTGAAAGGATGAACATGACCTTGAATGAGCGTGCTAGGAGCATGAGATTGCACTGTGGATTGCCTAAGACATTTTGGACGGATGCAATCAATACCGCAGCCTTCTTAATAAACAGAGGACCGTCTGTTCCATTGGGATTCAAGATCCCTAAAGAAGTTTGGAGCGGAAGAAAAGTAAGTCTTACTTTTCTAAAAGTATTTGGATGCTTAGCTTATGTTCATGATGATAATGCTGCAAGAAGTAAACTCGATGCAAGATTTAAGAAGTGCTACTTTATTGGTTATGGTGACACCGAGTTCGGTTATCGGTTTTGGGATGACCAAAAGAGGAAGATCATCCGCAGCAAAAATGTTGTGTTCAACGAAGGAACGTTGTACAAAGATAAGCTAAAGGAAAACTCATAGAAGAAAGAGTCTAGGGCTGTTGATTTGGGAGATATCCTAGCACCAGAGTTGCAACAGGATATCGCAAGAGTAGAAGAACAAATCCCTCAAGAAGAGAATAGTGAGGCAGATGAGAATGATGATTCAGAAGTGATTCCACATACGCCAGTTACAGAGTTGCCACTGCCAAACAGAATCATCAAGAAACTTGTAAGATTTTCTCCATCACTCAACTACATTCTGCTCACAGATAGAGGCGAGCCTGAACATTATGAAGAGGCATTGCAAGTTGATGAATCGATCAAGTGGGAGCTTGCAATGAAAGATGAGATGGACTCGTTGATGTCCAATCACACGTGGGAGTTAGCGGAATTGCCTAAGGAGAAAAAGGCACTGCATAACAAGTGGGTCTACCGGATAAAAGAAGAACATGATGGAAGCGAGCGTTATAAGGCAAGGCTTGTTGTGAAGGGATTCCAACAAAAAGAAGGCATATACTACACAAAAATCTTTTCTCCAGTAGTCAAGTTGGTAACCATTAGAACTGTTCTTGGGCTGGTAGCAAAAGAAGATTTACATCTTCAACAAATGGATGTGAAAACAGCTTTTCTTCACGGTGATCTGAATGAAGAAATCTACATGAAGCAACCCGAAGGCTTTGAGGTCAAAGGGAAGGAGAACCTAGTTTGTAAGCTTCAAAGGAGCTTGTATGGCTTGAAACAAGCTCCAAGACAGTGGTATAAAAGGTTTGACAACTTTATGAAAAATTCTGGGTTCTTGAGGTGTGAGGCTGACCACTGTTGTTACTTCAAGAGGCTTGAAGAATTCTACTTGATCTTGCTCCTGTATGTTGATGACATGCTGATAGTGGGAACAGACTTGCAAGAGATTAATAACTTGAAGACGAAACTCTCAGAAGAATTTTTGATGAAAGACTTGGGAGAAGCAAGACAAATTCTCGGGATGAGAATTAGTAGAAGCAAGGAAGGTCTTAAGTTATCACAAGAGGAGTATGTGAAGAAAGTCCTCAAGAGGTTTAACATGGATGACGCGAAGCCAGTCAGTAGTCCCCTGGCAAGTCATTTTCGGTTATCCAGAGATCAATCTCCAGTGACTGAAGACAAGATGGCATATATGGAAAAAGTCCCATATGCTTCCGCTATTGGCAGCCTGATGTACGCGATGGTATGTACAAGGTCAGACATTGCACATGCAGTGGGAGTCGTTAGCAGGTTTATGAGCAATCCAGGAAAGGAACATTAGCAAGCTGTTAAGTGGATTCTCAGGTATCTGAAGGGGAATCCAAGTTCATCGCTATGCTTCAAGAAGTCTGATATTGGATTGCAGGGATATGTTGATGTTGACAATGGAGGTGACATTGACAAAGTAGGAAGAGCACAACCGGGTATGTCTACACTTATGGTGGTACTGCAATTTGTTGGGTTTCAAAGTTACATAAAATTGTAGCTCTATCAAGCTGTGAAGCTGAGTATGTTGCGGTGACAGAGGCAACAAAGGAGATGATATGGTTACAGTCATTTCTACGAGAGCTAGGCCGCGACCAAGAGAAGAATGTGTTATACTGTGATAGTAAGAGTGCCATTGATTTGGCAAAGAATCCAGTTTACCATACTCGGACAAAGCACATACAACTTCGGTATCATTTCATCATATCAGCTTTGGAAGATGGAGTGTTGGTGCTTGAAAAGATCCCAGGAAGTAAGAATCCGGCAGACATGCTAACAAAGGCCGTGCCGTATGATAAGCTGAGGTTGTGTGCAACCTCAGTTGGCTTGCTAGAGTAACAAGCCTGAAAGACCTGCTGCATTGATCAAGGTGTGAAGACAGATTGAAATCAGTCTTCAAGTGGGAGATTGTTAGTCAAACAAACGTTTTTTTTGGGGGACGATAGAGTAGGTTTGGTAGGTGAAGGTGGTTGCACTCAATGTCAACAAAGGATGCTACACTTGTCAACATTTGTTGGCTCCTCATCTACTATAAAAACCCATGCAAGGGTGAAGAAGAAAATCATCCCAAATCCCAAACAAAAAGAAAAGAAGAAGAAACGTAAGAGAAAGAAAGAAAGAAAAGAAAAGAAAAAAAAAATATTTCTTTTTTTTGTAGAGTTATCGGGTTTGGGTGTGAGTTAAGAGTGTTGTAATATTTTTCCGGTTGATAATAAAAGATCTACAACAGGTCCGGAGACGTAGGCAATATTGGCCGAACTCCGTTAACAAATTCGGTGTGTTTTATCTTTTTCGTAATTTATCGGGAATTTAACGATATTTCCTAACATAGACGAGCTGAGAAATGATCCTGACCTGAAGCCTATGGCGATGCAACAAAGAATACATGAGGGTTACAATGTTGCTCCTTCACACGATCAATGTCGAAAGGCAAAGAAAAGAGCTTTGGCACTCATTGAAGAAGAATGGGATGACCAATATGCAAGGTTAAAAGACTATCGGGATGCAATTTTAGAGTAAGTCTTTCTTTTATTCTATTGAAATCTATATTTTCTGTTGATTTTGTTATCTTAATTCTGCTGTATTTGATGTATATTGTAGCACAAATTCTGACTCGACGGTGGAGCTTCAGACAGTTATTGGAGAAAATGGGAAAGAAGTTTTCAACAGCTTCTACATGTGTTTTGATGGACTGCGCAAAACTTGGCGGAATCACTATCGACCTTGGTTCATTCAGCATCTGAAAAAGGACTTGGATCTTCGAAATGGTTATGGTTACACTTTGATATCCGATCGGCAGAAGGTATGTCTTCCACACTAACTCTTTTAAGAAAGAAATAAAATGTCAAAGAATGTCTACTCACTAACAAGGATCATTGAAACTCTTTCAGGGATTACTTAGGGCTGTGAATGAAGAACTACCACAGATTGAGCACCGGATGTGTGCAAGACACATTTATGGTAATATGAAGAAAGCTCTTCCGAAGAAGCCTCAGATGAAAAGTTTGTTTTGGAAAGTTGTGGAGAGTTTCAATTTGGCTGACTATGAAGCAAATTTGAAGAAGATGGAGAACTATGATGAAGAAGTCTATCCCGCCTTCATGAGTCGAAATCCAGAAAATTGTAGTAGAGTTTATTTTCACACCACTTCTTGTTGCACTCAACAATTTTTCTGAGTCATACAACAAGGCAATTGACAAGGCGCGTGCAATGCCATTGGTTCAGAGTTTGGAGACAATGAGAAGACAAGCTATGGTGAGGATAACACTTAGAAGGAGAAAAACGGGTAACCATAAGGCTAAACACAGTTTAAAGGTTAGCCTTGTCATAGCGGAAGAGGACAAACATGTGAAATATTGCAGGTCACTCCCTGGGCGTGACCGTGTTTTTGAGGTTAGTGAGAGAGGTCAATCATACACGGTTAATATGAAGGAGATGACCTGTAAGTGTAGGAGATGGGATCTTACTGGTATTTCGTGCCGACATGCGTTGCGTGTTGTATTTGATCATAAGAAGACATACAAGATTGATGATTTAGTTTCATATTAGTATTTGACCTCTAAGTGGCAGAATCAGTACATTGATTCTATTGAACCTATCAACGGGTCCAAGTTCTGGAGAACAAATGGTGAACCACCAATTGATGCAGCGAAGAGAGAGATACATAAGGGAAGGAAGAGAAAACCAGCGAAAAGGATGAAGGCAATTACCGAATCACCAACTAAGGGAAAAAGGTCACCAATCATGGGCGCACAATGCGTTGTTCTCGATGTAGTGCGGCTTATCATAACTCATGCAATTGTGCGAATATCGGAGTCCCATTTAAGCCTCAGAAACCAAAGAAGCCCAAGAAGAGTAAGACATCAGAATCAAACCAAGTGTCCGAGTCTATGACACTTGAAAGTGGAGAAGGCCCTAGTCAACCATCTCAGACATCTTATGCATCTACGATTGATCAGGTACTTTTCGGGTTTAGTCTTTTGGTTATTGTTTTTGTTGATTTTTGTGATGGTTTTATTATTCACTTCGCAGGAAGAGCTTTAACATGGTGGAGCTTTAAGATGGAGACAGAGCAACTTTTTGGACAATGCTAGTTTGTTTTGTTTACTATGGTTGTTGTGGTTATTTTGGTTCTGTAAAACAATGGTAGTTTCTTTAAAACAAGGGAAAATCGTTTATTTTGGTTGTGTAATACATTGAACAAGCTCAGTTATTTTGGTTGTTTAAAACCATTCTCGGTTGTTGTATTTCTCAGAAACTTGTCTTCTAAAACTCAAAACACTTTCTCAATTCTCAAAGTTGCTTAAATCCATATTACAAACTCCATCTAGAATTCAAAATTAACTTGGCTTACATCCATTAGATTACACAGAAACAGTCAAAGAGCTAACTATGCCCAAATAAAATAGTAGCCAGCAATCACAACAACTCCAACAACTCCACAGATCATCATGGTCTTCAAGAACCGTATATCTCCTTCCATTTTCGAAACTTCCTTCTCATATCCTAATACATCGCTTTTCATTGCTTCGAACTTCTTCTCAAATCCACGAATATTGTCTTTCATGAGCTCAATCTCCTTCTCAGATGAACGAAGAACGTCTTTCATGTCATCTATCTCCTCAACCATCGACTCATCGGTCCATTTGAACAAATGATTTTTTGTCCTTCAAAATAATAAATTTGTTACTAAATACTACAAAATGATAATTAGATAGTTCTTAACACTTTCAATTCAACAACATTCCAGGATTCTTACCGTTTCATATCCATTTGGACAACAATGAAACAACCTTCCTGGATTTTTAGTTGTGTTTGAAGTTCTTATCACAACAATATCGCCACACCTACAAGCAATAGAAAAGCCTCTATCTCCTACACGAACACCACGCCTCATACTTACACTCAACCCTGGAGATTTCCCATCGATGGAGATCAATTTTCCATTTTCTCGAGTTATGAACAGAAGAAAGTTAACTCATAACTATTAAATTACCTGAATTCGCCGAAGAAGCTTTGTGATTCGATGATGTACTCATTCTCCTCTGTCTTCACCGGCGAATAAACCCTTGATCCGTGAGCTGTTCTTCCCCAATTTTCAGATGGAGCTCGACGAAGAAGAAGGGATCCCCGAAAAAGACATGCCTGCTTTAAATCAAACGATGGCGTTTAAGTTTTTTTTTAAAAACCCAATTTTTTAGCCCATTATTTTGAGCCCAATTTTTTGAGCCATTATACTCACAAAATTTTTAAAACGAAATGACGACGTTTATGTATCCGTGCCAATGGAGCAGCTTACGTGGAACGGGAGTTCTCACCGTTAACGGTGTCACGGGTTTGACTAACGGGGCGTTGGTCAATGTTTGTTTTCGCCAGAAAAAAAATAGTTTAGGTATGAATTTTCCAATTCTGAAAAGTATGGGTATGAAATTGGACACTTAAATTTGTCATGTATGAATCGGTACCATTTGGAATAGTTCGGGTAGGAATCAGCCTTTTTCCCCATGGTACATGGATACTAGATTCCTCTCTGTTCATCTCCATATGCGATCTGTGTCAGAAGAAAAGTATCTCTGGCCCTTAAGAAAAGTACATTTTTCCTTTCTTTTTTGTTAAAAATATATATATTTTTGTCAGAATAATAACTTTGCTCTTAAAATGCAACAAAAAACCAAAAAAAAAAAACATCTTTCTTAAAAACAAAAATTACTTTACATTTGAAGTTGAGAAAAATATGCTTTTTAATTTATTTGAGAAAATATTGTATATTTACATTAAATATATAAAACTTTTCTTAAAACTTTTTGAATCCAATAGCTTTTGCGTCTTCCTCTTACCTATTGTGTTCTTTGACTTATCACAACTTCAACATTGGTTTTTTGGCGTCTCTCGATCCATATTGTTACTTCATATCATCCCCATCCCCATCCCTTAGCTTGAGCAAAGTGCCGTTTGGCCATTCAAAGTTTTGGAATGCATCAACTATAATGCATACCAGCTTGGGCTACCAAGTGAGTTAAACATCTCATTTAGTTTCACCATTCATGCAGATGAGTCAGTTCTGAAGTAAGAACCTTTCAAGAGGAAGGGAATGATGAGGACACAAACTCAAACGATCCTAAAGAAGACCAAGTTCCCATCATGTACAAACCACTAACGACAAGATCATGCATAAGGACCATGATGGAAGAGTGATGAGGTTGGGTTTTCACCCCAAAAATATAGCTGCAAGAAGTCAGTAGGATCGAGTCTACGAAGAAAGAGTACACAATGATTTTTGAGTTAAAACTAGAGCTAAGTCTAAAATGATTGGAGGGTTTGTTGCAAACAATGAAAGCAAATAAAAATCGATGAAAATCTTATATTTAAAAGCGTCTGGCATTCAGGAAATCTTTGGGAGTTCATGATTTAGACTTTAATGAGTTTTTAAGATGATTTTAAGTGAATTAAAAAAAATTGTTATGATTTGTTATTTGGATTCTTTGCAATCTCGCCCAAAAATCATGGATTTGGTTTTTTTTTAGTTTTAAGTTTTAACTAAGAAACTCCACCAAAATTCTTTGAAGTTATCAAAAAGTCACTAAATTTCACTAATTAAAATATTTTTAATAACAATGATTTACATGTACACTTTAAAATCACTAGTCCAATATTATTGTATTTTAAAACACATTCTAAGAAGAAAAAAATCTATGTTTGAATAACAAATGATATGTCATTTTAATACAAATCATTTTGAATTCTTAATTGAATACAACCTCTTTTATGTATCATAGTAAGTGATATTTTGGAAATTTTTTTTTTTTTTTTTAAAATTAAATGATGTTTTAAGTTTTTAATGTAAAATTAGTTAAACTGTTATTGTGATATCTTTTAAAAAAATATATATATAGCTAAACTTTATTTTGCCGTTCATAGTGTTATGGAGGATGCACTAATCATCCTCTGTCTCAGAATCTTGACATTCGAACCCCAAACAACACCAGCTTGGACAAGTTCCTTATACAACATTTTGTGAACTCTAGAAGAAATTCCTCTTTGCCCAAATATTGCACAAATTCTTTAGCCAACTCGGGGTTATTTATCACTTTGAATTGGCAGCGATCCAATATGCTCACTATAACCTCTCGGTTTGGTGGGTAAACCAAACACTTGACCTCCTTAGCTGCATCATCAAGTTCCCATGGTGGACATACTACTTATGCTCACTACCTACTGGGTAAATTCTTCAAAAGTCATGGATTTGGATTTTTTTTTAGTTTTAAGTTTTAACTAAGAAATTTCACCAAAATTCTTTGAGGTTACTAAAAAGTCACTAAATTTCACTAATTAAAATATTTTTAATAACACTGATTTACATGTACATTTTAAAATCACTAGTCCAATAACATTGTATTTTAAAACACATTCTAAGAAGAAAAAAAATCTTATGTTTGAATAACAAATGACATGTATTTTAATACAAATCATTATGAATTTTTAATTGAATAAAACCTCTTTTATATATGACAGTAAGTGATATTTTAGGAAATTTTTCTTTTTTTTTTAAATTAAGTGATGTTTAAATTTTTAATGTAAAATTAGTTAAACTGTTATTTGTGATATCTTTTTTAAAAAAAAATTATAGCTAAACTCTATTTTGCCGCTCATAGTGTTATGGAGGATGCACCAATCGTCCTTTGTCTCAGAATTTTGACATTCGAACCGAAGACAACACCAGCTAGGGCAAGTTCCTTATACAACATTTTGTGAACTCTAGAAGAAATTCCTCTTTGCCCAAATATTGTACAAATTCTTTAGCCAACTCGGGGTTATTTATCACTTTGGGTTGGCAGCGATCCAATATCACTACAAGAAAACATGGTCATTTCTGACGGAATTTGGACGATCGTATCATCCGTCGGAAACCCATTGCCGTCGGAAATTTCCGACGGATTTCCGACAAATACTGATGTTGCCGACATAATGCCGACGGATTTCCGACGACGGCCATCCGTCGGACAAATTCTGACGGATTTCCGACGGATGTTCGACAGATGTTGACCTTGCCGACATCGTTGCCAACATCGATAATATCTACGTTGTATCTGTCGGAAATCCATCGGAAAACACGCACAATTGTCCTTATAAAAACGTATACACCCTCTCATTTACAATCACAAAAAAAAAAACCTCTCTTATCTAATTCCTTACGAAAATGTCTTTTTCAGATCCTTATAATTATTTTCGATCATGGATGGACAAGCCTCATCAAATTCCGGACACGGGCCTAGTTACGGAGGAATTCAAAGAAGGTCTGCAGGAATTCATGGCATTTGCGGGTACGCAGAAGAAAGCCAAAAAAATTGGTAAAATCTACTGCCATTGTACCAATTGTGGGAATCGTAGATTAATCGTGATAGATGAAGTATGGTCACACCTGTATTGTCATGGGTTTATGTCGGGTTACAAGATTTGGTATTATCACGGAGAAAATGATATAATGGTGGATAATTATGTTAGTACTAAAGAACAGTATATTGGGGATAATGCTAGCTTAAAAGAACCTGCAATGGAAGTAGAAAGTACCGTAGGTCATGTTCAGATGGTGAACGATGCATTTCGTGAAAGTATACCATCGGTTGCTGAGTATGGAGATAGAAGAGAAGAACCTAACTTAGAAGCTCGGAGATTCTTTGATATGTTAGACGCTGCTAAACATCCGTTATATGATGGGTGTAGAGGTGGACATTCCCCTTTATCAACTGCAACTAGGATGATGGGTATAAAGACGGATTTCAATTAGAGTGAGGATTGCGTGGATGCAATCGCTGATTTTGTGAAAGACATTTTGCCAGAATATAATCTTGCACCGGCATCATACTATGAGATACAAAACTTGTTCAAGGTCTAGGATTGCCGTATCAGATGATAGATGTATGCATTGACAACTGTATGCTCTACTGGAGAGATGACGCAGACCGTTTGACATGCCATTTTTGTCGCAAACCTCGGTATAACGAAACAAGCGGAAGAGTGTCAATGCCATATAAACGGATGTGGTATTTGCCGTTAACAGAGAGATTGAAGAGGTTATATCAATTAGAGCGCACAGCGGGAGCAATGAGATGGCATGCAGAGCATACAACAGATGGAGAAATCGTCCATCCGTCAGACGCAGGAGCATGGAAACATTTTCAATCTATGTATCCTAGCTTTGCGTATGAGGCGAGGAACGTATACCTTGGATTATATACCGATGGTTTCAACCCTTTTGGGAAGCACGGCAGACAATATTCTTTGTGGCCAGTAATTGTAACACCTTAAAATTTGCCGCCATCTTTGTGCATGAGACGGGAGTTCTTGTTCCTTAGCATTCTCTTTCCTGGACCAGAGCATTCGAAGAGATCACTTGATGTGTTTTTGCAGCCATTGATTTATGAGTTGCGAATGTTATGGGACCAAGGTGTTGAGGCGTTTGATGTTTCTTGTCAGCAGAATTTTGTCATGCGGTCGGTACTTATGTGGACCATTAGCGATTTTCCAGCATATGGCATGTTATCAGGATGGACAATGCACGGAAGGTTATCGTGTCCGTACTGTCAAGATAACACAGTTGCGTTCCAATTGAAGCACAGACGCAAAACCTCTTGGTTTGATTGTCATAGGCGATTCCTACCTAGCGATCATCCTTATCGTCGGAGCACCACATTGTTTAGGAAGAACCGGAAAGTAATTGATGGTCCACCTCCTGAGTTAGATGGACAGTATTTGTTAGATCAGTTCAGAAATTTTGGTGCAGATAGGACGGTTGATTGTGGTGGTAACGGGCATCATCCTGTTGATGGTTGTGGCAACGTACATAATTGGCACAAGAGAAGTATTTTCTAGGATTTGCCTTATTGGAAGGACCATCTTTTGAGGCATAATCTGGATGTCATGCACATTGAGAAGAATTTTTTCGACAACATTATGAACACCGTTCTCAATGTCCAAGGGAAGACGAAGGACAATCTAAAGTCTAGATTGGACTTGCCAGACATTTGTTCTCGTAGAGCACTACATGTGACAGGGAACGGGAAGCCTCTGGTCCCGGCTTTTCGTTTGGATGAACCTTCAAAGGCCGCGTTTTTTGACTGGATTGCCGAAAGTGTTAGATTCCCTGACGGATACGCATCTAACCTTCAGAACTGTGTTGATCATGTTGAAGGGAAGTTTATTGGGATGAAGAGTCATGATTGCCATGTGGTGATGCAGCGCCTCCTTCCATTTGCCTTTGCATGTCTTCTACCACGTAATGTCCACGAAGCAATTGCAGGTATAATCATTAAATTATTTTGTTAATATTTTACACAATATATATTTTAGTATTTAATTATTCATTTGTTATCCATATTTTGCAGGGATTGGTGCCTTTTTCCGAGATATATGTTCTCGCTCTCTTACATCAGACGGTATCTACAATCTTGCGGATAATATACATGTAATCCTTTGCAATTTGGAGAATATATTTCCGCATTCCTTCTTTGATGTTATGGAACATCTAACAATTCATCTCCCTCGAGAAACAGAGCTTGGAGGCCCGATTCAGTACCGTTGGATGTATCCTTTCGAACGGTATATGTTGCATCTAAAGAAAAAGGTGAAAATTTTGAGCAGAGTGGAGGGTTCTATTGTCGCACAGAGTATCAATGAAGAAACTTCACATTTTGCCGAGTTCTACTTTCCATCACAAGTCAAAACGAAGAGTCGTAGAGCAGCTCGACATGATGACGGAGGCGTAGTACCTTTTTATCCGGTCGATGTTCCTCATATATTCTTAGAGATTGGACGACTTAGTGGAAAAGACAAAAAGCGGAGACTTTCATCGCAGGAGCGGGATCATTTGTATATGTATATTCTCACAAACTGCAACGGAATTGAAGAATATGAGATGTATTAAATTGAACCAAATTATTAATTAATTATTAGGTATTTGCTTATATATATATATATATATATATATTAACGTGATGATCGCTTCAATGTCACAGCTTGTATATGGCTTATCAACGTTTTTCATTTTCGAACAAAACAGAGGACGAGCTAATCGAACTCAAACAAGAAGAGTTCGGATGTTGGTTAAGAGATTATGTAAATATTTTAATTGCCTTGTTTAAACTTTCATATATAATGAATGATTTATTTTACTCATTTTTAATTTATTCTTGCAGGTGACGACAGAGAAGACTAACAGACAAAGCTTTCCCACGTGGTTAGAAGAAATTTCGCGCTTTCCACTAGCAAACGTGCAGTCACATGTTATGTATAGCACACAGAGGTACGCTTTTAAGATTCTTCGGGATGATAGGAGTGCGAAAAATTCAGATTACGGTGTATCTACTCAGTTCGGTGATCTTGTATACTATGGTGTCGTACGTGAGATTTTCGATGTTCAGTACCCGGGAATGCTCGGTTTGAAATGCGTTGCATTTTTATGCGACTGGAACGACCCATTAGTAGGAAGCGGAGTGCGACACGACCAATTTGGTGTTACATCATTACATAGCAGAAGGCGACTCCAGAAATACGAGCCATTCGTACTTGCTTCACAAGCAGACCAGGTTAGTTTTATTCTTTTATGTTAATTTATTTGCATTACCGTGTCTAAATTGTTATATGACTTTATTACATGGTGTAGGTATGCTATATTCCCTATCCTCGAGTGACAAACAAGCAAGACCCGTGGATTACAGTCACATCGATAAACCCGAGAGGTAGGGTTCATGGGATGTTCGATCATGAACCCCTCTAGCAAAACTCTGTTGGTTTAGGTTCGATCGACCATTCCCTTGAGGTCGACCTTGTTGTTGACTTCACCGTACATGCCGATGATCGGGTATTTGAGGATTCATAGGAAGAATTTGACAAATTTGGTGAAACTTCCGATTCAGCAGAATCAGATTACTCATTATCAGATTCGGAGTAGTTTTAATTATAAACTTTGCATTGTAAAATATGTACTTGTATTTGAAGTGTAATGTGTAATATATTAATTATGTGGAACTAGAAACTTAGACATTTGATTTACTATGTGTAACAAATCCGAAAATCAAAAAAAAAAACTTAGACTTTTGATTTAGCCGGAGTAACTTAATCTGTCGGAAATCTGTCGGAAATTTCCGACGGATTAAGTTTTAGCCTAGGCATTCAGTTTTTGCCGAGGGGTTCAGTACCCGGGGTTTCAGTTTTAGCCGGGGTAACTCATTCCGTCGGAAATTTCCGACGGATATTTTGAAAAATGTTGTTTAGGGTATAGGGCATAGGTTTTTTTGTGAAAATTATTTACAAACACTTGTATGATGTATATATAATAGGTTGAACATCTCATATTTCAAAAAAATGTGTTATATAGAATTTATAAAATTTGATAGAAGTGTTTGTATAAGTTATAGTATAAGGTATAGTTGATTTATGTGAAATGTATAGGTTTTGATGTTGTATAAGTTATAAACTCATTCAAAGTCTTTAACATTGATGAATTTACTATTTTTTTAGTGAAACATGTAGATTAGGGATCCCTAAATCATATAACTAAACCTTAAACCCTAAACCCCAAATATACCCTAAGTCCGTCGGAAATTTCCGACGGACTTCCGACGGATTTAGGAACTATGACACGTGGCTGTTGACTGGCCAATCGACAAACATGCAAGGAATATACCTTTCCGTCGAAAATTTCCGACGGATTTAGTTTTTTTTCGAAACCGCGGGAAACTGAACCGCCTAAATGAAAAAAATTAAACGAACCGACAGATTTCCGACGGATATGTCCGTCGGAAATCGATATAAATTTAGAAACCGTCGGCTTTTCTTCTCATTTTTTCCTTATCTCTCTCTCTCTTCCGCGAAAACTCTCTCGATTTCTTCACAAAACAACATCTCAATCCTCAAATCTTCCTTCCTCCATGGATCCAAACATGTAAGTCTCTCAGTCTTGTTAATTTTTGTGTAAATCTTGTTAGTTTTATGTTGGAATCATTTTTAGTGTTTGTTAGAATGGAATAATTTTTAGATTTAGGTTGTTTGTTTGATTAGAATTGTTAGAAAAGAATTATTTGTAATTTAGAGTTTAGATTTAGGTTATAAACATTTTTGATTTAGGGTTTTTAGATTTTGTTAGTATTTAAAAAAACTTATAATTAAATAAAAACGTTTTTGAATTTAAAAAATTAGATATAGTAATTTATAAAAACGTTTTTGAGAAATATATAAAAATTATATATAAAACTTATATATAAAACGTTTTAGAAATAACATTTTTATAATTATATATATAAAGGAAAAACGTTTTTATAAATAACTTTTGTATAATTATATAAAAAAACTTATGAGAATTTTTTAGATTTTGTTAGTATTTAGAAAATTTAGAAAATGAGAATTAATCAAAAACATTTTTTTAAAACTATATATATAGTATTTTGAAATTTTTGGGAAATTTTGAAATTTTCGGGAAATTTTGAAAATTTTCGGTAAATTTCTTGAATTTTCGGAAGTTTTAGATTTCAATGTACTAACGATTATACGTTTTTCCCGCAGGATTAACGAGGGTACACTACAGTTGGACGGCGGTTCCTAAGGCCGCCGTTCTCGTGGTTCTCGGGCTACGCCTACTGGCGGATCGAGCTCGGGAACTGAAGTCCCGCACTCCCAGCAATCCGCTGCTTGGAGCCGGATTAGGATCGAAGATCTAGTCCAGCAGCCGAACCGAGACCATTGCATCCGTCTCGACCCGAAGTTCGAGGACGGAACTTGGTAAGTGAATTTTCATTTATTATTTCAATTTATTTATATTTTTAACCTTAACGTATTTAATTCTATTTTTTTTAATGTTTTCAGGTTTAAGTTGTCGACGGAGATAAACAAGGCGATCTTGCGGATGCTCCACCACATGTTGGTAAAACCGTACGAGAAGTACTCGGACATGCCAACCGACGAGAAAGACTTGTGGCACCGGACTTTCGCGGTAAGTCGTTTTTTAATATATTTTTCTTTTTTTAGTTCATTTTGTTATTTTTTATTTTGAAAACTAACATTATGTTTTTTTTTATTGTAGCAAAAGTTCACGTGGCACCATGATTATACGACGAAGGTTATTGGCCAATTCGACAAGTTTGCCGCGCTTTCGTACTCGAAGCACATGCACGAGTGGAAGCAGAAGTGGAAGCATAACAAAGGCAAGCTGAAGGACCTCGAGGATGACGTGTTGAAGGGCTTCTGCGAGTACTGGAGTAAGCCGAAGACGAATGAGCTCTCCGAGAAAAACTCGAAGAACCAGAAGAGCGAGCGAGGAGGGAAGGGGATCTACATTCACAACGGGGGCGCAAAGACCGTCGAACGCGAGGCGATGGAAATGGTAAGTTTAATTTCCATTTTAATTTACTAATTTCATTTTTATTTTTACTTTACTTAACCAAATTTCACAGGCAAAGGCAGACGGCAAACCTCCGGATTATCTTAAAGTAATCGAGCAAAGGCACACCAACAAGAAATCCGGTCTGATCCAAGATGTGGGGATGCGTGACCTTGTCGAGAAGTGCAAGAAGAAGAAGACGGAACATGAAGTTTCGATGTCGCAGCTCACTCTCGACGGATCCTCGTCTTCAAATGAGTTATCTTGAGAACAGATCAACCAACTTGTTCTCGAGGTATGTTTTAATTTGATTTCAATTTTTTTTTTTCGCAATTTTCTTTAATAACATTTTTAAACTTTTGTAGGAAACTCGACAAGTCAAAGGTCGATTCGCGGGGTTAGGCGGACTTCCAACCCAGAAATCTTCCTCCTCTATGCCTCGATATGCTTCAGAGTACAAAGAAGAAATCGAGAGGCTCAACCAAACGGTGAAAGACCGTGACGAGAAGGTCGGTGAGTTGCAGTGCGCACACGCGGAGTTGCAGACCGCTCACGACTCAACCCGTCAAGAGCTCAGTGCTTTGCAGGCGACCATGAAGAAGGCCTTCCCCGATTTATTTCCGGATTAAATTTCATGTTTTTTTTTCTTTTTATAACATTTTATGTTTTTTTGTAATAACATTTTATATTTTATGAATTTATTTAAATCAAATTTATATTTGTAATTATTTTTTATTTAAATAGAGTTTTTTTATATTTAAATAGAATATAATTTAATTATTTATTATTAAAAAAATTATATATATCCGTCGGAAAACA
This sequence comes from Eutrema heterophyllum, assembly GCA_002933915.1. Taxonomy (NCBI): domain Eukaryota; kingdom Viridiplantae; phylum Streptophyta; class Magnoliopsida; order Brassicales; family Brassicaceae; genus Eutrema; species Eutrema heterophyllum. The sequence continues at coordinate 180,435 of PKMM01022450.1, forward strand.
ATCCGTCGGAAGGTTGTCGGAAGGTTGTCGGAAATCTTACCGACGGAATATTTAGACACAGATACGTCGGAAATCCGTCGGAAACACGATCCGTCGGAAATCCGTTGGTAATATTTCCGATGGGTTTCCGACTACTTTCCGACACTTATTTCCGATCAAATATCCGTCGGATACTCCGTCGGAAATAGGTCCGTCAGAAATGTCCGACCCGTTTCCGACGACTATCGGTTTCCAACGGATATCGGTTTCCGACGACCTAGAACCGATAGCTTTTTTCCGTCGGAAATGGTCGTTTCCGACAAAAACCGCCGTTGGAAAACGCTTGTTTTCTTGCAAAACAAGTGTTCAGATGAAGTCTGCTCTAAAAAATCAAAGTTTTGGTCAATTGCAAAACTGACCTAGAGTAGACTTCATGTGAAGTCTGCTCTAAAAAAGTCAAAGTTTTGGTCAAATGCAAAACTAACCTCGCTTTTACGCAGACTTCGCATGAAGTCTCCGTTGAAAAACTCAAAAAATGGTCAATTGCAAAACTAACCTATGCGTTGACTAGAAGACTTCAGCTAAAGTCTCCGATGAAAAGTAGACTTCAGGTGAAGTCTGCTATCGCGAAGCATATCTGAAAATTCACGAAAATCAACTGGTTATTTACCTATATCCGGTTTGAGCTCGTTTTTAGCCTCGCCAAGCGCCCAGAACTTCGAATTTCACCAATACCAAAGAAGCCCAGTCGTTTTTTATGCATGAATCACCGAAAATCATAAGATCAATGAATTTGCAATTTTTAAAACGTAAATTAGAGAGTTTTTTGGATAAAATTGGAGAGAAAATGGAAGATTATGAGATTATGAGCTCACACATTGAGCATTTAGAACTAGAAAATTGGTTGAATAAGCATTTAGAGCTTGAAATTGGTTGTTAATGGTGGTTGGAAAAGTTGAAGAATATGACATTTTCGTAAATAAGTGATATGCCATGGATTATTATGTCTTTTGCTATTTTAAAAAAACAAACAAAATTAATAACATAATGGCATTTTCGTGAATAAGTGTGGTTGTGAAGGATATAATGGAGAGAAAATAGTTTTTGTTGAAAATAGAAAAAAAGGTTATGTTTGCATTTGACCACAAATTGTGAGTCATTTTTGCAAATATGCCGATAGTATATTACAAATTTACAATGTCAAATAGATGTTCTTTTTGAAATGTCATCTTTTATCGAACGGGCTTCGGCTTTCTTTTAATTGCGTATTTGGGTTTTCCATAAGCGTCAACAATTTTGGCCCACTAAATTGTTTTTCTGTTTCGAAAGGTTGTACCCATCAATTAGGGGTGTATTCAATCTAACATTTAGAGTGATTTGTATTAAAATCACAAATACTATGTTATTCGAACATGAATTTTAAAAAGTCTTTTAAAATCTCATGTTATTGAATTAGTGATTTGTAAATGAACTTTCAAATCTACTGTTATTTGAAATATTTTAATTAGTGGATTTTAGGAAATTTTTAGTGATTTGAAAATGTTTTTGTGGAGTTCTTAGTTAAAAAAATAAAAATCTAAATCTCATGGTTTTAGATGAGATTTCATATAATTTTAAAAACAAATCATAACAACTTACCAAATTCACTCAAATCATCTAAAAAATCACTAAAACTCAAATATTTCCAAATCGTCGTAAATATTAGATCGAATATAACCTTAATATATCGGTTATTCGTGTGGACTTGAAGCTCACATGTGGAGTTGCGGCTCTGCTTCTGAGTGTAAATTTGATTTTTACTCGTGGCACATCAGATCGCACGTGCCTGTCATTAGTATAATACTATATAGTTTATCAGGTTTTCTGTATAATCATCATTTATTTTAGTAATTTTGAGGGAAAAAATGTATTTCCTCATTGACGTATCTCGAAGCGCTTGAGCACCGTGCTATACTGCTAGTGGGATCTCAAGAGGCATGCTTTCAAGCTTCTCTATCCCGTGTGTTAGTATCAGTCTAACAGATAGGTTGTGTTACCCCTTCATTTTTTTTATTTTTTTTTATTGTTTGTACTTCTTGATTGGGTTGATCTCTTAAATAATATTATTAACTTGGCAAAAGAAAAAAAAAAAACATATATATGAATTTTTGAACAAGATTACAGTAAAAACAATGCAAATGTGCGGTTTTACAAAACGAAAAAGAGGGATTTTTAGGACTGGTCTCAAACACTAGCTGAACCAGTTAGATCTCTTAAGTGGTAAGTGGTAACGAATTAGACATATGGCGTGATATAAGACTCCAAGGAGTGCTTAAGAGATCGATAACGATTTATGGTGAAGAAACAAGATGACGATCGCACTCTCTTGTAAATTCATATTATGTAAGCGAAATGGATTGAGTTGCAACACAAAGAGTATGACAGCTCTTTGATACGACAGTTTGGGTTGTTTTTATGGGCTTCACACACACTCTAAGAACAAACACCACAAGCTCTAATCAAGATCCGCTTGATAGAAACTCAAGAGAAACATCTGTTTCATTCTATTTTCTTAAATTCAAAGTCTTAAAGGTTATCTTACAAAGGAAATGAACTGGTTGCTTATAAGCAACCACACACGTTTTTACAAGTTTAAAAACTCACAAACACTTGCAATTCAAATTTAAATTCAAAAAAACATAAACAAAGATAAAGAGTAGCTCTTGTGGGGTAGGAGGAGAGCCTTCCTTGTGAGTAGAATGGCTCATTGTGTCAAGTGGGGAAGAGTGGTTTTTAAGACTCATTGACCTTGCTTTGATCTTTTTAGCTCCTACAACTCCCCTGACATGTTTTGTAAATTTCCTAGTAATTTCCTCAAGGGTTAATTGATCCTTCATATCATTTGCTCGATTTACCTTAGGTAAAGTAACTTTAGGAATTACTGTCCCAAACTTATAAAAGTGAATCGTTGTCGTCAATAGAACAAGATCTAAGCTTGTCGTACGTTCAGTACAATTCTCTTTTGAATTGATAGTATCCAAAAGTTCTCCTGGTCTCCAAAGTTGGTTTTGTAATAGATTAAACCGACCGTTCTTCACAATCTTCATAACCAACTCCGGATGGTTCAATTGATGATACAGATGGATCCGCCTGATCCAAGGCGTTCTGGTGTGCTCTAGAGTGTTGTGGGAAACTTCTAGAAGTAGCACAACGTCTCTTGGGCGCCAATGATACGTTTGGAGTCTCCTAAACCCGTTAGGTTCAAAATAAGGCAAGTCGAGGATCCTCCGGTTTAGAAACTTAATAACTTTCACATCTGAACCGGTATTGATGTGAATCCAATTCGCTACGAGCCGCTGTTGAGTCAAGAGTCTAGAACAATTCGGTTCAGTGCTTAATTCCCTCTGGTTTGGTCGCAATCCTCCAATGAGTGTGCATAGGTCCAAATCGGGTAAGTTCAGAATCACCCGGCTTGAAAATTGAATATCTCCTTCATGCGAACTGATATTGGGTTGATTCCACTTCTAGGGGTGCTCTAGATGAGTTGAGAATGTTCTCCAAGTGGTTTCGTGACCTGAATCATTATGGTTGAGCCGGTATGCATCGAACAATAGCCATAGGTCTGTATCGGCTTCAATAGCATGATAGTCTGGAATCATCCGGTTTGTAAATTTGATTCCGGTTTGGTCCGAGATGATATGGAACCAGTTCCAATTCTGCATGAGCCTCTGATGAGTTAAGTTTTTGGAACAAGTCAGTTTGTTGCTCAACTCCTTCTGGTTGGTTTGGTATGCTCCATGGAAGGCACATATGTCCTTGTTGGATCCAATATGGCTTGATGAGTAGTGAGTTTGGTTGAACTCCGGTTCAGCTACTGATTTGATGACCTCATCATATCCTCTCTCTTCAAAAAGTTTTGTCCTCAAAACTTGATTACCTGCACATAGATAGAGCAAGTTAAAATCCCGGTAAGGATATGAGTTTAGAAATTTACCTCGGGCAATATCTCCATTGCGGTTTAGGTGGGATTGGTTTTGAGAATCTGGGGGCTCTTCTTTGATCAGCAAAGAGGAAATGACTCCTCTCCGAGGTGTGTTGCTGACTTTCTTGGGCAGCAATGCATTCATCTTTGTGAAATGTCCGTTTTCGCAAGTAATGCCTCTATTGATTTGTGGCGGTTTATGCTCTTGTGGCTTCTCATCTGTACCTGAAATATTCTCAACACTTTTGACAAGAGACAAGTGTATTAAAACAGTTTTTGAATCATGGTAAACAGATTGACAAATTTCAGTGTGGACCTTATCATTTTCAAGTGAAGAAACAATTTCTTGTTTCTTGTTTTCTTGCGGTTCAAGACAATTTTTTTTATCAAGACAATTAATTTGGTCCGGTTTTTTTTTGGTACTTAAGACCTTCTCATTTTTTTGTAACGCACACAAGTATTTTAATTTATCAAGGAGTTGATCAATTTTGGAAGGAGAAGTGGTAGCACTTACCTTGACAAAATCCGCTTGTGATTGCTTGCCTTGCGGTTCAAGTAGAGGTATTGAACTCGATGTAGGTGCTTGAACTGCAACTCGTGGCTGTTCCTTGACGAACTTGGTCGCTAGTTTGCTCTGTTTGGACTATGTTTTCACGTCCCTTGGCAGCATGGCATTGATCACCTTAGGTCTTGTTGTTGCCTTCACGCTCTTGTTGGATTGTGAGACACGGTTGTGCATCTTGGAGTGACTTAGGCGATGGTAGTTTTGAGCTTGTTGAGGACGATATCCTGATGCAAATCTCCTCATCATATGCCGCTTCATCTCAGTCCATGTGTTGATAGGTACTTGATTGTACGCCCACATTTTGGTGAGGTACTTCCACCAGATTTTTGCTTCTCTTTTGAGGTTTTGGACAGCGGTGCTAAACTTCTTGGCCTCGGTGTAGGAGTGTGAATGAAACAAATCTTCCATTATGCCTTCCCATGCTAGGTAAGCCTTGGAATTTTCTATCCCATAGAAAATATACCCTTGTTGTTCCCATTCCCCAACCTGCCGTGGTGCTTTCTTTGTTTGAACTAAACCGAATGGGCAAAGCCTTCCTTTGTTTTCGAAGATGGGTCTAGTTTGTGTTGAATGTGTTTGAATCCGGTCTGGTGGTTCTGCCCATCTCCTCGTTGGCTGGCTCATCTTCTAAGTTCGGTATCTGAATAGATCCCCTAGCAACTTGCAGTTGCTCTATATGACCAATGTGTGTACCACACTCAGTCTGTATGGCACCAAGTTGTTGTTTCATGGTTCGCACTTCTTGACTCATGTTGTTTAGCATCTCCATGAGGGCTTGCTGTGTGGTAACTGTATTTGGTCCTTCTCCAGTCATAGTGTATGTTCTCCTTGCAACAAAGAACACAATACACCAAGTTAAATCCAAGGACAACTTTAAGCAATAGCACACACAAGTTGTATATATATTTTTTGAATTTTGAAATAAGTACTTAAATAAACAAGAACACAACAACGATTTTTATTTTTGTTTTTATAAGTTTATGAAGATGAAAATACTCAAACAAAATTAAACAAATTAAGAACGAATGCAAACACACGATTTTTTTTTTTTTTTTTTGAATTTTGAAATAAGTACTTAAATAAACAAGAACACAACAACGATTTTTATTTTTGTTTTTATAAGTTTATGAAGATGAAAATACTCAAACAAAATTAAACAAATTAAGAACGAATGCAAACACACGATTTTTTTTTTTTTTTTTTGAATTTTGAAATAAGTACTTAAATAAACAAGAACACAACAACGATTTTTATTTTTGTTTTTATAAGTTTATGAAGATGAAAATACTCAATCAAAATTAAACAAATTAAGAACGAATGCAAACAGACAATTTTATGTATTTTTTAAAAAATGAAACGAAAATAACAAAATATAAGAACACAACAAGAATAAAATACAAAATCAAGGCAATATATTTTTTTTTATAAATTTTTTGATTAATGATGAACAAGAACAAAACAGAAAGACAATAATCAACACAATTTTTGTTTGGTTTTTAGTTTATGAGAATCAAATAGCAAAACAGAATTGAAACAAAACAAGAAACAAATGCAAACGATTTTTGTGATATATATATATATATATATATATATATATATATTTTATTTTTTTTGAAAATAAAACAACAAGAAACGAAAATTGCAAAACAGAAAGTACAAGATAGATTGGATAGATACAACCTCTTGATATATGAGCTTTTGAAACTCTGATATCAGAAGATATAATACTCCAAGGAGTGCTTAAGAGATCGATGGTGAAAAGACAAGTTATAACGATTTGATGGTGAAGAAACAAGATGGCGATCGCACTCTTGTAAATTCAGATTATGGAAGCGAAATGGATTGAGTTGCAACACAAAGAGTATGACAGCTCTTTGATACGGCAGTTTGGGTTGTTCTTATGGGCTTCACACACACTCTAAGAACAAACACCACAAGCTCTAATAAAGATCTGTTTGATAGAAACTCAAAGAGAAACATATGTTTCATTCTATTTTCTTTAATTCAAAGTCTTAAAGGTTATCTTACAAAAGAAATGAGCTGGTGCTTATATAAGCAACCACACACGTTTTTACAAGTTTAAAAACTCACACACACTTGCAATTCAAATTTAAATTCAAAGAAACATAAACAAAGATAAAGAGTGGCTCTTGTGGGGTAGGAGGAGAGCCTTCCTTGTGTGAGTGGAATGGCTCCTTGTGTGAGTGGAATGGCTCCTTGTGTCAAGTGGGGAGGAACGGTTTTTTTAAGGTTCATTGACCTTGCTTTGATATTTTTAGCTCCTATAACTCCCCTGACATGTTTTGTAAATTCCCTAGTAATTTCCTCAAGGGTTAATTGATCCTTCATGTCATTTGCTCGATTTACCCTAGGTAAAATAACTTTAGGAATTACTGTCCCAAACTCATAAGAGTGAATCGCTGTCGCCAATAGAACAAGATCTAAGCTTGTCGTACGCTCAGTACAATCCCCTTTTGAATTGGTAGTATTCAAAAGTTCTCATGGTCTCCAAAGTCGGTTTTGTAATAGATTAAACCGACCGTTCTTCACAATCTTCATAACCAACTCCGGTTGGTTCAATTGATGATACGGATGGATCCGCCTGGTCCAAGGCGTTCTGGTGTGCTCTAGAGTGTTGTGGGGAACTTCTAGAAATAGTACAACGTCTCCTGGGCGCCAATGATACGTTTGGAGTCTCCTAAACCCGTAAGATTCAAAATAAGGCAAGTCGAGGATCCTCCGGTTTAGAAACTTAATAACTTTCACATCTGAACCGGTATTGATGTGAATCAAATTCACTACAAGCCGCTGTTGAGTCAAGAGTCTAGAAAAATTCGGTTCAGTGCTTAATTCCCTCTGGTTTGATCGCAATCCTCCAATGAGTGTGCATAGGTCCAAATCGGGTAAGTTCAGAATCACCCGACTTGAGAACTGAATATCTCCTTCATGCGAACTGATATTGGGTTGATTCCACTTCGAGGGGTGCTCTAGATGAACTGAGAATGTTCTCCAAGTGGTTTCGTGACCTGAATCTTTATGGTTGAGCTGGTATGCATCGAACAATAGTCATAGGTCTGTATCGGCTTCAATAGCATGATAGTCTGGAATCATCCGGTTTGTAAATTCGATTCCGGTTTGGTCCGAGATGATATGGAACCAGTTCCAATTCTCTGTGAGCCTCTGATGAGTTGAGTTTTTAGAACAAGTCGGTTTGTTGCTCAACTCCTTATGGTTGGTTCGGTATGTTCCATGGAAAGAACACATGCCCTTGTTGGATCCAATACGGCTTGAGTAATGAATTTGGCTGAACTCCGGTTCAACTACTGATGATGACCTCATCAGCGTTAAACTGTTCAAATGTGATAAACACATTTAGTCCAAATAGTAAGCAAAATTTTTTTTATTAAATGTTTTTAATACGTATTTTTTTTATCTATGAGTCGCAAAAATAAATAAATGGTTTTATCCCTGATACAAACTAAAAATAGTCCCCAGATGTTTCAATTTATTTTAAACAGAACAAAAGTTCATATTCATTTTATTTTGTAAGCTGCATGCCATTAAAAATTAAGGTTCAAAACAATTTATAAGCTTATGTGATTTTATTAAAACCAAAAAAAGTATTTATGTTTTTACTATGAAATTTATAAACAAATTTGTGTATATGGACTTATAAAATATTCCTTTAATATGAGATTTTTTTTATGTGTAACCATATGAGATTCTTCAAAAAAAATCACCTGTTAAGCTTTATCATATCAATATAATAAAAGTAATTTTGTTAATTAAATATCTCTATACTACTATATGAAACGGTAACAGCGTTTTAATTAAGACCTTTCTGTTACGAACTTCTTGTTTCATTACTCAAAAATTATTTCGGTTTTACGTTTTTTGTTGCTAATCCTGACCCGCAACAGAAACATAAAAATGGAAGAACAGAATGTCAACTTCGAAACCTGAAACAACAGCTCAACGGAAGAAGACGCAAAAAACAAAAAAAAGAAATCGAAACCCATAAAATCTTGTCCAAAATTCTTTCAAATCACAATAACCACAGGGAAAAAGAGACATATCTAATCATTCCAATTTGCAGAGTAATTAACTAAAAGTTTAGTAATGGAGGAGACGAAGCAAGCATTGATAGCGTCGTTGCCGGAGGCACCAAAAAAACCAAAGTCGAAAGTAGAAAGAGTGGCGAGGAAAGCATTCAAAGGAACAGCTCATCTTTCAAATCTGCTCCCGACCGGTTCGGTGATGGGCTTTCAAATAATGTGTCCGGTCCTAACCCATCAAGGTCAGTGTCCAACCATCACCAGTCGCTGGCTCACCTGCTTCCTCGTCTTCGTCTGCGCCGTCTCTTGCTTCCTCCTCTCCTTCACCGACTCCTTCAGAGACCCACGCGGCAAGGTCAAATTCTTTCTTTATTATGTTCTTACGTTTTGAAAACATGATTCTGTTATTATTATTTTATTTTTTTTAAAGTTCACTGATCTACAAAAAATAGTTTAATAGCGTTTATTCATCACAGATTTGTTCAAGTGTTTCATCTATTTTATTCGTCATTACACTATTTCTATGAAATCACCGGTCTTATTCAAAAGTTCACCAAACTGTTGAAATAAACCATCAAACTTGAATTTGCAGGTTAGGTACGGATTGGCGACGCCGAGTGGGTTATGTGTGATGGATGGATCGATTACTCTAACGGAGGAGGAGAAGGAAAAGTATAAGCTCAGGTTTCTTGATTTCGTGCACGCAATCATGTCAATGCTCGTCTTCTTCGCAATCTCCATGTTCGATCAGAACGTGATCCGTTGTTTATTCCCCGTTCCTTCAGAGGAAATCAAGGAGCTCCTTACCGGTTTGCCCTTTATCATCGGCGTTGTTTGCGGTGGCTTCTTCCTCGTGTTCCCCACGCGCCGTCACGGCATTGGATCTCCCCTCACCAAAGAATAATTTCATATCTCTAGACAGGGAAAAAAAAAACTTTTGTAAATACAAGATTTTATCTTCAATTTTTGTTTCTGGAGGACATGTACCAAATCTTGAAAAAATTACTTGAAAATTTTAAACAACAGGGGAAACTAGACCCCAATCTTGGATTACTAGAAGGGAAAAAGTTCCCTGTAAATCGTATATTACCAATCCGACCTGAATCGCACACATCACAAGACAGAAGCTTTAATCATCACCCTAGAAGCTTCTTAAAACCAGCCTTCTGTTATGCAGTTACTCTCGCTGGAAACTTGATGTTGAACTTGATCCTTAAGTTCCCTTTCTTTGTCTGATCTTTCTGAAGTGGCATTCCCTCTTTGGGCACCACCTCTTCATACTCTGGATGGATCACGTTTGTGACAGGGATTGTAAGTGTCCGACCATCAAGGGTCGTTAGGTTAACGGTATAGCCAGTTAGGATATCAGCTAGTGAGATCTTCTGTTTGACAATCAGGTCGTCGCCATCACGAGTGAACACCGGATGGGGTTTCTCGTCGATGATGAAAACAAGATCCGCTGGAATCACTCCCGGATGCTCATTGCCTTTCTCTGTGAATGTGATCTTCGTGCCTTTTTTCCATCCGGGTTTCACCCCAATCGTTAGAATCTCTTCCTTTTGCATTGCTTTGCTGCATTTTAGCAGAAAAAAAAAAAAGAATACAGAGATTAGGTATTGTCAAGACTACAACTAGGGCCAGCTCAAATCAAACAGGTAAAGGAGCATTGATCAATGCCTTTCAAATCCTTTTTGGAATGAAATGTATAACCTAAAAGCTTGAAACTTTGTCAGAGAAACGTTCGTAGTTTGGGAGGATGTATATTAAGATCCCATTCCTTATGTGGGACTGGTAGATAAAAACGTTTGATGTATGATCTAATTGGTATGTGAGTTTGATCGCTTACCCGCTGACATCTACTATATCCCTGGTGATCTTCATCTTCTTGGTGGTTCCTTTGTAGAGATCTTCAAGGCTACAAGGCAGCTTGTTCTCGATTGGAGCCACTTTCCTAGCTCCACCGTGATGATGCAATGATCCACCACCACCTCCTCCTTCACCAAAAGAGGCATACATATCATCACCAAACATGCGGCTAGAGAATCTCTGCTCTCTGCTTCCACCAGCGCCTCCTCCACCAAACGGGGTCGAGAACCCGAAAAACTCAGCGAATAAATCATCCTCACTTCTCGGGTTGAACCTACCGCCACCACCACCTTGAGAACAGTCTCTCACCATGTGGCCTGGTTCTCCGCACTTGTAACAAGCGCCATCACCACCACCTCCAAAGCCTCCTCCTCCTCCGTAACCACCACCACCACCACTGCTAAACCCGCGGCCTCCACCACCGCGTCCCCCACCTCTTCCGCCGCCAAAACCACCGCGTCCCCCAGATGAACCACCGCTATTTCCCTGAACGGGAGCGCCGTCGGGTCCAGACACTTCGACAGCCTTGGGACGTCCGGTGTTGTCGACCTCAACCTCGAACTCGACGGATTCCTCGGCGGCAAGGCTACGAAATCCCTCAGATCTGATGGAGGACTGATGAACGAAGAGATCGTCACCACCGTCGTCGGGTGTGATGAAGCCGAACCCCTTCTGGGTGTCGAACCACTTCACCGAGCCCTTGCGCCTCTCTCCACCGTTGTTTCCGTTGCCGCCACTCATTCTGATCAAATCTCTCTTTCTCTCTCTCTCGGAAGAACAAAATCACCGATCAGATCTCTCTCTCCCTTGGCGTGAGGCAGACGCTGTTTATATCTGCAGCAGATGTGTTAATAATTGTTTATTTTTCTATCATATCATGCTTTGGATTTGTGATTAAAACGAAATTATGAGGTTTATAAGGATTTGTAGAAGCAAAAAGGAAAGCGAACACTGTGACAAAGACATGTACGAGACATCCCAAATTGTAATAAGTAATAAAAATTAACATCCCAAATTTGAATAGTTATATCGTGTGACTATAGTAGTTTTATTGAAAAATAAATAAGAACAAGTAATTGTTCACATAATAATAAGAAGAAAAAAAATGGTCACTCTCCAAGTCAACTGAAAGACTATTATGGTCAAAATGATGGAGATACATGGGCCATGTGATGTTGGATTTATGTTGAATCTTCCGACTCTGGATTGAAACTTCGGGGGTATATTGGATTAGAAATTTTAGGAGATTTTAATTTTTTATTAAAATTTTATGTTTTTGAATTAAAAAATTTTAAATGTCTTTTCAAATCCAATGTTATTGAACATTAAATTTATATAAAATCCTTAAAAATCATATCAAATCCATTGTTATTCAATTAACAATTTGTAAAAACCGAATCAAATCTACTTTTATTCAAAACTAAACAACTTTTTTTTTAATGGTGAAAAGGATTTAAAATAGTGATAAATAGTGGTCAATAAAATCACACCTCTACGGGTGCTATTTGGAGAGACTGCCAAAAAGAAAAAAGAAAAAAAAAGTTGTTCTTCCCTCTTCTTTTTTTTTGGTAAGTCGTTCTTTCCTCTTTCAAAAAAAACAAAAACAAAAACCATAGAAATAGGCTCAAATAGCTCATCCCTCTTTTTCTCGAGCCGAGAGAGAGACACCCAGACAGAGATCCTCAATTTCGCTCTAACAATCCTCGATTTAGTTGTAACAATTTCGTTTAGATGCCTCTATTATCAAGATGGCGAATGCATCTGGGTTCTTCATTCATCCTTCAATTCCTACATAACTAAGCAGAATCCATGTTCCGATTAGAGTTTCTTGATCTGGGTTTTGCGTTTCGAATCGATTTTGTGCTCTAGAGTCGTCAGCTCCACGGATGGTGTCGATACACATGCATTGCCATCTCGATGACCCAGGTGAAAAAACACATTTTTAGATATTCTCCTGTTAGATTCTTTAATAATCGGTTGATTTGAGATCGTTTTTTGATAATAGGCTATAAATTTTGAGATTTATGATGATTTTAAAGGGGAGAGGCTTGTTTACCAAATTGATGTCGATACTTCAAGGTTCATCTCCTTTTTTGTCAAAGTAAATATTACTTTTGATGTACTTTTGCTTACTTCTATGTTTGGTTCAATAGTTTGTTTATTCTCCAAGAGTTTGGATGATAGTTGTCTTTAAATAAATCACAGCTCATCATGTATAACTTTATGGTTTTAGCAATCACTTTAAAATCTATTTTCTTTGTTTTTCTGAATTGGTTTTAAAAAGATTGTAGATTGAATAGTTTGGCTCTTACGATCTTTATTGTATTCAATGGCTATAGTTACCTCCCAACAATGGGAGACCCAGAAGATGTAAAAAGTAAGGGTCAATATCACAGTTGGTCTGAACCTGAACACAAATTGTTGTTACGACTACTAGTGGATGCAATCAATCAAGGTTACCGTAATGCTGATGGTAAATTCAACAAACTAGTGATAGAGAACATAATACTAGCACCTCTAAACCAACAGCTTGGTTCGAAGAGAACATATAACCAATATAAAAATAGGACGAAAATTTTGAAGGCTAGGTACAAAAACTTCACATATTTTCTTCGGTGTAGTTCTGGTTTTGGGTGGGACCCTGAGACGAAAAAAATTCACAGCAGATGATGAAGTATGGAATGTCTATTTGAAGGTAAAAATTGTAACAGAAAATTTATGAATATGGTCGTGTTGCTTGTGTATGATTCTTAATAGAATGATGTGTTTTCTATTTTTAATAGGTTCATCCAGGTAATACACATCTGCGTGATGATTCGTTTGAGGATAGTTAAGAATGATATATGGACAACATACTGCAACTGGGCAGAATTCAGTGGGATTAGGTGATATTGATGATGCACATAGCTACCAAGTTGAAGACACCAAGGAGACAAACGATACAAATTTTGTCCGAATGATGAATGATACTGAAGAAATAATACACCAATAAGCATCTAAACATGAAGTTCTTTTTTCATCGGGAAAAAGCATAGGAGAAAAGCTTCCCCAAAAAAAGAAAGCTAGAACTGATGCATTTAATTCGAACAAGGTATGTGATGAAGTGACAGAAATCAGTAGCCAGATCTTTGGCATGATACACAAAAGATGGGAAAAAGAAGCTGAAGAAAAAGAAGTTGAGGACAAAGCTAACAATGTTTGGGATGCTATCAAAGAAATTCCTGATTTGAATGACGATTTGCGTTACGAGGCAATTACCCTTGTTCACAGTTTAGGTATAAAATCAGGATTCGTGAATATGTCCATAGCAGACCGTTGTGGATGGATTTAACGAAATCTTCGTAAACCAAGTCGATGAAGTTTGATGTATTAGCATGGATTGAAGTCTTGAAGATGGTTCTTGATTTTGGAGCTTTTTTTTCTTTAAGTTTGAGTTTATTACTACTTTTAACGAACTGCTATGGTTTTTGTTTTTTGTTTTTTGTTTTTTTTGTTTTAGCATCACTTTCTGTGTTCTATTTATATTGTATTTTCAATTTCAGACCAGCCAAATTGATTGGTTTTCCTCCTACAATAGCTCGTAGATCAAAGTTAAATTGTTTTGTTTTATATTGTGTCAATTTCCAGATTCCGTGCTTGGATAGGACTGAGATCTTCCAATTGATTCAATGATGTTTTTAATTTTAAAGCTTGTATTTATGAATGGGCCAAAAGAAGTACAGAGTTTCAAAACAAAGTAAAAATGTACTTTACATAAGAGATTCAAAACAGAGCAAAAGCAGATTACAGAGATTAATTGCGGAGACTCGAGAGGGACGCTAAACGTAAGTGCAGAACATTAGTTGTTTTCGCTATCCCTTACCAAATCACACAAAATTATCTGAAATTTTAAAGAAAATCTTACCAAATCACTTATGATTTTTTTTTTTTTTTTTTTTACAAATCCCCACCAAAACCACCAAAATATCCTCAAAATCCACAAAAATTCCACTAAATGTAAAACCCACCAAACTCTAATCCAATACACTTCCCTTCTTGACTTTTTGTATGAACGGAACACTAAATGAATGTGTAGATTGATATCATAGACCCACTATGATTTTATATGGATCTATAAATTTTATTAAACCGAAAACCTAAACACCTAAGATCCCCAACCCTAGGTTGAATAGAGAATTTGATGGACAATCATTACTTGTAAAGTAATGCTTATGAAGCCACGTATAAGTAAGACAAGGTCAAATTTGGTGGGTCGGGAGAACATGATCTAACGGTAGATTTTGTTAGATTACTCTCATTTCACTAGGAAAAGGAAAAGGAAAAGTAACAGTCGTTTTGATTTGAAAGAACGAGATTTAAGGGGGAGAAACAAAAAAAAGTAGAAAATGATAGTTCTTGTCCTTAATCTGTTATCGGATATCACGAGTTTGCGATTCTATAAATCTCGATGACGGTCCATACCACCAAGCACTATGATGTCACCTTATTGGTGGTCCATACCACTAAGCACTATGATGTCACCTTATTGGCGGTCCATACCACTAAGCACTATGATGTCACCTTAATCCCGTGTGTTAGTATCAGACAATCAGATAGGTTGTGTTACCCCTTCATTTTTGTTTTTTGTTTTTTTTGTTTTTATTGTTTGTACTTCTGATTGGGTTGATCTCTTAAATAATATTATTAACTTGGCAAAAGAAAAAAAAACATATATATGAATTTTTGAACAAGATTACAGTAAAAAACAATGCAAATGTGCGGTTTTACAAAACGAAAAAGAGGGATTTTTTAGGACTAGAGTCCCAAACACTAGCTGAACCAATTAGATCTCTTAAGTGGTAGCGAATTAGACATATGGCGTTAAACCGTTCAAATGTGATAAACACATTTAGTCCAAATAGTAAGCAAATTTTTTTTTTATTAAATGTTTTTAATACGTTTTTTTTTTATTTGAGTCGCAAAAAATAAATAAATGATTTTATCCCTGATATAAACTAAAAATAAAGTCCCCAGATGTTTCAATTTATTTTAAACAGAACAAAAGTTCATATTCATTTTATTTTGTAAGCTGCATGCCATTAAAAATTAAGGTTCAGAACAATTTATAACCTTGTGTGATTTTATTAAAACACAAAAAAAAAAATCTGTTTTTACTTTGGAATTTATAAACAAATTTGTGTATATGGCTTTCTTTTTCTTTAACATCAATTTGTGTATATGGGACTCAAAAAATATTCCTTTAATATGATTTTTTTTTATGTGTAGCCATTTGAGATTCTTCAACAAAATCACCTGTTAAGCTTTTATCATATCAATATAATAAAAGTAATTTTGTTAATTGTATATATATCTACATACTACAATATGAAACGGTAACAGCGTTTTCATTAAGACCTTTCTGTTACGAACTTCTTGTTTCATCGACATTCTCAAGCGTTGGTGTGTTCATTCCATCCCTTAGTAATTAAAGCTTTTCATGTCTCTCTTTAGTTGCTTCGAAATCTCAGGAGGTTGGATTTATCAAGATCTAAGAACCTAAAAGAATTTCCAGACGCCAACAATCTCGACTCTTTGCTTCTCAAAGATTGCAAAAATTTGGTGATGATTCCTTTTTCTATTCGGAATCTCTGGTATCAGTTTGACATGAAAGGATGCACAAGGCTCGAGTTTCTTCCAACCGACGTCAACTTGCTATCTCTCTTGATACTCGATCTCAGTGGATGCTTGCGGATGAGATGTTTTCCTCAGATCTCAACGAACATTACAGATCTCCCTCTAGACCACACTGCGATTGAAGAAGTTCCTTCTTGGCTAGAATTTTTTCAGTTTTGACCTCTTGCATTTCTCCAAGTTTCCAGAGGCGTTGTGCTAACTAGTGTGGTGCATTTTCCTTTCGAAGCTTTTAACCGGGAAACTGTGTCCTTCTCCAGCTTCAGTTAAATCAGGAAAAGAAATCCCACAATGAATACACCTCAACAAGCTATCGTGATGAAACGTGAAGCGTTCAAAAGTGTCAAGTCTGGGATCAGCTCTGCCTCTAGATTATTTCCCTGCGACGTCAGTGTCTAAGTTAGTTAAATATATGTTCGTTTCTGGAGGTTGTGTAAGATGAGTTTTGTATCTTCTGTTAGATTGTATTACTCTGAATTATAAGTATTCCAATGACTTATGACTTGGTCAACTTGTAACCTGCGAATTTCTGCCAAAGAGCAAACTGTCGTTTATTTCGAAGGAAAATAAAAATAAAAATAAAGAGTTACTTGTGTGTTCAAACAAACAAAAAAAATGTAGTCGGTGCAAAGACGATTTGGTTATCCTAGGATCAAACAGAAAGTTTATCTTTACCATAAATTATCAAAAATGCCAACAATTAAAACCTCAAGTGTCATTACTCCATAAAATTTCACTGCCGTTTCTGTTCCTAGTAACTGGAAGAGGACACTTGGTACTAGACTCAAAAGCTATTTGATCATATTATACCATATGAATCCATATTTCATTCCCGTTAATAAGAGTTGGAAACTACGAAACCGGCCTCCTTGCGTTTGTGCTCTTTTTCTCGCTCAGTGCTTCAGCAAACACGCCTATGATCTGCTGCTGTGACTCAAGCATCATCTGGCAATGCTTCAGCTCCATCTCCATCCTCGTCTTCTCCATCTCCCTCATCATCTCCATCTTCGAATTCTCCACCCTCACAAACATTTCTGTCAACATCTTCACCGAAGAAACAACTTCATCAATCGGGTCAGACTCAACATCTGCTGTATTCATTTGCTCCTGCTTGAACCTAGAAGACGATCCATAGCCATTGGAAACACCCGTAGTGTTTCGGGGATAGCTCCCGTCCTTTCTGCTATAACCGTTGACCCGCGAAGAGCTCCTAGAGTTTTGGATTCTCGGGTTGAATCCTTCCCTGTCGGCTCTATCATCATCAAACTCATCATCATAATCCAGCTCCGGAGAGAAATTGGCTTCAGGCTTACTGAAATTCTTGTGTTTAAACCCATGAGAAGCGAAATTACGATCACCAAAGGACTTCAACGGAAACCCGCCACCACCGGCGTGGCTAAAGTCGCCTGAGGAAGGCTTCCCATGAGGCTTAAGCCTAGTTGCCTTGGGCACTAACACAATCTCATCATCCGAATCGGCATCGAAATCAGCACTAACCTTTGGATTCCCATTGAATTTCCTTTTCAATCCAAATCCACCTCCCGAATCGAGATCTGAATCGAACTCAGGCTTGAAACCACCGTACATTTTCATGTGACTCTTGGCCCTAGATCTAACCCCAAATCCGTCTCCTACGTCTCGAGGTGAATCAGAATAACCGCCAAATTTCCCAGACCTCTTCGATCTAACCCTAAATCCATCCAAACCGTTACTCTCATCGTCGTGATCCACATCCGGATCGTAAGGTTCGACGGCCGCCGGAGTCACCGGCGCGAACTCCATAGCATCCAATACAGGGAACAAATCCCAAGAGGAAGAGAACTTGCCTGGCCGGGTAAGAGACCGTTGTTTTTCGCCGCGATACCGTTTCCGGAGCTTCTCGATCTTGTGTCGGCATTGGATGGCTGACTTTGGCGGACCTCCAAGGGTAGGCAACAACGATACAGCCGCGGCGACGTCGTCCCAATCGGCCGCACGGAGGTTTCCACGGCGGAGGGCGAACCACTTGTCTTTGTAGGCATTGACAAGCGCAGCGGTCTCCTCGTCGGTCCAGCACGGAGGCGGAACTCTCCTAGTCGTGGTGGTGGCGACGGTGACGGAGGTGGAAGGATCGATGGCCATGGCGACGGGAGATCCATCATCGGGGGTTGACATGGCGGCGGCGAAAGAAGAAATTAGGGATAGTAGAAAGAGCGGTGGATAAAAGATAATAAAGAGGCGGAGGAGAGGAAGAGGAGAGGCGTAGGTTAGAAAAGTTAGGAGATGAAGGTGGCCGGTTGAGAGTTGTGCTAAAGTGTGCCGCGGAGTGGTGACGTGTGCGCACCCGACGCACCTTCTCCACCGCCGCCGTATACGTTTAACACTCTCTTTACCGGTTTACGTATTAACCCAATGGTTAGTATTCAATTTGTTAGTTTGGCTCCGGTTTAATTTTTCAATTAGGAATATAGTAACCAAATTTTTTCATATAAATGGCCGGGAAATCCAAGAATTATCAGGCTTTTTTTATTTCTTTTCGTAGTCTGACTATTTTATGCACAGTAAGAAAAAGAGAAATAATAAACTTTTATTCTTAGTTCATTTCTCAATTGTTCTTCACGAACCAGTTTCTTCTTGTTCTTGGCCCGTCTTCATTCTCCGTACGGTTAACGACACCGGTTTCTCCAGCACAGAGACATTAACGCTGTTCCAGACATCGGCTCTTGTTGGTAAACCGGCAATCCTCTCTGCGACCTCCATGTCTTCTGGCAAAACAGAGCCGAATACAGTGTGAGATTGTTTCCATTCGTGGTGGTTTGCTAGACTGATGAAGAATTCTGGACCCGAGCCAACCCACGCCACTGAGCCACGGCTTATGGTTGGGCAGTGCTCGGTTGGGATCGGCGAAAACATGTTTCCCTCGGGCTGGAGTATTCCTTGTATCATGGCGTATGGTGGACCATAGGGAGCCTGCAGCGACATGGAGAAATGATGAGACTTTTAATAACAAGCGAAATCTCTGTTTGTGTAGAGGAAGAAACGTGTGCAGCAATAAGGTATGAACAAGCTATAACGGTAATTGAACACTACATTGCTAAAGCGGTCAATCGCATCATCACACAGCAGAAACTCATCTGATCTTCCATAAAGAAGATGCACATTCTCTAAGACGAAAGGTGTGAAATCAGATGAATCAAAAGGCTAAAGAGTCTATCAATTTGACAGAAATCATATGCATAGCACATGAATCACAATTTCTACTATGCGATCAGACCAGTCACGGTTTACATCTAAAGTACAATCAGGTGTGTCGTGTCTCACATTATACACGAGATATAAACAAGTAATTAAAAGGAAATTAAATGGGTAGAAACAGCGAAAAGCATAGCCGATACAGTCCAAAACCAGAGCCAGCATCGTACTAAGCAGTCAGTCGCCATTGATCACACACGTGATATTCGATATCAAAGATGGATATTAATAAAAAATGTACAATCAGATAAATCAAATGGCTAAAGGTCTATCACACATTATATCAAAGACGGATAGTCTATCGTATATAATAGATAAATCAAATGGCTAAGAGTCTATCAAATTGACAGAGATCTTAACACATGAATCAATATTCGTACTATGAGATCAGATCATAGCTGCTATGATCGATACTGGCAAGTGATTATGCGCAATCCAAGATTTAAAAGGAAAAATACGTATAAGGTCTCTTACATTGTTTACATGATTGCCTTTTGAGTCCCAATATGATCCCCGGTTCTCTGCACGATGAAACTGGCAGCCTGCGCAGTGGCGCAAAGTTAACAAACTAAGAATGTAGTATACTGAGTGAGGAGCACACTCAGGGTGAAGCTGCAACAAAGGAAAGCATCGGCGTCAATTCTAGAACTTTAAACAAAAACTGGAACTTTCCCTCGAAGTACCAAAACGACATCAAAATTAAGATACTTACTTTGACATGAAGTACACCGTGTTCTGTCTCAAAACCAACAATGCCCTAACAGAGGCAAAGTAGCTAATCAGTAATTATGACAACCATCGAGGACACTACTTGTTTTCATGAGAAGAAGGAAAGCATAAGAACACAGTGAAGGTATAATCTTCTGAAATCTGATTAAACGGGGGCAGTTCTTATCATCTAATCAGATAGACAAATCAATACCACACGAATCAAAACAGACAGCAATTTCGTGAACTAGTAAATTGTTTGAGGAAACTGACAATACAGATAAAAATATAATCTCGTGAAATCTGATGAAACATCTTGTTTCCAGCGATTGAAAAATGCATTAACTTTGAAATAGGCGATCAACAGAAGTAATTTTCCAGACATGATATATAAGACTACCTCGCCTTGTCCGAAGATAAGCCCAGATGTCCACATTACTTTCTGTCCACCTTCCTGTCGATCAGGCATCAAGACATCTTTTTGCTTCTTCAACCAACACTGCGCAGAGCAGAAACATGAAAATTTAGATCAATCTCTGAAACATGAACCGATGGCACACAGAGTCAAATCACCAACTTTCTTCAGATTTAGAAAATTTCGATTAAATCCCTGGAATTTAATGATACAACGACATGCTCAATTAAGCATTTTGTCGAACACTTAAGCGGCACGATCCAAGGACGGTAATCTAAATCGAGCACACTGTTCGATTCGATCACAAGGATCAGACTCACCTCTCCAAACTTCGACCCACAAGCCTCTTTGTTGCCGCAGAACACCCATGAATCGCACAAGCAAGGTCCGTCGTTACCACTGCACATAACTTTACACGCCTTACAACATTCCTCCGACGAATTAAACTTGAAATCCGTCCCCCACTTCACCGCCGGACCCCAAAGCTCCAGATTCTCGACTCCACGGCAACACCCGCCGCCATCTCCTGCCGCCGTTACACGGCCGTGATATTGCGAGTCCGCGAATCCGACCGCGGAATCGAGTCTATGATCTTGGGGACGGAGGACAGTAGAGAAGACAGCGTAGACGATAAGACAAGAGATCAGACCGATTACAAGGAGGGCGGTGGCTGTAAAACGGCCAGGCTCGCCGTCGTTTAATCGACGGGGCATCGCCCGAGACTCCGAGGATTGGTTGACGACGCGTGTGACGAAGATGCGAAAGCGAAAAGAATAGAGAAGTGAGGTTTCATGAGAAAATTGAAAATACGAAGGAATCTTTCAATAATAATGAGGAGAGAGAAAGAGAGGGAAGAGTGTTTGGTGAGTCAACTCGCACCGCGGCTTCTCCTCTGGAACCTTTGAACTTTGATGGCAGTTTGTGATCTGTTTTTTTGTTCTCTTGTGCTCTTTCGGAAGTTTCCCCCTTCAACGTCGACATGGAAGCAATGAAAACGCTGTCGTTTCAGGCAACCCAACCGTTTAATGGTGTGAATTGCAGGTAAACCAATGAATTCCCTATCTAATTGATGATTTCTACTTGTGGCTACGTTACAAACCGGTTTCAAACTATATAGTGCGTCTATGATTTTTTATTTTTTTACCCAATAAGCATACAGGAAAAACATATCACAAATTTTTTTCCCCCGTAATGATATTAAAATTGATTTGGAAAACATTACAATGCATAAGAGAAACAATAAATAACTACAAAGAGTATACAAGCTTTCTATGCATCAACGAATTGATGAGGATGAGATTTTGTAATAACATATTGATAAAACCATTCACAGTTTTTTTCCGAGTTTTTCAAAAAACCTTTAAAAAGAATTTTCATACAACATGTTAAAAAAGGATTGCTAACATTTTTTTTATTACTTAAACTCCGTTATTTTTTATTAAAAAACAGGTAGGGTTTTTTCAAGTCGGATCGGGTTTTTTATTATGGGCAATCACTGTTTATTTAACGTGTTTTCGTTTACTTAAACTCCGTTTTTTTTTTCTTTTCAAAACGGGTCGGGTTTTTTTCAAAAACGGGTCTGGTTTTATGATTTTGATTAGAGAGGTGAAATTAAGCAGAGTAAAATAGTTTAGGTGGTTTAGAGTTGAAAATTATAAGTTTATGGGGTTTAATGAAGAAGTAAATAGTTTGGAGGAAAATAATTAGGGTTGTATGAGTAGGGGGTTTTAGGCAGTCATCCTTTATTTTTTTCCTTTCAAAATTTTCACAAATTGTGATATTATTTGAATTTAACCATTACAATATCATAAAAAATAACAAAACAAAACACATTTTAATTTAAACATCACCATTTGAATATTTTTCCCATACATGATCAATTAACGCATTTCGAAGTGAGAAATGAGCGTTTTTATCTTTGATTTCTCTGAATCGAGCAAGAAAATTTTGGAACCGAATATTTTCGTCCTCAACTACTTCTACCTCTGGAGGTGGAGCTTCTCTTCCAACTTCAATTGGAGCATCGAGATCGCGTTCATCCTCGATTATCATGTTATGTAAAATTACACATGTAGTCATTATGTCATGTAACACATTCTTTTTCCAAAAACGAACCGGTCCTTTCACAGTAGCAAATCGCGACTGGAGAACCCCGAAGGCACGTTCTACATCTTTCCTACATGCTTCTTGTCGCGTAGCAAAATATTTTTTCTTTGCACCCATTGGCTCGTGAATAGTTTGCACTATGGTAGACCATTTCGGATATATACCATCAGCCAAATAATAACCCATATTATATTCTTTTCCTTGAATGGTAGAATGAACAGGAGGAGCGATACCTTGAGCAAGATTGGAGAAAAGATGGGAAGATTCCAACACATTGATATCATTGTTAGTGCATGGCATTCCGAAATAAGCATACCATATCCATAAGTCATAATCTGCCACAGCTTCAAGAATTATCGTTGGCGATTGTTGATACCGGGTTTAGCACAACCCGATAATCACACAAGAATAAGCCGAGATGGCCGGTGAACCGGGTCGGTCGTCCGACCATCAAGGTTCGATGTAAGATCGACGTGAAGGTCGGCCTAGTCTCGACGACGATGAGCTAAGATGGTGGAGAAGAAGAATTGATTTTATAGCTGAACCCCGAAGGGCTGCCTACGTACCCCGAGACGGGGATCAAGCCAGATCGTAGTTCATTCGGTTACATGATTTCGTTCGGTGGGCTGACGAGCTACAAAGATGGTGAGTAAGATCGTTGATGGTGAGAGTGTGTGAGGTCGGCATCGTGTGTGCTTCGTGGTTGACATGCACGTTGCTTGGCATGCAAGTTACTTGCCATACATGTTGTTCGGCATATGTTCAAATGAGGTCGGTACGTCTTTATGTGAGCTTGTTCTCTTCATGCTCGGCACGTCTTCAAGATCCTCACGTTCGTTGAGTTCGGCATGGTGCCGTGATCGGTATGTTCGTCACGTTCGTTGAGTTCGGCATGGTGCCGTGATCGGTATGTTCGTCACGTTCGTCGAGTTCGGCATGGTGCCGTGATCGGTATGTTCGGTGTGATGTGATGACGTCGTGGTCGGTTCTCGTTCGGTGGCGACGTGCATGGCTCATGAGGAGAGTAAGTGACGTCGTCGTTTATGTCTCACGTAATACTTGTTGTTTGTCATGCACGTCACATCTTTTTCTCAAGTCACGATGGTCTTCATGCTCGGTACGTGAGCTTGTGATCATGTTCGGCCTCTCTTTCATGGTCGTGAGTGAGTTCGTTCTCTTCATGCTCGGCACGTCTTCAAGATCGGCATCCTTTGCCATGTTCGTGATGATGAGCTCGGCGTGTCCAGTTCGATACGTCTTTATGGTCGGCACGCCTTCATGATCGGCATGTGCCATGTTCGGCATGTGCGGCGAGTTCGGCGTGTTCTGCAAGTTCGGCTTGTCCGTGAGTCGTGATATCGTCGTCCTAATCGTGTGAGCTCGGTACGTCGTCAAGTGAGATCGGCATGGTTACATGCTCGTGTGAGCTCGGCAAATGTTCACTTGTTGGTCGTGCATGCACGTTGCTTGACATGCACGTTGCTTGGTTTGTCTCCTTTTGTGCTGTTTCTCACGATCACCATGTACGTGACCATGCATGCCCTTGATTTGTTTTTGTTGTCGTTCGGTTTGTTGCCGATATCGGATTGTCGTCATGATTAGTACGAGCTCGTTTCCTTGGTGAGTTCGTTGTGTTAAGTGTGAGATCGTCGCGTTCGGTAAGTGTTCCTCGGCGATGTCATTTTCTCTCTCTAGAATTCTTCATTTTTTTCTCTTTTGTTTCTCTCAGACCTTATTTATAAGGTTTCTTCCAGCAGCCATCAAGATTCCTTTTTCCCCAAATCCAGGTAAAGTATTGGGAAAACCTGACAAGTGGGCAAGTGGGACGTGATGTCACTGTTGACGTCAGCGCAGATGGGCTTCATTCTTCATGGGCCGATTTTGATGGGCCGACCTTGATTTGTATTGGGCTAGGGTGGGGTGCTAAATCCACCACCACCAATTAGTCCCCCCTCGAGTTCGGCGAATGAGTGTTGAGTTCGGCGGACTAAGCAAATCAAGTTCTAGCTCGGTGCAAATCAAGTTCGGTCAATTGTTCGATCCTGAATTTTCAAGGTCGGCGAGATGCCTGACTGCGAGCGAGTTCGGCGAGATGTCTGACTGCGAGCGAGTTCGGAGAGATGCCTGACTGCGAGCGAGGTCGGCGCGATGCCTGACTGCAAGCGAGATCAGCGAGATGCCTAACTACTAGCGAGTTTGGCGCGATGCATGACTGCGAGCGAGGTCGGCGCGACGCCTGACTGCAAGCGAGATCGGCGAGATGTCTAACTACTAGCGAGTTTGGCGAGATGCCTAACTACTAGCGAGTTCGGCGCGATGCCTGACTGTGAGCGAGTTCGGCGAGATGCCTGACTGCGAGCGAGTTCGGCGAGATGCTTGACTACGAGCGAGTTCGGCGAGATGCTTGACTACGAGCGAGGTCGGCATTTGTTGGCTTTGATGCGAGGCTGAGCTCGGTGGAGTTTCAACAGTTTCTGCGAATAGCTCGGGTTAAGTTCGGCTTTATTATTATAATTTTTTTTTATTTATTTATTTATTTTTTTTTTGTCGTATTATTTTAATCTTTCGACTTTTTAATCTCGGTATTATATTTTTCGCATGCGTGCAATCGAGTTCGGCTTTTGTGAGGTCGTAAAATTATACGATTCTCTCGGGTTCCTCATACACCAAAATGAGGCCGTAAAAAGATACGGTCTTAGCCGGGGTGTAGAGGATGAACTCGATTCTACGATCCATTCGAGATCGGCGATCATTCGTAGATCGGCATATTAGTTTGCGATTGTTGTGAAATCGGCTTATTAATTTTGCGATTGTTGAGAAATCGGCTTATTAACTTTGCGATTGTTGAGAAATCGGCTTAATTTTGCGAGAGGAATCGTTCGGCTTTACCTTGGAGCTTAGCATAAGAGTGCATTGATAGCTCGTCTTAAGATACTCCAGGTCTTCCCAGATCGAATCGGAGTGTGCGAGATTGACTCGGCTTATTTAGCTCGGATGATCTGAGAGCGGATATAGTGCGGGACTGGTCCCGGCTTAACATGGAAAGTGTGTTATCCATAGCACCATGAGGATGCATGCGAGACAAAGCTTGGCTTATTCATTTATACCGATCGCCTGGCCAGGGCGCCGATGTGGAAAACCGCGATGGTTTAAGTGCGAACTAGCAGTCCGGCTTATATTAGTCGTTTCTGACTGTAATGCGAACTGTCAAGTTCGGCTTTTGAAGATGCGAACTGTAGAGTTGGGCTTTTGTCGATGCGAACTTTGAAGTTCGTTGATGCGAACTTTGAGGTTTGGCTAATGAAGATGCGAACTTTCGAGTTCGGCTAATGAAGATGCGAACTTTCGAGTTCGGCTTATGAAGATGCGAACTTTCGAGTTCGGCTTTGTCGTTGCGAACTTTCGAGTTCGGCTAATGAAGATGCGAACTTTCGGGTTCGGCTATGAAGATGCGAACTTTGAAGTTCGGCTTTGTCGATGCGAACTTTGAAGTTCGGCTTTGGCGATGCGAACTTTGAAGTTCGGCTTTGTCGATGCGAACGTTGGAGTTCGGCTAATGAAGATGCGAACTTTCGAGTTCGGCTTTATCGATGCAAACTTTGAAGTTCGGCTTTGTCGTAGCTTCCGTTATCGTTGGTCTTTATCGAGAGAGACTCGGAGGTCGATTGTTAACCTCAAGGTCGGAGGTCCCCCCTCCTTCTAGCGCCAATTGTTGATACCGGGTTTAGCACAACCCGATAATCACACAAGAATAAGCCGAGATGGCCGGTGAACCGGGTCGGTCGTCCGACCATCAAGGTTCGATGTAAGATCGACGTGAAGGTCGGCCTAATCTCGACGACGATGAGCTAAGATGGTGGAGAAGAAGAATTGATTTTATAGCTGAACCCCGGAAGGCTGCCTACGTACCCCGAGATGGGGATCAAGCCAGATCGTAGTTCATTCGGTTACATGATTTCGTTCGGTGGGCTGACGAGCTACAAAGATGGTGAGTAAGATCGTTGATGGTGAGAGTGGGTGAGGTCAGCATCGTGTGTGCTTCGTGGTTGACATGCACGTTGCTTGGCATGCAAGTTACTTGCCATGCATGTTGTTCGGCATATGTTCAAATGAGGTCGGTACATCTTTATGTGAGCTTGTTCTCTTCATGCTCGGCACGTCTTCAAGATCCTCACGTTCGTTGAGTTCGGCTTGGTGCCGTGATCGGTGGGGGACTAATTGGTGGTGGTGGATTTAGCACCCCACCCTAACCCAATACAAATCAATGTCGGTCCATCAAAATCGGCCCATGAAGAATGAAGCCCATCTGCGCTGACGTCAACAGTGACATCACGTCCCACTTGCCCACTTGTCCGGTTTTCCCAATACCTTACCTGGATTTGGGGAAAAAGGAATCTTGATGGCTGCTGGAAGAAACCTTATAAATAAGGTCTGAGAGAAACAAAAGAGAAAAAAAAAGGAAGAATTCTAGAGAGAGAAAATGACATCGCCGAGGAACACTTACCGAACGCGACGATCTCACACTTAACACAACGAACTCACCAAGGAAACGAGCTCGTACTAATCATGACGACAATCCGAGATCGGCAACAAACCGAACGACAACAAAAACAAATCAAGGGCATGCATGGTCACGTACATGGTGATCGTGAGAAACAGCACAAAATGAGACAAACCAAGCAACGTGCATGCCAAGCAACGTGCATGCACGACCAACAAGTGAACATTTGCCGAGCTCACACGAGCATGTAACCATGCCGATCTCACTTGACGACGTACCGAGCTCACACAATCACGACGACGATATCACGACTCACGGACAAGCCGAACTTGCAGAACACGCCGAACTCGCCGCACATGCCGAACATGGCACATGCCGACCATAAAGACGTACCGAACTGGACACGCCGAGCTCATCATCACGAACATGGCAAAGGATGCCGATCTTGAAGACGTGCCGAGCATGAAGAGAACGAACTCACTCACGACCATGAAAGAGAGGCCGAACATGATCACAAGCTCACGTACCGAGCATGAAGACCATCGTGACTTGAGAAGAAGATGTGACGTGCATGACAAACAACAAGTATTACGTGAGACATAAACGACGACGTCACTTACTCTCCTCATGAGCCATGCACGTCGCCACCTAACGAGAACCGACCACGACGTCATCACATCACACCGAACATACCGATCACGGCACCATGCCAAACTCGATGAACGTGACGAACATACCGATCACGGCACCATGCCGAACTCAACGAACGTGACGAACATACCGATCACGGCACCATGCCGAACTCAACGAACGTGAGGATCTTGAAGACGTGCCGGGCATGAAGAGAACAAGCTCACATAAAGACGTACCGACCTAATTTGAACATATGCCGAACAACATGCATGGCAAGTAACTTGCATGCCAAGCAACGTGCATGTCAACCACGAAGCACACACGATGCCGACCTCACCCACTCTCACCATCAACGATCTTACTCGATAATCACACAAGAATAAGCCGAGTTGGCCGGTGAACCGGGTCGGTCGTCCGACCATCAAGGTTCGATGTAAGATCGACGTGAAGGTCGGCCTAGTCTCGACGACGATGAGCTAAGATGGTGGAGAAGAAGAATTGATTTTATAGCTGAACCCCGGAAGGCTGCCTACGTACCCCGAGATGGGGATCAAGCCAGATCGTAGTTCATTCGGTTACATGATTTCGTTCGGTGGGCTGACGAGCTACAAAGATGGTGAGTAAGATCGTTGATGGTGAGAGTGGGTGAGGTCGGCATCGTGTGTGCTTCGTGGTTGACATGCACGTTGCTTGGCATGCACGTTGCTTGGTTTGTCTCCTTTTGTGTTGTTTCTCATGATCACCATGTACGTGACCATGCATGCCCTTGATTTGTTTTTGTTGTCGTTCGGTTTGTTGCCGATCTCAGATTGTCGTCATGATTAGTACGAGCTCGTTTCCTTGGTGAGTTCGTTGTGTTAAGTGTGAGATCGTCGCGTTCGGTAAGTGTTCCTCGGCGATGTCATTTTCTCTCTCTAGAATTCTTCCTTTTTTCTCTTTTGTTTCTCTCAGACCTTATTTATAAGGTTTCTTCCAGCAGCCATCAAGATTCCTTTTTCCCCGAATCCAGGTAAAGTATTGGGAAAACTTGACAAGTGGGACGTGATGTCACTGTTGACGTCAGCGCAGATGGGCTTCATTCTTCATGGGCCGATTTGATGGGCCGACCTTGATTTGTATTGGGCTAGGGTGGGGTGCTAAATCCACCACCACCAGCGATCCACTACCGCATGCATATTGTCCAGCCCAAGCGGTAGGACAATTTTTCCACTTCCAATGCATGCAATCTAGGCTACCCAACATTCCTGGAAAACCTCATTTTTCACCAATGTAAAGAAGTCTAGAAAGATCATTAGATGTTGGTGATCGTAGGTATTGCTCCGAAAATATGTTCACTATGGCTCGGCAAAATCTTTTCATGCTTTCGATTGCCGATGATTCTCCTATCTTTACGTACTCGTCTGTAGCATCTGCTGGAAAACCATATGCTAGCATCCGAAACACAGCCGTCACTTTTTGAAGTGGCGATAATCCAAGTCTACCCATAGTATCCTTTCTATGCGTGAAATAATTGTCATGATTTTCAACTGCATTAATAATACGAAGGAATAAAGAACGAGACATTCGATACCTTCTACGAAACATAGCATCATTGTAACTATTATAATAAAATCTCATCATCATATCTATAAATTTTAATCGAGTCCAAATATATTTTAATTATTTAATTATATTAAATAAGAAGTGAAATTATTACAAGAATATTTGACGAGTCATATATTGTTGTGCATATGTAACAAGTACATTACTTAAAACTTTTTAGAAAATAATGAAACCATAAAATCATTGTCTCGTAATATTTGTTAAAATGAAAGGTACAATTTTAAAAAAATATAAAATATGAAAGACTAAATTATAAATAAAAAAGTTCAATTCCATTTTGGAGTTGAAAAATGGAGTTACTGAAAAAATGGCATTTCCCTATTTTGCAGTTAAAAATAGAATAAGATTGGAGATGATTTTACTGCAAAATAGCATTTGGTGTAGAAAATCGGGTATGGTTGGAAATGCAATGAAACCTTCCACATCTTAGGTAGCAAAGGGTGGTGTCCTAGAAGGACTTAAAATTCGTTTTGTTACCTTATTAAGAAAGGAGACGAATCACAACGACCAACAGAGAAGAAAAAGAAACATCACCGCCGGCAAAAATCCAAATATAGCAAATCTTTAAAAGGGAGGCACGACTAGATCTATATCCTCAATGAGGCTCATATCCTGAAAGAAAAACAAATATCTTCGCCAAAACCACTAAACCGATGAAATCTAGAAGGCAAAAGCTTGAATCACCGACGCCACCAACACTCGCTCATCGACGGAGGAGGACTCAAGCCGAAACAAAAACCATAGGGACAAGGTACAAACAAAAGGAAATAAAAACAAACTGGAAAAAAAGGACACAACATCGGAGAGGAGCTTTGGTCGTCGACCAAAGCAAAGAAAATTCTAGAATTTTTGAGAGAGATTTTTTTATATATTTTATTATTGTGTGTGTAAATTTTATATGATAAAAATTGTAATAAATCATAAATGGTATGAAACTATTAGAAACAAATGATATGATGTGAATGTTAAATTAAAATATTGCGTCCAACGGCCTAACCGCCTAAACATAAGAAATCAATCGTTTTGCAATAGGAAAAGTCTACCGCGTTAGTGGTTATTAATCACAAAAACAAAAATAGTTGGCGATATCGAAAACAATAGGAGATGATGGTATAAAGATGTTGTATCGCTATTTTTTTATAACTATTTTTACCGTTTTTAATGCAAAATTCATATTAACCACATTTATTCATCTTATCTGGTTGTTTTGCTTTGTAACTTTCCGTCATTCGAAATCTATATTTTACTTCCTCTGTTTTACAAATAATATTTTTTTTTTGACATATTTCACATATATTAAAAATTTTATTAAAAGTTATATATTACCTCTTATTAATATATTAAACAAATTTTTTCTCTACGATTAATACACTAAATCAATAAAATTAAAACTATATTTTTATTCAAAATTATGCATTGAAACATAAAATGATAGTTTTTGTGAAATAAAATTAAAACTTTAAAACAACGTCGTAAAACAAAAATAAAACTTTAAAACGATAGTCGTGAAAGGGAGTGAGTATATATTTAGAAGGCTTTGTCTGAATATAGATAACAATTATCTACGTTGGAAAGATGCGTTTGGGAGCCCATAAGAAAAGGATAGAGACTTGTACTTTTGGATGATATCTGATTAGAGAAATTAGAAAGTCAAGTTGCCAAAACTTTATCCCTCCATTCGATTGGATCGATGTCGTTTCTATCATCTCGAGGCTATTGAGATAGCCGCTTTGTTGCTGACACGTGGCCATAGATTAGCAGCTCAAACAATCAGGTGACTCATATTTCCTCTTATCACCTAGTTATTATTACAATACTACCCTTGTTGCTAATCTTCCTTTACGTGCACTGGAAGAAAAATAGAATTATCAAACCAAACGACTAATCTATGATGAATCCAAATAATACAATACACAAATTTAACATTTGATTGTGGTTTTTTCTATTACTAACTCACTACCTTTTCAATGTTGAATTCATACTTTTAAAGTTAAAATAATTAAGGTCTATTATTTACAAATATAATGAATGATTCCAAATATATGGAGTTGAAATTCCATCTTAGTCATATTTGGACTTTTTTAGTCTAGGTATGAGTAGGTAAGGTTTTTTTAAATTAGTTGTTAAATTATTATGTTTAGTAGTCCTTTTTATTATTATTATAATAAGATTTTTCATTAAAGCATATTGGAAGTTCTGTGTGATCTTACTTCTTGAATTGATCCAATTGCTTTGCGGTGAGAATCAAATAAGCAACTATGGCTAGATCATACATAAACCTTATTATTTGATTGAATATATATGTCCATGTAAACGATAATCTGTTTGTACATTAAATTTGGGTTCAAAATGAAGCAGATATTTTCAAATCACTTTTCATTTTCCATTAAAAAACATGCGGAATCACATAATCTTTGATTATTCTGTATGTTTTATTAATAGAATTTGATGTGGTTGTTAAATCCGGTTCACACAAAGTATATTAAAAAATAATTGGTATCGGAAAATTTCGTTTTATTAGCAATCTCGGCGAAATACAAAAGTTTTTGTAATCGAAAAGAAAGAACTAAGAAACTAAACCGGTATTTGCGGAGCTAAGTCTCTTAGGTTTTTGCGGAAAAGTGGGCGTATCTTGCGAATGAGGGGATCCTCGATATTTATAGGACTTTTAGGCGGGCTGATTTCCATATTTATGGAAAGATCCTCTTTTTCCTCGGAATCGATCCAAAAATCTTTTTAATTTCCGTGATTCTTTCCTTTTCTTTCGGAGATCGGCGCCGACTTGGATTAGTCGAGTATGATGGACCCGGAGACTGTCGTGCCGAAGCGAATTGGACGGATACCGGGTCTTGATGGTCCGAGTCCGCTCAACGCTGGATAGATCGTTGATGGGCTGACGTAGGCCTTGGTCAAATGTCGGGGCTCAGGCCACAATGGGCCGAGGTGGGTAAGTCAATGTGTAAAATTAACCGATTTAGGGGTGCATAGTTTACCTCCAACAGTGGTACGTTGGATTAACAAAATAGTTATACTAATTATCAAAAGGGTCATGTTTGTCACGCTAATGGCAGACACGTAGAAGGGAGGCCAAACAAGTAAAAATCCTTGTATTAGTCACAATTCAACAAAACCTTCCAGATAATTTTTTTATTTTTTTTTAATTTTCTTGCCACTTTTACAAGCTATTGACACAATTATTACCTAAAATAGTAATGATTTAGGTGATTAATAGGAGAGTATTAATTCAAACACCTGACTTTTAAAAACCTATGTACGGCATTAATGTTGGAACATTGAATCTATAAGTATTTTAATTATTATACTAAAAGAGAGTCATTTGGTATCTTAGAGAATAATACTCTGTGATTAATGACGTGAGGGATTGAACTAATCACATTAAACAAAACTTAAGGATCAAGTGGAGACGAATGGCATATCGGTAAATAAAACGAAATGCGGGGGCCTCATTTAACCAAGCCTCTTTACCTTAGCTTCAAAACTGAGCTCGTCTTCATCATTTCTGAAAACTAGAACACAGTTTAAAGGAACAAAAAAGGCGAGTGTCTTTTGATCTCAGAAAACCCTAATTTGTTAAGAACCCTAATCTCAATTTCACCGTACTCCTTCCTCCAAATTTCATATTCTGTATGTAAATGCATCTGAAGAATTCAACGGTAGCAGAACGGCGGTGTATCGGAAAAGAAGCCGCTGCTTATTTACCTTCCTCCGATTCGGATCCGAAGCCTAAGATTAAGCATCATCGTCCTCTTCAGGTACCCGAAATTCTGATCCCAGACAAATCTCCATACCGAACCGCCATTGGTGCAGGCGCTGGATTCACTGTGTACAATCAAGTGCAAGCTCAGAGTCATCTGACCGTTGAAATCCCAGATTCATCGTCTCAAAGCCTTACATCGACTCCGCACAAGAGGCCTGTGGTGGCTCAATCTTCTCATCCGTTTAATTTCGTACCCAACGTTGACAATTTCCGCCGAGGAGGAGGAGGAGGAGGCCACCGCGCAAGCTTGGGCTCGATCTCTTCTTACTGTCCGTCGTATCTTTTGTCGTTTCTATCTTCGTCTCTTCCATCGATCCCATCGGCGACTAATCAGAAGCTCCTCCGCCATGTCCTTCGAGTCCGATTGATATGTTTCCATCTTCGTTTCCTACTTCTTCTCTCCGTTCCTCCTCTTTACATCTTCTTCCTGTTGATCAGTGTCCGAGTCTTCCTTCTTTTCGTCTTCTCGATTATCGCTTTTTCATTCATCCTTTCGATCTCTCTCAAATTCGCTCTTCCTCACCTACCATCAATTCGCCTGATTATCGCTCGCTTGCTGTCCCTCAAGCTTAGCCCTACCAGATCCTCGTCTTCCTCTCAAGAGAGCACGAAACATGTTGTTTGGTCAATCGGCTCGAAGCCCGTCACAGAGAAGAAGACCAATAATTCCGGCTCTTGGGTTCAAAAGTACAGCTCCGGTGATGTATACGAGGGAGAGTTTCATAGAGGGAAGTGTTCAGGAAGTGGAGTTTATTACTATTCCATGAAGGGTAAATACGAAGGCGATTGGATTGATGGGAAATATGATGGCTATGGAGTAGAAACATGGGCTAAAGGAAGTAGGTACCGAGGTCAATACAGGCAAGGGATGAGACATGGAACTGGAATCTACAGATTTTATACAGGGGATGTATATGCTGGTGAGTGGTCCAATGGACAGAGCCATGGCTGTGGTGTGTATACCTCTGAGGATGGTAGTCGATTTGTTGGAGAGTTTAAATGGGGTGTCAAACATGGCCTCGGTCATTACCATTTCAGGTGAGAAATCATCAGTTTTTTTTTGTTTGTTAACTTTGTGCATTGTCTTGTGTACTTCTCATTGATAACCACGCCAAAGTGAAGTGGTCTTGGCTTGAACACTGCTGCGTCATCTAATTTTGCAGAAATGGTTGAGCTTTTGGGTATAAGGGTGAACTTTTTAGCTACATGTTATTCTTGTTTAATGGTTTGGAATTGAAGTAAATATGGTTCATGAAAGGTTTTCTTTCAGTCTCGACTTTCTCGTTTAGACTACTCTAGTTGTGCTTGGACTTACGATGCTGTATTTTGGTCCATGTCTATGTTGCTCGTGGGGGTGTTCTAGAAGTGTATTGCTTTCAATCTTGAGTTCTTGATGAATTGTTAGGCTGCGTTTACGTCTACTGTTGGCTTTCCTCACCCTTTGAGGAGAATATCAAAATTTTAAGCTTAACTATTACTGCCATTGAAAACTGCATTAGATACTACCCTTTGAAAGATTCTGGCTTTCAGTTCCAGTTACATTTAAATCGAAAGTTTTTATGTGGCTGTCTTCCTCTTGCGGTGGTTATTCTTACCTTTCAAACAATTATAACTTTATAACTCTAGGGGCATCAAGGTGTAAGTTATTTTTGTTGCTGACTTGAGCATTGATCGTAAAACAATTGCATCATCTTTCCTTCTCTAGTGATACCTGCCTGACTTGAAGCCGTGTCTCTGTTGCAGAAATGGTGATACATATGCTGGAGAGTATTTTGCAGACAGGATGCATGGTTTTGGAGTGTATCAATTTGGAAACGGGCATCGGTATGAAGGAGCCTGGCATGAGGGGAGAAGGCAAGGGCTTGGTATGTATACATTCAGGAATGGTGAGACACAGGCAGGCCATTGGGAAGACGGTGTTCTCAGCTGTCCTACCGAGCAGACCACCCGTCCTGATTCATCGTTTTCCATCAGTCATTCCAAGGTTCTTGACACTGTCCAGGTAACTTATAAGCTTATCTTAATTCTGCTAATATATAGGTACTTTCAGTTTTGTTAATCTCTTAGAGGAGTTAAGAGACCAATTTGTAAAAAAATTGAATACCCACATGAGGTTTGATCCTTACCTCTTTCTCTCTTCATTCAACAGCAAGCAAGAAAAGCAG
This sequence comes from Eutrema heterophyllum, assembly GCA_002933915.1. NCBI lineage: Eukaryota > Viridiplantae > Streptophyta > Magnoliopsida > Brassicales > Brassicaceae > Eutrema > Eutrema heterophyllum. The sequence continues at coordinate 215,670 of PKMM01022450.1, forward strand.
CCGAGAAGGCACGTGCAATTGTGAAAGTGGAAGAGAGAGTGAACAGAGCAGTGATGGTCGCAAACCGAGCAGCGAATGCTGCTAGAGTTGCTGCTACAAAGGCTGTTCAAACCCAAACATTTTACAGTAGTGGCGGCGATGATCCCTTGTGAGTTCCTGTGGCAAAGCTTTTGACATAGTCGCAGTCATGAATCTCACCACGAATTTCTTCGAAGACACGAGAGAGAAAGAGAGACGTTTTGAGAACAAAGTCAAAAATCGCATCTCCGCTGAGATTTTCTTGAAGGTGAACCACTTGGAACCAATGTCGAGATCTCATAAGTAATAAATAAGAGATCTGGCTATGGAGCAAGCAATACAGGTTTACTTTTTCTTTTCTCCCACTTTTTTTATTTTATTTTATGAGCAGGCTTGGTTTATAAAGTGTACATAGGTTGTTGAAGAGTAGGCAATGTGTGTTGACAAAATATCTTTGTAACAAGCGTAACCCATGTAAGAGAAGCAACAAAACATTGTCTTACTTTTACAACGTGTGAAAAATAACACCTCTTTCTACTAGATTTCTTCCGATAGAAAATAACATGAGAATCCAAATATAATATCAACTTTGACAAAACCCAACAAGAAAAGATAATAAACTGACAGAAGATTATAGATATCTGTTCAGGTACAGATCTTGTCTTGTTATATAGGAACAAGAGACGAAGTGACGAACAACAGATTCATCTGATCTTGGAAATTGTGGTTATGGTTTCTTGTCTAGCTCTCAGCCTCTTGATGGTACTTACCGTGCTGCCATAACCATTCACACAAAATCAATCAATCCGAACTAAGAAAGCAAATCACAAAGTTAGAGAAATCAAGCAACTGGTTTCTTCTTACTTGAGAACGTAGGCATCTCCATATTTAACCTTTCAGTGAGTCCTTGTAGCTGCAATTGCCAACAGCCTTCCTTTACAGCCTACTACAGCAGAAACAGCATAACCTGAGCTTTATAATAGCCAGAGCTTGTGTCGATATAGATATATGAATCCACCAGCAAAATTGAATAATTTTCTTGTACCTTTCCACAGACCCGCACAAGTACTTGCTGTGCTGGCTCACTTCAATCTTAGGAGATTTGTCAAGAAGAGAACTTAGCTCAGATATATAGCTCCCCAAGCCAGAGCTAGGCCCTTCTTCTCTACCTTTCTCTTCCTCTTGCTTTATTGTCATAGTACCATGAACAGCTTCATAGCGCTTTCTGTTGAGAGAGGGCATGCACAGAATTGTGTAATTTCTGAAACTTGTCTCTTGTTTCTTCTTCATCATTCAGCTTTCCGCAAGGGTCAAACAGATATGTTTCATCAAATTTGCTTGGCAGCAGTGAGACGGCGATTTTTGTAAATTACCTGGAGGTGAATACCAAACTTATAGCCAGCAAGAACTGATTCCTTAAAACCAATGTTTAAACCCTCCTCAAAACCAGCAGCAAAAATCCCATTACGGTATCCTTCCTAATATCGATTTAACAGAAAAGCCAGACATAGAAGTATGATAAAAAACTTGAAAAGGAATCAAAAACTACACCAGCAAAAAAAAAGCCAATCTAAAAGAGTAGCGAGTAGAATTTCTAACGTCTCTTCCTGCAATCCATGTCCATCTGACGAATTTCACTTGATTTTCAGTCCCAAATTGCATCATCAGTACCTACACGTAAAGAAAATTCTTGTCAAGACTGAAAATTTCGGCCTAATCTTTAACGTAAATGTTGAGATGTTGAGTCAAAGCAACCACTGTCACCTACGACTGCAATCTAAGCTAGACCAAGAGAAGAAACCAATAAGGTTAATTGTCTTATATTATTCCATTGCATATTGTCACATGAAGATGGAGTTTTTAACAATGTTCCGAAAGCGAAATTCTCTTCGGTGACATAAAACTTTACATCTATAATCTTAAATCGTCATCGTGGAGGATTGACAGAAAACTAAGATTTTCTCAGTCAATACATTGGGTCAGAAATATCATCGAACGTCTGGTAGGGGTTTAGGATTACATAACGTAAGTCAAAAACTTAATCTAAGAAAGAAAAAAATGAAATCATTAAGAAAAACCTCCAGGCGATAGCATCATCATTTCTACGGCGACGATGAAGAACTCGAAAGAATAAAAACTCATTTAAAACAAAAAAACGAATGAGAGAGAACTCTTTTAAACCCTGACTTTCTAACTGGGCTCAAATATTGGCCCTGGCCCAGGCCCATCAGAATGATTCTCTCTAAGTCTTTTTTAGTCCTCTGACCGGTAAATCCCCAAAATTAATAGAAAAAGATGCAGAAATCGTTCTCGTTGATCCAAACGGTGGCAATCTCCGGCGTATTCTCCGCCGTCTCTTGCTGGTGAGTGTTTTTTGTTCATCTCTCGACCTCGTCTTCTCTATTTCTCGTTTCTCTTCCCATTTCTTCTATTTAGGGTTCATGCTGTCTTTTTTTTAATCGCTCTAAAGGTATGGGTTCATGTTCGGTAGAGAATCCGCGAGAAAAGAGCTCGGCGGTTTGATCGAAGAACTCCGTCGTGGAGGCTCCGACTCTGCTTCTCCTCCCCATTCGTGAATTAGGTATTTCGATTTCCCAGGCGATCTGATTCGAAGACGGAAGTTCTTCGTTATCTGTTGCTATGTTAGTTTCGATTTCAATTAGTTTTCCTGTGAATGAGAGCAATTGTTGTATAAACGATGTGTTATCAAATCCTTCGAGTTTGAATAATTATTTTTGGCAATTCAATCATTGTATAAACGAGGGAAATGCATATTGATTGATGATAAGATTGTTATAGAAAAACAAATTGCATATTATTTGAGATAAGAGTTTGAAGATGTACAATGAAAATTCCATATGATAAGATACACAGTTCTAAGTAGTGTACATCATCTTGTTTTTGCTTCGACCCAGAATTGTGCAAATTCTAAAGCTCTTACACTACACTGGTCTGTTCTCTCTCAATCTCTATGTTTATTATTTATCAGACAGCACACTTATATGTGGGAAAATTACACTAGAGAAGCTTCCTCAACCTTCTCAGGGATCCTGCCTCTGACAAATCCCACATAGAGGTCACTTCCAGTTGTGTCTTCCTCGGAGAGTCTCCTGCCATGACCACCTTCCTTCATGTTCTTAACAAACTCCACTAACTGCTGCCAATTTTGACCCTCAAATAACCTCTTGTTCATTCTTAGGTAAGTAAATGCGGTTAACCCGTTTCCGGAATCTGACCTATTTGTTGCAACCACTTGTCCGAACGCGCTCGAGTCGTATCTCTCTAGCGCGTTCTCCCCTGCTAGCTCGGTTCCTGCCTGCCTTGTCGCCTTCTGCACTTGCTTAACCAGACCTTCTGGTGAGCAGTTTGCGTGCTCTGGTTGTTCCCCATCTTTCATCTCCATGCAGGTGAAGTTGAGCACAACGCCATGTTTGTTGAACATCTTAGCTATTGGCAGATACCCGTCATGGGTTCTTGTGTTGTAATATCCAGCGGTTAGCTCAGCGGCGTGTGACCTGGTGTTGTAGTGCCAGTGAATCCCGGCTACTTTCCCAGATAGCTTCGCTCCGGTTCCTTGAAAGATTCCTTTCGCTGAAGCTAGGAGTTTGTCTCCATGTTCAAGTAGCTTCCCAGAATACCATTCCATGAAAAACTTTCCGTACTCGCTGTTCCATGCTCCGTCTCTCCGGAAAAACTCCGTATCTTCTGGGAGGTTCTTGTACTCGCCGGCGTCATGAGGTCCACTTGTTCCCCAGTTAGTTTTCCCGATTGATTCAGCATATGCTTGAAGCGATGATCTCATATACTGCAATCAAAGATGTGTCATTTCTTAGAAGAAGTGTATGGAGTCTTAAGTTAAATTCATATACTAATGTTCTTATGAATTGAAGGCTTTTTTTCTGTTAGCTTAACATACCTTGTCGTAGCACTGGAACTCTCCGATTCCGGGGAATCTCCATGTCCCATTGCTCTCAGGGTATGATGGGTATCTCAATTCTCCACAAGGTCCCATTCCCACTTGAATTTCCTGCAATACATGAAAAATGATGATACAATTTGCTTAGGAACACTGTTTTGCATATGACTTATATGAGAGAAGTTAGTTCCTATTCCATTAATAGAGTCTAGATTTCTGCTTACCGCAATAACTCCTCCTATGCAACTGTCGAATCTTTCACGGAAGCTCCTCATAAAATCTGAGTAGACCTGGATCGGTGTTCTTCCTCTTAGGACAGGCACAGAATCACATCCCAAGGAGATATACTCAGGATTCCTTCTCCCAGATTTGTCTGTGTAGACAAGATCAGGGTTCTTGCTGATTTCTTCAAGCACCCATGGGGGCAAGGGAATACTAGATTTCAAAGAGAGAACCATTAGCAAAGCTAGAAATGAGAGACAGAGAGATCTTGTTCAAAGGGAAACTAAAGTTGCTTTCAGTTTCATTACCTGCAAGAGTCTCCAACGTTTCCTCCACATTGATGGAAAGACATAACGACCTGGAGTTTGAGACCGTGCTTTTGAACCATCTGTATAAGCTCGGCATAGCCTTCCCAGTTATACTTCATAGGTCCATCTTTCTCCACCAATCCCCACCAAGCATCCACCATTACACCTTCCACACCAGCTCCTTTTAGAGCCATCAAACTAGCGTTCATGGCTCTTGGTTTGTTCAAGTGCCCTGACATTGTTACCGTGTCGAGCGGTAACATGACAAACACCGGAACACTAGCGTCGCTCTTCGGGTGTGGGTATGAGAGAACGTGGAGCTTCTCCCATCTCTCAGTGGTTTCACCTTCTGGCGTAAAGGTCTTCTCATGAGTGAACTTCATCTCCTTGACCGAGTTCTTTGCTTGGAATTGATATGTTGGTGGCTTCATTTTCGCAAAGGACATGTTGGAGGAACTGTCTTGGTTTCTTGAACTTTTGGTATCTTTACGTTTGATAAGAGAGCTCGAGGAATTTAGTGTTAACTCCATAAGCTTTTTCTCTCTTTGTTCTGTTGATAAATAAGGAGAGAGAGAGAGAGAGAGAGAGAGAGAGAGAGAGAGAGAGAGAGAGAGAGAGAGAGAGAGGAGGTGTTTGTGTTTGTGTTTGCGAGAAGAAGACGATGCTGTTTATGTTTGAGAGAAGATGCTGTTTGTGTGTTTGCATTTATAAAGAAAACTGATGACAAAATTAGAAAAAATGGAGAAAAATATCATAAAAGTTGCTTAATTCGATTGTTTTAACATATCACACGGTTCTCACACTTATCAAAGTGAAAACGTGTAAATGTCACATCAGTAGTTTCAAACACAGATATTTTAATATTTATCTTTTTGAACAATAAGATATTTTAGTTAGTACAGTTTTTTTCACTTTCATCTGTGTATTCAGAGGTATAGATAATTAAGTTTGTTTTTCTTGTTGGTAAATTAGTCATTTATTCACTCCTGCAGATTCTGGTTACAGAGAAATCCTTAAATCTATATATTTTTTTTTTCTTGATAATTTAGATAAGCTTGTCTACTCAGCTTTGGCTTTGAAGACATGGTTCGTGTGGCTTAAAATTCTTAAAGGTCTCTTGACATTAGTTTGAATAAGATAGATAAGTGGAAGGATATTCTTTTTCAGTATGAAATTTCATGTGGTTGCAATTTACTTAGCTTTTTTTCTTATTCTTGGACTTTCTTTCTTTTAAGATTAGTATTTTCCAACTAAGCAACAGTTCATTGACCCATAGATTTCTAACAAAAGCTAACATTTTGTTGTAGATTTCTTCTCATGGCCTTGTTCACATTCCTTGTGAATAATTTTTTTTTTATCATGCCCTTTGTTTTTTTACTGGTTATGTTATCCTGCCATGTTGGCTTATGTAGAGCTTAGTAGGTCAAATTTAGGTCAAATTTATGATACATTCTGTTTATATCTCCAATATGACTGATGCATTAGGCCCTTGTTGAGCAGTGTTGATGCAATTTAGCATGCTTAATACTTGTGCCTTGATCTTATAAGATCAAGTATTTTTATTTATTTATTATTATTATCAGAGATGACTTATGATGATGCATTAGAATCCTTGTCGGCTGCAAATACTTGTGCCTTGATCTTATAAGCCATGTGAGTATCAAGTGTTTTTATTTATTTATTATTATTATCAGAGATGGCTTATGATGATGCATTAGAATCCTTGTCGGCTGCAAAATATTATTGGGAATCTCTCTCTCTTTCTTTTTCTCTCTGACTCATTGAAAGTGACAGTTTGGTCTTTATTCAGGTGACGCAGATTGCGCTTTTGGCTATTTCCTCATCAAGGCCAAGTAGTTTCCCTCGTTTCAAATTTCCACCATTAATTTTTGAATGGTAGAAATTGATCCTTATCGCCTTTGGCACCTTCTCTTTTTGACTTGTGCTTTTTATTCAGAAGGTCCAGGGAGTTTGTGGTAAGGCGGGGACGACATTGGATACTGACTCAAACAGGTACGCTCTTCGAATCCTAATTGGTGATTTCTTTTTTTTTTTTTTTTTTTAAAGATATTGGGTTTGTTAATTGCATTTATCACCCTATAATTTGATTTGGTCACCAATTACCCCCACATTTTGTCTCAGTCAAATCAGTGGCAGGCACTACTAAATATTATAAGTATTCGATTCATTAACTCACTGATCGTTGTTATGCTCTATGTTTCGAGTATTAGTTCTTGAACATCCCCTTTCTCTATCATGATTCCTTATGTTAATTCAAAGACCATAGTAATTAATATCTTGCTAAGCATCTGGATATATATGCTCGGTTTCCGGTTTTGTTCGGTTAACAGTGATATATGCATGTTGTGACATCTACGGTCAAGAAATTGATATAGACACACGCTTAATTGTGACTGGTTGTCTCAAAACTCTACGGTATACATTGTAGGAAAATCATGATTGTGACGAGTAATATTGTTGAGAGTATGGGTAGATGTTGAGTTGGGTTTTCAGGGAAAAAAACTCAATTGTCATTTTCTTATATTTTTTTTTTTGGGGTAATCAAGTTAATACTTAATCTCCATGGAAAGTTTTGAGCTTTATTATGGACCCGATAGTGGAAAAGGTACAAAGCGTATGGACCTGTTCACACACGCATCAGCAAAAGTCCAAATTGTTTTGAGTCTTTCCTTTTTTTTCTTCTAATGAGTTGATATCTTCAATCCACGTTACCTACTTGCTTACCATTTCTTTTCCTTTTTTTAACTATAGTTTTTTTTAACTTCGATCTCTTGCTGCTTCATCTGATTAGGGCTTCTGTGTCTTGGCATTAGATTTTACCATAGTTAAAATCTAGTATTGTGAGAGATCGTGGGATGATGACTTTTTTTTATTTTTTTTTGACATTGATGATGACTTGTTATATTGTCTCAAGGAGTTTGATGCAGTTGAATAATGGTAAAACTCGGTGGTGAGCATTCATGGAGTAAATTTGTTGGGGCTGAGCCTGAGTGAATGTTTCTATAATTAGGGAAACGACCAAACTAATCTTCGTATATGTAGCGTCGTGTGAAACATAAAGTGGCTAAAGAGAGATTGTATAGAGCAGACTGATTCGGTTTTGTGGTTAGCCTGCCTAATTGTCAAAGAGTATCATCATCGTCTAGGCTTGAAGTTGAACTTGTGAAACTAAAGAAGTCAGAACCTTAACAGTTAAGCTTTTAGTTTGTCATTGTCGCTAAGATGTTTTTGTCCTTTGGGAACGTGATTGGTGCACATCCAATAGGTATAAGCCAACAAGTATTTTCTTCAACAAAAAACCAATTAAATATCTCTTCCAATAGAAATTATTAGAAGATATTTTCTCTCCCCATCTCTTCTTATGTTGAATCATTTTCATGAAGGGACAGGACAGGACATGGTTTCCACATACATATCCAAGGAAATATCAAAGGACGATATTTCTAGTCTACATGTAGACAGAAATCTCTGACCACAATAATAATAATAATAATTCAGTACAGTACTGAGCAATGCAAAGATATTTTGTTCTTTAGTAATGTTTTGATGAGGAGCCATCAAGTGAGGTATCAAGATTCTGCAATGGGGAAAGCTGAGCCGATACGGTTGTTGCCAAGTCGGTAACATTTGACATTGACACTGTATGGACCCAACTGAATGTGGTTTTCTTCTCTGCCCATGAAGAAACACATTGTGTAGAGAGCCAGCTCGAACTCTGGACTTACTCCAACTAGAGTACTTGACACTGATTTTAGAACACCGTTCCACTCGAATTGGATCGTCAGCAGCTGAGTCTCTGAATCAGGCTGCATAGAATTCAATCAATAGCGTGATATCTCGGTTAAACACATGTATTGGAGGAAACATTATGGATTGAACAACGTTATGCTACTTACAATTTCACCGCGACGTCGGGGGAATATATAGCCTTGGTAATCTACTGTTCCTTTTGCTTCCTCCAAGTAAAACTAGAATAAAAGAGAGCCCAAATATTACCGTTTGAAGGTTTAAATGTTTTTATTCTGGCTTTCAAGAGATTTGGATTCATGGCATCGAGAAAAAACACAAAAGAGTAATACCTGCAGCCAATTATGGAATCCGGAGACTTGTTCCCCACCAGATTGCTTGATCTCACCTACAAAGACATGCTCAAACGCAGAAGAGGAGCCAGAGGTACCTCCACGGCCATAGAGATCGAACCAGAGACTTGTCAGCATTCTCTTGAACTCTTGGTAGCTTCCAGGGGCAACGTCCTTGAGCACAAGGTACTTGTGAAGGTACTTAATCGGAGCGGTTCTGCTAATTTCTTCGATGAAAGCCGCTTGCTCTTGCTTCTCTTCTTCTGTGACTACTTCTTTGTAACCTTCATTTGGGTTGTAGTTGTCAAGCAACGAGCAGAATCTGGCGAAAGTGGGTTTTCTAAAGACTTCGTCGCTCACCCAAGAGAATAGTAATCCTTCAGCCATATCGGATCTCTCATGAACCCTTTTCCCATCTCCACAGTCGATTTGATAATCGTTTCCAGGAACAAGGCGGTTCGAATCGAGCTCCCACAGTTTGTTGCAAGCTTCTGAGAGACCTGAGAGCTCTAGTTGTGAGGGTTCTAGGTTTCCATGAGTTTCAACGTCATCTGAGTAGTGTTGTTCGCTCGCTGGGCATTTATATTCTTGCCATTGCTCCTTCTGGACCTGCAGAGACAGAGATACCAAATCAGTGAAAGGACGGGTCAAAATCAACGGATAGGGCTCAGTCTCAGGTCCCAATCTCAAACCTTATGCGATCGCCTTGCAGGTTTCTTTTTCCCCACAGTTTCCCAACCGTCATTGTCTTCTTTCTGGTTCTCCTGCACATAGAATCAAATGCCAACATTATATCCCTAACATTGCTAAAGTAAAGCGGCATTACGTTTGATATCTTCTTTTCAAGTTTATCTTAAGCTAATGTAAAAGTAAATGAAGATAAATCTCACCGAGAAGTCTTGTTTCTCGGTTACTTGAGCCGCATACTTATTCTTGTCCTGATCCTCCTGTGTGGGAAAATCAAAATGCCAGATATCAAAAGGTAAAGAGCCTGATTTCTTGTGAATGCGATAAAGATGAAAGACCAAGATTTTTTTTGAGTTTAAAGTATGATTCACAAGTACTTCCATTTTTGGTAAATAAGACTATTTTCGTCAAGTAGCATCCACTGAAACTCAAATGCGTTATATATAAAATGTCGTTGATCCCAAACCTTATGTGAATGCCTTGTGGACATCCTTTCTCCCTTTTTCTCCCATTGATTCTCCTATGCCGAGAGTTACAGACGTTAGATGCATATCAACCGGGAAATAAATGGTTGCTTTCTTGAAGAGAGCTATTTTCATCACAAGACTTATCTAAGAGTATTGCAAAGATGCATCTACATTACAATTGCCAATGATGTCGATCGAATTCAAGAAGCTTCTACGAATCATGTGTTTCAGCTAAATCTATCGAAACCGACTTCATAGATTCCGAGTGAAAACACGCACAACTTCCTAATCTGAGTTCCGATTTCCGGAATTCGCTATCTGAATTTTGACTCCTTACCTCTAAATTCTGGCGTCGACCGTGCTGCGGCGGCGACGATCCTCCCGCGCGATTCTGATCATCGTCCCCGCCGGAAACCACCTGCGACCATTTCCAGATCCGGAAAAAAGGAATCGTTCATCAGAAAAACACAAAAAAAAAAAAAAAACACGATTGATATACCGACATTAGCCCAAGTAGATCTGGATCTCTCGTCCCTAGACCTCGAGTTCCCTTCATCATCTCCGCCGGGACGTTCGTCTCCACCGAAAACCACATCGGCCAAACCTCTGATCAATCCTTCCATTGACTCTTCTCAAAAGTCTCAGAGGAGGAGAAGCTCGAAAGAGAGATATTTATTTGAGTATTAAAGAGTGTTTTGTGAGTTGTGTGATCCAGAGAATTTGGTAGTTGATATCACGACGTCGCTTAATAACTTACTTTTGTGTTGTCGCCACTCGCGCCTCTTCAATATTTTATTTTCTCCGTTTGTACGCGCTGGAGAAAGCGCGTGACTTCGATTAATATTTTTGACATTTATTTGTTTTTTAAAGAATCACCAGTGCCCATAACGGTCGTTCGCTCCTGCCGACAAATAGTGTTTTTGATTCATAAATTTTAGAAATAAATCAAAAAGGTCATGCCTAATTTGACAACAGCACCACAAAATATAAAGTAGGCTAGTAGTAAATATTATTTAAGAATATATTTTTTAAAATGAATTTTGTTTGTTTTTGTAAGTTATTACATATTATGTCATTACAAATAAGAAAAGATAATTGAAATAGGAAAAAATATAATTGTCTTTTAGAATTATTGATGAGAATATAAAAATATTTATTTCTCATTAAAAAGATTATTTACTATTTAGTTTCTTAATTATTATGATATTATTAAATAATAATCAATCTATACATATTCAAAGAAAATATATTCGAGATCTTGCAATATTTTTTACTATGATTATTATATTTTATTTGAATATATATCAAAACAAAAGTTTNAAAAAAATCAAAAAAGTCATGCCTAATTTGACAACATTACCACAAAATATAAAGTTGGCCAGTAGTAATTATTATTAAATCTTATTTTAGTGGAGTATCGATTCAAAGTGATCAATCGTATTCTTATTACAAATAAAAAAACATAAAATTTCGACCATATTGATAATTCCTTACCGGAATGTGTATATAAGTATGGTTATACACAAATGTACAGAGATCAACATAAGAGGAGCTCTCTTTGACGAAAACCGAAAACATAGAAAACTCTCATTGTTTGCAAGTCTAGTTCCTTTACACGAAGTAACATTTTCCCAAAAGCCAAAATAAAAACAAATGTGAAACGATTCATTCTATACGCAAATTCTTTGCCGATTCAGATTCTATGGATCTGTAATCATCTCGAACTCTAATGGCTCTCCAGTCAGACTCTTCTTTGGTCTGCCTCAGAGCCATGAAGTGTAGCGCGTCACTTCGAACCTGGTAAATGTGGCAAGCCCACGGATACGAGTCAGGTGAGGACCAAACCTTCTGTTCCTCAAACTCTGTCTGCTCAGCCAGAGACGTCGGCATGCAATACACTGTGTTGGGCTCTGGCTCGTTGAAACCAGCAACTGCAACACATCCAGGAGAGATGAATCCTTCAGGAGCCCGCGGATGCCAGATTGATACAGGATTTATGTAATCATCTAAGCAGTTCCTCCACACCTGACAAGTGAATAACATTATGTATCAGTGGGTTTGATTTGGTTAGCGTTTAAAAAAATTGTGCACACAATACGGGTTCAGAAAGAATTGTGCGGTTAAATGCAATAAAGAGTGAAATTAATTGATGAGAGATACTTACGAGGTCATAACCCATAGGAAGTGCAAACACTCGATCAATGTTATTGTAAACAGCAGCAACATTTGGAGGATGGCTACCAACATGAGCTACATCACCCACTGACACAAATCTGGCAAAAAAAAAAAAAAAAACCACGAAAACTCCTTCAGTTTCAACGGTTCAATGCAGCAACAGCATCATTGTTAGGGTACTAGATAACCAAGTCAATAAACAATAATAGTTTTTTTTTTGGAATTTTGATTCTCTTTGGGCTTTACTTACCCCTCTGGACAACTGGGTCTCCAGATAGTGCATACTTCTCCATCTTCAGAAACCTGAAAGCAAAAAAGGAAATAACTGTAAGAAAACCTCAATACAATTGATTCGGCGGTGAATTATCAAAGTTTCGTCTCATAAAGTAATATGTCAAAGGATTCTGACAAGAGTTTGAGGTTTTGTTCCTGGTATCCCAATCAAACCTTCTACATCTTAGCTTAAGCTACAGCCCAAAATTTTACAGTGTCATCAATATAAATAAAATCTAGACGGTGGAGAAACTCAGAAAGTTGAGTAAATTTTGGCTGGGGAAGTTTGAGTATTATATTTGGACCTTTAGTCCTGATTTTCCTCTATTATATAGAGTTCAATCAGAACTCCTGATTCTTATCAGATCTCTGTTGAAGCTGGAAAGGATTCCTTATAAAGATCTTGCGGATTAGTTGTGACAAAGCACATGAGTATATAAAAAGTAGTAGTAAAGCACATGAACGTGCAGGGCAACTCCTTTTTAAGCTCAAAGATATAGAGAGCAGTGGAAAGGAAATTACCTGCTTCTTGCATAAAGAACATCGACCTTTGGATTCTCGCTCACTACTCCAGATTTTTGAGAAGTTGATACTATGTTTGACAAGCTTTCTATCATCTGAGACAGAACTTGAAGAAGAAAGTTCTCTCGATTTAATAATAGCCTTGTTGTTGTACGTTTTTGACTCTCTTCCATCAGCCTCATTCCAAGCAAAATACACATGTCTCTGACTTGAAGGAACCTGCAATGAGAAGATGGAAAATCCATTAGCTGTGGTGCAATGGCACGAGCTTCTATACTTGCATATGTTACACCGCTTTTAGTAAGTTTTGTGGAATATAAACCAGAAAGGTTTAAACATGTTTTAAGGTCATATCGATCATATTATAAGCTAGAAGACCATAGCAACTTGAAAGTAGTCTCTTCAAATGTAAAATCTCCCTTGATTCATAACCAAATTAATTGATTAAAATATTAATCTAATAATAACTGTAATGAGATTAGGGATAGCAATAACCTTGAGAACAAGATTTTTCATGTTAGACTGATATGCTTTCCACATTTTGCGCACTACTGAACAGATTCTAACAGCTTGGGGTTCTAGTCCATCTGATTCTTCTGGCACACTGCATTTTATAACCCGAGCAAAACTCTCTGACTTCCGAAAATTCTTCAGATGCAGTATGAGATGCGAGGGCCTTTGGCTACCTGCCTTTGCCAATTCCAACGCCATAAGTTCCTCCCAAGGCACATCCCACATGATCTTGCTGGGTTTCTTATCCATCTTATCCAGATCAGAGCACTGAATGGAAACAACAAGTCAGCTAAATAAAATAATTTTTAGACACTAACGGAAAACCTGCATGTGAAATCATATGCTAGTTGGTTTAACCTGTAATAACACAACTCTCTTGTTGGTCACTATGACAATGCGTTTGTATGGAACAAGGAAATGCTCTTCATAGCAATCAGACAAAGCGAATTTTGAGGGTTCCCTGAATATCTCTGTACAGCCAAAATGCCGACTTGCTTCTGCTAGGTGAAGGAGCATCTGCAAAAACAAATAACAAACAGAAATCAGAACCAGCATGGAAATTCGAGCATGAGTGGCAAGCTTGACTAGAAGAATGTAAGTTCATAGCTTTCTGGTAAAATTCTCAGTATATTTTTACCATAGCCTAGAAGGAGACATAGAATGTAAACCTAGTAGATTAAAATATTGAATACTAGAATTATGAAGTTGACAAAAATTGAATAGTATACTGAATCCGAAATTTCTCAATATGCAGTCTACTAGGGGACAAGAAAATAAACTGAGGCGGTACCTGGCCTATAGCTTCCTTTTCATCATATTCCCTGAGTATACCATCAGCATGAACAGCACGAGGGTTTCTAATTCTCTCCAAGGCGGTCCTGTTGCTCAAAACCTCCAAACATCTGGTACAACTTGCTCCAATTCCATCGACAGTCAATGAGAAAAAGTCTAATGCACCACTGACTGGTTGTACGATAAATCCTAGAAAAGCCCGTCCTACCCCATGGGCAAACCCTAAAATACCATTTTGTCTGGCACTCTCTACAGGTTTTGTAACAACTCCTGATACCCCAAAGGCAACACCTTGTGCTAGGGCTTCTGTTCCTTGAACAATTGCATCACCTACACCAGTGATCCGCCTCGACCAAACCTGATCCATTTTCAGACCTCTTTTAAGTAAACTGCCAAAGTGATCAACTCAATTTTTAAAGCGAGAAAGATGTACCTGTTTTGCTCGCAGTTGCAGGAATTGACCATCAGTTGAAATCTCAGCAAACCCTTTACTAAGAGAAGCCAATGTTGAGCTAGTCATACCCAAAACATCTACTGAGAAAATCAAATGTAAGGGATTGTGGATCAGATCTCTCCATATGCGATTCCCGATGGCTGGAAGTATTGAACTTTTCCGTATGAAGCGATCTCTGTGCATTACTCTCCTTAGGTGAACCTAAATCTCGATATAATTTTGAAACATTAGTAACATTTTCGCTCTCTATTTGTCACGAGTAAATTTCAAATATAGCAAAAGGATGAATTAGCTTGTGGTGTCAGGCAGTAGAAAGGCTTTTAAGCCACAAGTTGTTCCATGACAATTCAAGGAGAATAGCTTCTTTTTATGATGGGGTAAAATCTTCTGAGCTACTTCTCGTGTTGGGAGTCACGAAAAAATGGCTTAAACTAGCTCATGCTCAACAACTCATAATTTACAACTAACCAGCTAATCTCCCATGAAATGGAACCAGGTATACAATTAGTTCTATTACTAGACTGTGCAGGATGTAACGCCAAGAGAAAGATTGTAGTTCACTATTCCATTTCATATATGGGAGACTGGGAGTAACTTCAAAGGAAAATCAATCACCTGAATTTTGAATGCATTTCCAACAGCAGACAGAATGGGGCTCCAAACACCAAGAATTCCATGAGGCCTCTGAGCTGGCGCTGTTTCCAGTGAGACCTTGAGCCTTACCTCTGAAACATCTATGAGGCTGAAAATTACAAACAAAATCATACCTAAATTAAGTTTGGAATTTGCTCGACTTGCTTGCCAAAAAAAGGCCAAATAATATGGACTTCATCCTCGAAATGGTAAAACTCTATAGAAGACAAGAATACTTTATATGCATCTCGGGATCAACTTGCGCGACACTAGAACTTTTGGGGAGACGGTTCAACTGAAGCTTATTATAGAAGTCAGCTGAAGCCCAAATGATAGGCTCATGAATGTTTAGTCGCCAGGTATTATCTGTCACCTGTCAATCAAATAGCATGTCAATCATGTGCTTCAGATAGTATCTTGAAGTTGCGTATGAGTACATACAGATAAAACTGACTAGAATACATACCCGCACATATACATATGGATACACTTGAATGCCATCAGTTTCTTCATTACACATTGTAATAGTCATCTTAAGCACTGGTTGATGACTATCTCCAGTATTATCTGGTGCCAACAGTACTGGCATTAGAGTTAGAGGTAGCTGGTTATCAATCTGTAAACGACCCAGAATGATTTTGAACCTGGAAACCATAAAAAGGAAATGCATGCTCAGATTTTCATAGGTATTTCAAGTACATGTAACATAAAACAGAGCGGTTGCATAATGTGCAACATAAAGACCACTACTGTCGTAGATAACACCATTTTCGCCTAAAATTAGCAGACTTCGAATAATACAGGCAAGTTTAGCTATTAGTAAAAACTATTCCCCACATTCACGATTTTCTAAACATAGGCAAGTACATGGGGGTTTTATTTGAATTTACCTGCTTGTTCTTCCCTCATCATACCCAGTTGAGTAAGATACGGAAACTCTTTCAAAGTAAAAATATGATAACTCTTTCGGCATGTGATCTACAACAGAGATCCCCACTAGTCCCATTTCAACTATGAACTCCAGAGTGGTGGTTTGGTGTTCTGTAGGTGTCTGAGGAGTAGAATATCCATGATCCCCACCCGATGTCAACGAAATGATTTCGTTAGGACTCTGTGAAGTACTGTCATCATCGGTGAATCTAGCAATCTTGATATCACCAATTTCTTTAACATGAAAGTTCACTTCTAACTCCCTAAGCAATTCAGAATCCACAACACCTTTTTCCATGTCTAGTCTGAAAACCCCAGAGCGATGATTACTTTCAACCTTAGCATCCAAAAATTTCTGACCATATGGATCTTCCCAAGCATAATTTGCTGTCGTAAGAGGTTTCAACAAAATCCACGAATCTTCACCAAAACCAGATTGGCGAACACTGATGCTTTTGACAGTTGATCTATTTTCAACCCTGGTTTTAAAATTTAAACAAACAAAAGAGATAAGGAAATTATTGATGGTTTCACAAGCATGTATGTCTGTCTGTCGCTTGTAGAGAAGATACCTCATAGGACCATTGCTTGGTCCAAGTCGAAATACAACTATAAAACGTGACCCTTCTTCAAATCCCCGTATCTCTGCTTTCAAAAATCTCCGGGCACCATTTTGACTCTTTAATGCAAGAACAATTGTGTCCTCTCGAGCAACTTGAACGGGAAATGACCACTCTGTTTCTCTTAAGCGGACCTGAAATGAGACCATGTAATAAGAAGATGCGCTTACCTCTCAAAAGGAAAACATGTGGTAGCCAGGGGAAAGTATGCACATGTTAAACCATCTAACAATATAGAACATAATCGACTTGCATTAAACTCCAATTCAAGAAGTCTCACTGATATGACTGATAAAATATCATGCTACATGCTTCCAATGGACACCCTAAACAACAGCCTTATCCATTTATTTGTTTCTTTGTCTCAGTTTTGCAACTCATCAATTAAAATTAAGATATGAGGAAATAGCTAGTGGTGAAGATTCTGCAACGTTAGACAGCTCACCTGGAGTTCATCTCTCCCAGTTGGTTGGAAAACAAAGGAGATCCTCGAATCATACGCATGGAGTACTTTTGGTTCATCTGCACTGTTCAGTTTAATATAAATGTCTTCACCGATCCTGTTGGTGAAAGTCATGAATGGTCGAACAGATATGATCTGAAAAAAAAGTCGAGTCAGTAAGGAAAAACAAAGAAGGTGTAGAAGATAAACTGCTTATTACCTTTGTAGGAACCGACTGGTAAACGCACGGTTTTGTAGACAAAAATAGCCGCATGCATTTTCCATCGGGATCATACGCATCCACATCCAAAGATCCATCCTATTAATATAAAACCCCATCATAAAAAATAATATGGTGCGCAAAACTCAATTTTTGAGAAAACTAGTCTATAGGACAAATACGATAATATAGAACTGACCATGTCACCAAGGGTAGAAAGATCCTTTGCAGGACCATATTGCTGATTGCCAGACTGAGATATAGACACTGACAGGCCCAGAAGTTTAAAATTCAAAGTAGAAGCAATTGTATGACCTTCATATATTTCTTCTTCAGTCACCTCCTCCAGGACGACTTCTTCATTTATTTTTTTTCGAAATGGAAGTCCAACTTTTCTTGTTTGCTTCTTCCCTGACAAATCTAGAAGTCTAAGTGCAAGCGAGGGACACCTCGCAATCGAAAACCAGAACGGAGCATAGACTCTGATCATCTTCGACAAAATTTTCTGCTGTTCATCATAATTTTGCTCCAGTATTACTTGAGCAATCCTGCTCGCATAAATTCAACAGTATGAGACCAAATAAACCAGAAAAATTATTCAATTGTAACACATCAGCGGAAAGAACAAGACCTTCCAGTGGCAGAACTTCTTAGCCCAATTGTCTTTGCAGGGACACCATTGGGGTGAGATATAAGGACAGCTTCCTGCCAAATTCAATAAACCTAGTTAATGTACAAGGGAGATTAAAAGAAACAGAACAAAAATCTGTGTTCCTAGGTGATGTGAATCTAGGTTTGATTTCCTAACTTACATGCATTGGTAGCCATCCTCTTTGTGGCAGCAAAGAAAAGTATAAAGGGTTCCTTATATCGACACTATACACCTTCACAGTTTCCCCAGAACCAAAGACACCTCTACAGCGACAAATAAAATGACCACTGGCTTGCATCTCTAGGACTGAGTACTCAGCTCCAAATGGAAGACAATTTGCTATAGAAAATGGTGATTTGATCACAAGATTCCAATCTTGAATAGGGTCCGAACGTATATCCTTCGCAATTTCTGTTGCTTGGGTGTTCAAACAGAACCACAACTTTTGATCATCTCCGGAAGATGTACTGCTTATCTGAGTACAAAATAGCAAGTGCTCAGATTCTGTAAGAGCCGATATACATATTTCAGACTCTGATTCACAAGCAACTTCTGGTCCCCCAGGCCTTGACACCACAGAACTCCAAGAATATTCATCAGAATCATCAGGCATTACACACTTCAGTTTCAGAACATATGATGCAGACTGTGTCAATCCTGATAAGGGAACCGGCAACTTATCACCAGGTTTCAGGACCCCAATTGGAATATGTGGAATTGAATTAACTTTAGGCTGCAGACAGATGTCAAGTAGGAAGTCAGTATTGTTCTCCACCGAAACTAGAGACCTAACATTTACGTATCTGTTTCCATCCTGCAAACTAACTTCACTTGCAACCACATCATTTCCTAACCGCCAGCAAGCAGCAGGTGCCGCATAATTTAGCCTCACTGTCGTCCAAGGACCCTCAATGCTAGGACTTACTTGAAGAAATCCAGATTTTTTTTCACTGGACGATTTGTTTTGGAACACCACTTTCGATTTTACTGGCAGCAGTACAGCGCATCTTATTTTTCCGCAGTTTTTTCTTTGATCCCCTTGGTTCATGCTCTGCAAGAAAACAGGAAGGCAATTCATCACCAATGTAAGCAATCGTTACATTTTACCTTCCACAATCTGTGGAGCCAGAAAGCCGTGACATCCTTTACATGCATGTATTGATTATACATTATTAATCTCATATTATACACAACGATGTCTACATCCTGACCAGAAAGGCATGGATTTTTACCATGGTTTCAGTTGTAGACAAGTCTAACCAGACAAGGTCATTGGCATAATTGTGCTGGTATAGGTTGTCATTCATATATCGTGCTATCTGCTTCAAAGGAGCTGAAAAAGTCCCAACAGGCGCACCTGCAAATCGTGAAACACACAAATTGATTTATAAACCAAAAATGAAAGAAACACTTTAACTCGGATATATTAGTGCGTGATATATATGCCACAAGGACAAAGGAAACAAACCTTTTCCGACGTCTGTCACTATTAATTCCAAGATGATGTCATCCTGGAAAAATAAAAGAACAATAAAATATCTAAGCTGCTGCAAACTTGATCTTGAAGACCGAAAATAATAAGCAGAAAAAATACTCATAATACATTTTATTCTAACGTTGTACAAGAGAGGGTACATGCACCAAGATTAGTAAACTAAGATTGGCCAAGCTATAAGCACTGCATTAAAACTGTTTCTGCTTTTTTTTGGATATTTAAAGACGTATGTTGAATCAATCTATGGGAGCAAAAGTAGTAGAAATACAAATAGAACAGTGATGCACATGAAAATCCCCAGAGAAGAGGAAACATGGTCATTTATAAAGAAACAAAATCCAGTAACATTCAGGGGCTACAAATTAATTTTAGGTCAACAAAAAGATGTTAGCTGTCATAGAGAAGAGAGAATACCAGGGAGTCAATTTTGAAAAAAAATATTTCACTCCAGTCAACCACATCCAGCTCAGAGGACAACATATTTGAGACACTTCCACAAGTACGTGCAGTTTGCTGAGGAAGCACTGATTCATCTGGGGAAGTCTGATTAGGAGACAGACGTATGACTCCAGTGTATTGATGAGAAGACAATCCACAAGTTCTTGGAAGCTACAAGCATATGAAAATAAACGAATGTAAGAAAACAAGGTTACTCCACATAACACCTTCTCCAAAGCTTCTATGTAAGTCATATAACTCATAAACTCAGTAGAAAAAGTCACTAAGGGAGGCAAGCCATAACGAACAAAAGAAACTGAAAGCACTGGCATCAAATAAGCTCGTTTCCTTTCTATATCAGCATAGAAAAGTAAAAGAAGAGGAAATAAAAGGAGATGCAGGAGATCGTGGGCGCTAGAAATATATAAATAAAGGCGCCACAACAAATGTAACCTTTGATTTAGACACAAAGGTACCTGTGCGTCCATCACAATAACTGTAACCATTATTCTAGGGTTCCTGCATAGTTCTCCTCTGAGGTGAGAATCCAACATATTGGTCAAGACGGGAACTTTTACAGGTCTCATGTCCCCAGATGGCATCTTCACAATGTCCTTAAATCCTTTGATTTCGGTGGCTCTAATATATATATCTTGCCCAAGCTTGTTTTGTGGAATTATGAAATAATTTTTTTTTTGATGCACTTCAATGACTGATTTTCCATTGTCAACTACAGGAAATGCTCCCTGTAAGAAGTAGCAAACGTAAATCAAGAGAGAAAGAAAATGTGACTCCTTCAAAACAGAAAGTAACCAAGGAATAGGCACAGAGGACCGAAGGAAAAGTTCTCACTTTCTCTTTGTGGTATTCATGGACGTTGCTAAGGCTGTTCCAACTAGAATACGCCTGGATAATTGTATTAGCATTGGAAACTGAGACATTCACATTCAAGTCCTTTGTAGATGTCAAGCGTAACTGAGAAACCGCACCGAAGGATCTAGGGTTAAACTGGTACCTGCAACCCAATGGGACATAGTCATATATAACATATACGCCACATTCGTTGGAATATATAAAAAAATACAGATTAAACAGAGCAAATAACCCGCAGCCCACAGGGGTTTTAGACATAACATTTCTGCACTAATGAGTTTTCAATTGACACTAAGATTCTTAGTGACTAAGTTAGAAAAAAGAACCTTAAAAATCCGTCTGCAGGCTCAATGAGAGGCTCCCATGCTTCATACTTATCATTATATGACCTGGCAGCTAAGGAGAAGCTGATGGTTGAATTTGTGTAGTCGGTTTTGCCAAGTAATCCAAAACTTATATTGTTCAAAGATACGTTAACCAATGGAACCATCTGCAAAGTACATAGATACGCCATTATTTTCACGTAGATAAATAGGCCAAATACTTTTATTCGGGTTTTCTTACCAGTCCCCCGTAGTCATCAAAAAGCGCAGCAGAAAAAGTCCCAATTTCTGCATGAATGACCATGTTATCATTTCCCCCAGGCAAATCCTGGTCTGCTAGCTTTAAAGCAAATCTCCTTGGTGGTTTTTTCAAACCACTACGGACAATAAAGGTCTTCAACTCATTGCCTATGCTCCATATACTAAATGGTTCTACCCTCTGCCAGACATCAGAGGTATCCCACAAACTATCTTCAGCAAAATGATCACCAGCTACCATATCGCTACGAGTGCATCTTAATTTGATGAAATCATATGGTTTCGGTGTGCCTTTACATGCAACACAACCCAAAGAAACAAAACCCGGTGGAGCTTGAGGCATCCAGAAAGATATACTTTCTACTCCCCTGTGTTTTTTGACACGCCCAACAAGTTGGAAATCAACAGCGGCTTTGAGGATCTCTTGCTCGCCAGTATCATGAAGAACCACACAAGAGTTTGGAGGCTCATACCTACAAATTCACCCCAGAAAGGAATTAGCATCCAACTTGCAACTAGAATAGGGTGCATTAAAATGATTTAGTACATCATTATGACTTACCCACTAACAGCAATATCTCCGAAATAAGCCATCCCTTCAGAAACAATTGGTCGCCATATTGAAACTTTCTTCTGCGAGCCTGAGCCTCTATTCCACCATATCAACTGAAAGGTGGCAACAGCTTCAAATCGGTGACCAGAGCTAACAAAATTCGGTGGCAGTGGTGGTGTGGGCGGAATATTATCAGGAGTAGTACGAACATCCAAGTAACCGGATTCTTTTGGCAAGACTCCAGTGGATCCAAATAATATATGACGTAGTTCATATGGTCTTCCTAATAAGTCGAGAGTAGAAGGATTCGCAGGTAAGAAACTGCCAACAGAGTTATCCACACGCCAAAATGCTAAACTTGATTGAGAACTGCAGTGAAAACAAAAGAGAAATTGTCAATCATCAATGGAGGAAAATAAACCAAACTTGAAGTGACCAGCATAGACGTACACGAAAGAAGTACTACAATGGAATCATTTATGAATATTAACTAGAATCTGAAAAAAACCTAATGAACAAAGAAATTTCTGCATCTGCAAAAACAAATGCTACAAACTAAGAGCTTGTGTATTGGGTAAGTTAAGCAAGATAATCAGACACCTAGGAGATGTAGAGTTCTAAAGTCCAGTTTTCATTTGAGACTTTCGAATGAAACCAATATAAATCACATAGACACATGGCAAAACAGTTAAGTGAAATGTCAGGGAAAACAGACAGTAGGCATGTTCGCACACGTCTACACAACGGAACATGCATCTCCATGTATTTCCGTTGTGCATGCATTGTGTTCATGTATATAAAAAGTGAGCTAAGAAAAGAGAGGTTCGTAGCAGCATACATATCTGTGGAGCTGATAGCTATACAGTCTCTGAGAGAACAAGGGGAAACAGAAGAAGCTAGGATGCAGAAGGCAGAGGTCAGTGGAGGCGGTGTACTTCCACTTGATACCACACAGCTTAATGCCACATAACCCTTTGGTGCTTCAGGGAACCAAATGGAACAGGAATTGTCTCTTTCATCTTTGTCATTCGTTGAAGAATCACCTAATCCCCCGGAAGCTAAAGGTGACCAAACCAATTTGAAAGATAAAGGCCTCTTCACTCTCATCAAATTGGTGTTGACAACAAGAACCCCTTTAGTAGGTGGCTTGTCCCTGCCATGTATATACCCAATTAATTAACTTGCAAAGGCTCTGCGAAGCCAGTTAAATAGTATATTCTACAACGATTTACTAACGATGGTGTCAAATAGTCGCCGAGACTTGCAAAACCAGGGGGTGGATGGGGTCTCCAGAAAGCATATATTTGATCTGTATAGAGATCTGCATGCAATGTAAGTGATAAGTACCAGGTAACAAAGATTAAATGAACTGATAAAATTCAACAATAATTGGACATACTTCTGATGGTCCCAATTTTATCAAACTCTGAGCAGACGACAGTCATTTTTCTGGATGTCATCCTTAGAAATGATAAAATGTCTTCTTCAACAGCTATAAACAATCTCAAGATGCTGAATGAAAAGTTCATAAATATGTTTGAAACTGAAAGACGTATGTTAGTCCTCCCAGAAATACTTGAATACTTTACAGAGGTGTCGAAAGGTTCCAGAATTTTCACTCCATTACTCTCCATGGTCAGACCCAACGTATGACCACTCATTTCAATTTCATCATTCTTTATGACAACCCTGTACCATAAAAAAGACAAAAGGAAAGACAATAGAACTATGAGCAACAGATGTGCAAGACTTCATCATGCTTTAGGCAACTAATCATGCTTAACATTCAGCTCTATGAATATTATCACAGAGAAGCCATTGACCTGCCATAAGCATCCAGCTGAGCATGCAAGAGTTTGTTGGAGAGTACTGGCGTTTTAACTACGTCTTTTGATGTGTTGTAGAAAGTAAGTTCTGGGCCGATAGCCTGCAGCAGCAGAAACAGGCTTCAAACATTAAAATGAAACTTTTTGGCTTATCATGCCCATACAAAGAAGAAACTTGGCCACTATAAGAACCTGGAACTCAATGATCATTTCCATGGACTTCTCTATTGTGATACTGGGAGATTGAGAAACCGGATCTTCCTTCCTCTCAGAGTCTTGTTGTGGGGCTTTATGATATACTTCCAACTCAACCCCTTCCTCTCTCGAAACAGAATAGCTGCTGTAGGCTCCCAAAGAGATACATGAATCCAAAACTTGGCCATTCTGGATCAGAATGAAAAAAGTGAGACAAACAAAAAGGACAACAGAAATAAGGTTCGGATCTAGCACAAGTAACAAAATTTAATGTAAGAACTTCTATACCTTGAAGACCACATTTCTGAATTGTAATTTTTTCCCACTTCCCACATATATAATAGGCTCTGCACTGGGTGAAGAAAGGATGCATCCATGTCTATCTTTCAGGTATAAGATTCCACCATTACCATCATAAACAAAATCATCAAATTTCTCATCTTCAACAATCAAAGGACCCAGAGGAGAAAGAAACGCTTCAGCAGTTTGTTGCTTGTAGATAGACTGATCCATGATGATTGCATCGACCATATTAAGGTTTTTATCCTCTTCACTTGATAGCACGCTGCCAATAGTAGGGACAAAAAACTCTACTACGGCCAGTAGAAAATCCAAAGCTACAAGCAGCTGTGGCCTTTGAATACATACGGAAACAAAAGTTGACGACTGACCAAATTGTGCATCAATAGTGAGCATTGAAGGAAGCGGTCTAATATCACTTCCCTTGGTTACACGGGACTGAGTTAATCCCTGATCTCCATCAGTCAGAGAATGTGAGTCACCAAAATCTAAATCTGCAGGTCTTCCTACAGCCAGTCTAAACTCTTTTTCAGTTCCTTCACGGTTGTCAATAACACTGAATCCCTTCAACGTTGCAGTAATGAAACCCTCATCGTGTGTATTGGATTTGTAGAGAAGCCAGCCGCCAGTGATCTGTAACCATACACGAACAAAAACTATCCAGATGTTAACTCAATGAGCCATGAGGTTGTTACTGCTGTAAAATCCCTTTGAGATAACATAAGGTAAAATCTCTAGGACAAAACAGACCATGAGAAGAAAAAAATGGGAACCAAAGAGTTATGGAAAATGTATGATAAATGTCATGTCCTATGAGAACAATCACATGCTGATCCCGGGAACTAGAAAGTAATTACACAGAAGGCTGATTTGATAATGTCATGTCTACTAAGAAAAATCACAATAAAGCAGAAATCAAATTTTCTGAAGTCTTTCTGGTGAACAATTCCGGACTGAGTCAATTCCTCATGAAATATCGATGCAAAGTGATCCTCCACCTTTGGCCCTCTTCAAGAAAGAGCTTCACAAATGCATATGCCCCAACTCTCCATCAGGAGTTGGACATCAAACACTATTTGGGCAATCACTTCTACCGCCCCCCAAAATTTATCAGCTATGGCAGCTCCAAAGGACATAAGAATACTAAATACTCGTAGATGAATATGACAATTGAAATGAACATGGTACATGGAAGCGGACCTGTACAGCAGCCAACGGTGCATCTCTCGCTGTCCCAGTATACAAACACAACTCCACCAGATTGATGACAACAGAAACCTTCATTGAAATCCAAGCATCACTTTTTTCAGTTTGAGCAGCATTAGGATCTTCAGAAGTAAGAGTTTCATTTAAGTTTCTTGACGATGCCACAATATCACCACTCAATGGTGGCACGGTATGTGGAATCTCAGAAATATTAGACTGTGCACACTCTGTCAAGATCTGGTATTCCCTATTCGAGAGGGCTGCTCTTAGTTCGTCTATCTGATAAGGCAGAAATTTCGAGAAAGCATGAGTAAGAAAGTATTATGCTCAGTCTTGATATAAAACAGTACCGTTTACCTCGATAGAAACTTCAATGCTCGGTATCTGATGCAACAAGTCTCGCAGAGACCTGTTAATGGTTACAGAAACTCCCTTCACATCTTGAATTATGCTTTCACCTATTTCAGCTCCAGAACCAACATTAAGGTTGATATCCATGACCTAAGTTAAGGAATTTTTGGTGAAAGGAATAAACACAAAATTAGAGGGTCATCAAAAAAACTAATTGCACAAAAAAAAGTTGTATCAATTAAAGTGATAACAACCAGAATGAATCATGCTCATCCCAACAGCCAAACAACGAGAGTTCTCACCATCACTTTCATAGTTTCCATGTGAACTGCATTCAGCTCATTTTTATCTCCAGCAAACCACTGAAAGGTATTGTTCACAGTTATTTGCACAACATCAAGCTTCAGGTAACTGCAACAAAAGAAAAAAACGAAAAAGTGGAGAAAGGTAAATTGACCACTCTGATAAGTCTAGAGAATAGTAATTGTTATAACAATAACAAAAATGTGTCATGGAGAAAAAAATGGGTGGGGAGGGAGAAATCAAAATCCAAGCATGAACTTACTCAGGGCTCTCAGTATGTCGAGGCATAACAATTATAGGCTTCTTAAGAGATAGATCCAACTTAAGAGCAGGAGATCCTTCAATCTCGCTAGTCGTAAACCACTTCTCTGAGTCCGTAATTTGATCCTTCATCTTGACAACCCCTTTTGAATCGCTTGGCACAAGCCCCATAAAGTACTCAGCAACCTACATTGCAGAGACTGATTGTAGGAAGCAAGACAAAAAGTTACTCGCATCTATGCAGAGAGAATGAACTACCTCTTGAATAAAGCGATTCAGATAAACAATGCGCACTTCAGAAAGCTGTCCAGAGAGGCAGTAGTCGAAACCTTCATGATCTTCATCAATGATACTGAATGATGTGAATGCCAACTAGCAACAAAAATCAAAGAGAGCAAATCAACATGGAAAAAATACATGTATCTCATCTACGCATCCATTCATATCCCAGGAAGATAAAAGTGAAAAGAAACAAACAACGAATACCTCAACAAAAGAAGTTCCTCCGGGGTCTCGCATATCACAGATCCAGAAGTACATATGGTTGTCTGGGAGGCTGTCATCACTGATTCGTAAATTTCCAAGACTTGCTGTAATACTGAACGAGTTTGGGAAGACCTTCAAACAAATGGGAATCAGCACAGAAAATGCCCCTTTACCTCATGGAAATTCACTATACTGAAGCAAAGAGAATCACAAATAAAGTTGGAATGCAATTCAAAGAGCATAATCACACCTTAATATCTGTTAGCAGATTGTCTTGTGACAAGGTAGCAAACTTAGTTCCACTCTCATTCATTAGGAATATCTGCGCCCGAGCCATGTTCAATGCCAAGTTGAAAATGATTCTAGATTTCCCCTTCCCTAATAAACCCTTGACAGCTGCATCTCTAGAATCTTCAAATCCATCTCTTCTCGGTGAACTATGCTCTCCAGCTACAGGAGAGCTGTCCTCAAAAGATTCACAGCTTGGATCCTCAACATTGATAGCATTTACAAACTCCAAAATAGCAAGAATTGTTGGCCTTCGACAGAAAAATAATAATGTGGCTAAGCTTATGGTAACCTACAATGTGTGAAAGATCAGCCAAAAGATGAGTGATTAAGTAAGGCTTCACTTAATAACAATGAAAAACTAAGATTGAAAGATGTAAAATAGAAGTCTATCAACCTGGTTATCAATGTTTTTATATTGAGGTGACGTCTGATGGTATATGACTATTTGAGCCTTAACAAAACTATCCAGCGACTCAGTGGCCTCATTGCTTGGCATAGTGATATTCTTGTTGTCAACAGGGAGCAATCCATCAATGCGACTAAAACTAGGGGTCCTGAGAGATGTATAGTCAATGGAGTCAACCAAGATCTCTGGTGCTTCATAAAAATTTTCCTCCCCTTCACTAGAAGTAAGATCATTTCCTTCAGGGCTCCTACTCTCAGCATCTTCAAAGGATGAAAGCACTACTGAAGATTGAATAAAAGATCTTGCCAAATAACAAGATTCATTTGAACCAGAATGGTTCACCAAATCTTCTATTTCCAAAGATTTTAGCACAGTCCCAATAAACATATCACTCCCTCTCAACGAGACTTCAACCTGGTTCGACAAAGACAGACAGACATTCAGAAAAAGGTATACGAAATGACAAAAAGATAATTAAGAAGCAGACCATCTTACCTTCCCACCTATGGCCCTAAACTCAAACAGTTTACTCTCTCTGGCAAGAAGCACCGCCATGAAAGAAGCATCATGCTATATAGAAATATACTCAGTCAAAGCATGTCCCAACTAACAACTAGAAATGGAATTTCACACGCAGAAATAGTTTATATTTACCTGATGACCATAACTGAAACATATTTTGAGTTCATCAAGCACACCGGTTACATATACACTCTCCAACGTAGAAAAATCCAAAACATCTTCTTTCTGTTCTGTTTCTGATTCCTCACTGTCAGATGAAGTATCAGAAAGACCAGCTATGGGAGCAGAACCCTGTATATTTAAGTGAAATTTAAACTTTAATCAACTGAATAAGCAGGCAGATCATCAATGGAACTGTCTCATGGTAGACGCCCTATTAATAGGTGGAAGTAAAGTTCAAAATTAAATTTACCGAGGCCCGATAGACAGCGCCCTGCAAACGGCTGTGCCAAGTTTTTCTGGAGTCTTCAGAATCAAACATTAATATGAGTGCATTTACATCCTCCATAACCTACAGACAGGGGAAAAAAATTAAAAGATGCAGTACCAAAATTCATTAAATTTTACATTACAATCAACAGAGTGAGATACGAGAATCGTCATTGATGAAAACACACAATCAAAACATAAAAATCAGGACCAAACTTTCCCTGCATTTATTGATTCAACTAAATGAGATGCAAACCTTCTCATTGATTCGAGAAGCATTACGAATGGACAAGACGTGCTCTACGCCTCCCGCGAGTTCTACAGGAACTTTGTATATATGCTTCCCACGTAAGCTACAAAAGATACAAACCCATTAGACGCAAAGAAATATGACAAACACCAATTAGAACGAACAGATGGAGTTAGGAAAATATCAAAACAAATAGAACTTCAACTGCTTGGTGAAATAGCATATAATTCTGGATAATGAATTCTTACACTTGAGTTACAAACGTAGATAAGGGACACTTTTCGTGGATTTTCAGTTAGACAGGAGAGCTTAGTAAGCACATTCAATAAGACAACCAAAAGACAATTCATTTCTTCTGTTATCTTGTTTCACCTTTGCTTCACTAGTTTATAATACAATGCATAGTATTGGTTTAATTTTCAAATGGCTCCGATAACATAAACATTGAGCACAAAAAGGCGGTCTTGCCATAGTCATCCCATATGTCGATTCTCGTATTCATATTACAAGATTTAAAGATAATCGTAAACACTAAACACACGCAAACATTTACATATAAGAGTGCTGGTCTTCATCTAGTTTGTATAGGCCATTCCTTTTACCCAATCGCCTCATCTATAAAGCCTACTACCATAGCCAAATTGCAAGAGTTGGAATAATACCTGGAATACTGCTTATAAGATTTTGCGCCAGGATTTTCGAGCACGTAGATAAAAGGACCAACTAAGCATAAGTACCGCCGCTGCCATGTAGCTTCTCTGCCCTATTCATGGAGTTGACAATGGAATAAATAACTAGCGTCAAAGTAGACAGAGAGCTTGCAACCACGAAATTGATTGTGGTATGCAGAAAGACACTGACCTTCCAGCTAAGAATAGACAACCAACCCTCAAAATCAGCTTCTTCCCATGGACGAAGAATGTGAGAGCTCTCATCATCCTTAGTTTGAAAGATCTGTGCAACTTGCATCAACCTGTGGTATCGAGCCGGTGAGAAGTGAAAACCTAGTGACGGTAGCCGCACAGCAAGTCTGGTTGATGGGTACGATGGGTTTGGTCGACGAATCTACAAAGCAGTACAAGCAACAATAGTGATAAAAATCTACAGTCTGAAGCATAGTTCTTTTTACCAAAAATGTACATGCCAGATGTCTAGAATTTTACCTGTTGAAGTTTTAAGAGTACCCCACACTTGTCAATAACTGGTAAGAAAGTAACACTGCTTTCCCTGCCAGAACCAGAAGATCTTTTCGAGGATAACTGTTTCCAGGAGTAATCACCATCAACAAGTAAAGCTGACACATCACTCAAAACTAAATCAAACTGTAGATACATATCCATCTCCTCTGACAGTTCACACTTATAGTCGTCCTGCAAAATTTGCATGCATAGAAATTAGAGAATTTGCATTTAGAAGATATTTGAATTATATTGTTAAAACAGTCGACACTTTTCTATTTACCTGGGAACGGATGACCAGATTACCCAAGTCTAGAAGAAGCTTTGTAGAACGATGGTTATCAGGACGAAATTCGGTTGGAATTGTGATTTTAGGTGCTGCAATATCTAAGTCGAGCAGAAACCTGGTTGTTTTGTAAAACGTCATTTACTATAACAAACAGGGACATAAATTTGACAAAATATGGGAGTACGAACAGACCTTGCATGATCTTTCAATGCTCTATTCATTCCTTGTTGGGCAGTGCGTCTAACTTCATCAATAGTTGACTGAGAAGATAAGCAGGTGGATTATAATGATTAAAGTGGTTCCCGGGCAGTTGAATATAACGAAAGTTCAGAAATTTAATTCCAACAGTTTTTAGATAAACTGCCAGGCACAATTGTAGATCATGTGCAAGGAGCAAGCTCTACAAATAGTAATACCATTTAAGTAACAGTTGTCATATCAACGGTGTAAGCTTTGATTTTCCACTATAAAAAATAGTGGCATGAAGTTGGAAAGTTCCTAGTTCATCATTTCTCAGATATATAGTTAATCACGATATTACCATTACCAGGCTATATAAACCCAATATGTACTTCTTCTTTTTTGCCAACTTTGCACACCATAGCACATAAAAGACACACCTGTACAGCAGCTGCAGTCTCTAAAGCTATTGTCTGGCTCACAGCAGTACTGCTTTCGAAAAAGTTGACAATTCCATCAATAGAATCCTTCAGATACTGCAGATGGCGACGCAATCAGCCACATAATTTTTAAAAAGAACTGCTTAAACAAATTTGCCTCAGATAGAGGTCACGCACAGTCATATAACATGGAGAAGCTTTTGCAACAAGACTCCAGTCAACTTTAGCATCAAAAGGCTTATAACAGAAGACAGCAAGTACAGAGTGAGAAGCAGGCGCACTCTGCAATAAGAGAGACATTATTAAGAGAATTTAAGATACCACTGACAGTGTTTTGCAGCCAGCAAAATGAATTCCACGTAACAAACCTCAGCAAGCAGACCACTTGGCGATGACAAGCGATATTTCCCCAACTTGATGTCAGCAATCTTTGTCTCTGGGAAAAGCTTAATGGAGCAATTAAGATCTTCACATGATAACTCAGCAAGGCATTCCTTCTCCCCATCATAAAGTTTTGAAGCATTACGCCTCATGTGTACCTCCAAGTAAGTATGGAGAGCATCAGGTTTTGCATTGTTGATAATTGATTGCTCATCACCTTCTTTGTACCCTATGACTTTATTTAATCGTTCCCAATCTTCATCTGTGAATTGAACAGATTCTCCTTCACCTTCAGACACTTGACTCTTCCTGAAGGCATACATACAAGATACTTGAGAAGAAAATTTGGGAAAAGGAGTTGAGAATATGGGAGCAACCAGAGGAGCATTCACCCTCCAAACGGCCACCATGAACTTTTAGCCTGTTGCGTCTTCGAGTAATTTTCTGCTTGTACCGACCTCTCAACAAACTTGTGTGCCAACATCCTTCATAGAAACTCAAGGAAATTAAACATGTTTAGAAATGGTTTGTAAATTTACCCATATTTTCCACATCATACCAAGCAGAACTAATGTACTATGACAAGTGGAAGGAAAACAGAGAAACATCATGGATACGAACAGAAAAAGGAAAAAGAGAATCAGTCCTAATGAAAATTCATAGAACTACACAAGACCAAACCTTTGAGAAAACTAATTGATCTGCTAGGATGCAACTACACAATGATTTTATTTAAGAAACGGTAGCTTACCTCCATTGCAAAATAACTTCGGTATCAAGTTCCCGATCAAGGGCCTCGATTTCTTCATCATCCTCAACAACTGTTCTACTGATATCAGATTTCAGCAACGAAGCATAATGCGTGATGTATCTCTTGCGTAGACTAGTGTTCTTTAAAACGTGCTCCCATGACATTCTCCCGCTGTCATAAAGGTAACAATCTCAGAAAATGTAAACAGAACCTGATGTAAGGAACCGCAAGGAAATGGTTTCCACAATCAATGCAAATTACAGAGAAAGCCGACATCAATAAGAAAACAGAAATGAAGATCTACATTTAGATACCTTGCTATCTTAATTTGTTCTGAAACAACTCTGTAAGCATATTTCCACCAAGATCTCGCGTCTATTTTTACTGAAACAGATGGACGGAAATGTGCATATTTCAAACGCTGATTAAACGCAGCAAAATTATCAGCAAGTTTCATCACATCCCTGTATCCTCCCTGAGGACAAAAAACACACAATCAAGACCACTGGGGACAGCCAAGTATAGAAAAGAGTAGAAGCCTCAAATGTTTTGCTAACCTTTGATAAACAAAGTGTCACATCGTCTAAGTTAACATATGCCTTCTGCAAAGGTTGAACAGTATTGGAAGATCCATTTGCTTGAGACTTAGAGTACTTTGCATTCCCTGAGACAGGTTGCAGAATATAGAAATGCTTTCTCGTGAGGCATTCAGCTGGCTTACCATCCTTTGTGCCAAATCTAAAAATCTAGAAATTTGCATGCACCGAAAATTAGATTTTTAGGGTAAGAGACAATGGACGTGATAAATTATGTTACACCATATACATGGCTGCTTGTCAATACCTGATCCCACTCAAAAGGAAGTAAATCCTCCCATGGTTTGTCAATATGCCACGGAGCCATGTCAGAATCAAGATAGAATGCAAGCCGATCAAGTTCAACAGACTGCAAAAAAAGGCAAAAGCAAAATAATATTAGCAGGAAAACATAAATGTAAAGTACATTTGGTTTTGTTTCTTGGCATGGGTATTTCTTTCCCAATGCAATCAATCCATATATTAATTCCCCACAAAGGTCTGCTGTATATCACTAACCCTTCTGGAAAGCACCCCAAGACAGTCTTCTTCTGGTGCTTCTTACTATACCCACATAAGCTTAACTTATTGAACTAGATTACAATAACAAACTACCAAGCTACTTACTACAAGTAAGCAGAAATGCAAGAGATCTTAGCACAAAAACCATCATAAGAGATACAAAAGTAAGAAATGGAGGGACCTTAACTACAATGTAATCCATAAGACCAGAAAAGCTTGTGTCAGCCAGAGATATTGATGAACAAATCTGTACCTTTTGGATGGAAGCCAGAGTTCCGCCAGTAATAAAAGTCTCCTTTCCACTATCATCAATGGTTACAGCTAAGAGTTTCTCTAGTGTAACACCAGCTGAGAACGGGTGGCCGGGATTGCTGCACTTATAACATAAGCTTTTAATCATACAAATGGGTAGACAATCAAGAACAAGAAAAATGCTTATGTCATAATCTATTTACCTCTCTAGATCCTCGTATCTTATGTGAATATTTGATATTGACAGCTTCAAGTTTCCCATGACTGTGTCGACCAATGATCCCATCCATGATTTGTTCTTTGAAGAGAATAAGAAAATATGGTCGTTAGTTTAGTACAATATTTCTCCCCACATTATATACTTCGAATGAGTAGCACTAGCCACACCATTTCCGTATGTAGTCGACGAGCTCTTTCTACAAGCTTCGTTTCCATTTCCTGTATATTGCAAACAGAAAAGTGATTCAATAACTCCAATTAGATTATGGAAAATGATCATAACATGAGCGGCCTATCTCACCAGTATTAGCTTTCTTTTTTTCTCCTGGATAGAATCCTCACTACATCCTTCAACATCAGTTGCGGGTTCGGCTAATACAAAAATTCGGTCAAGATAAACCACGACAGGTTCCTGGCCAAGCCTGCTCCACGGTACCTAAAATGATGATTGTGAAACGTATCAATAAATGGGTCTACCTGAGTGTACAAATCTGTACACGAGGAAGGCAAATTCATTGATGAGATCCATGCCCAGAAAAAGTTAATACCAACCCCAAAAAGTATATAATGTACTACGACAAGTGAAATCTATTTGTGAACGAATGGGGTAGAAAAACGAAAAGATAATTAACGCACTCAAGTATATATTCTTTAGCTTAGATACGATAGACATAAAAAACACACAACACACCTTGAGTTTCACTGATCCAAGAAATCCAGCTTTAACCTTCACAGGTAATTTCAAAGCATTAAGCGCTTCTGGTTTTAGTTGCATATTTTTCAGCTCTACATCTCCTGCGAAATTTAAGTAAAACCAAGAGCTATATTAACAAATAAAAAAATAAAAGCAATTTCATTTACAGGTATACGCTGAATCCTTCTTTTTATTCAGTCCATCATTTCTTAGTTGCAACTGAGAGAACCAACTAAGCAAAATTATGAAGAGAACAATCAGCATACACCAAAATAAATCATGAACAAAGCTATAAAGCTTGCAAGCAAGCGATAATCTCCATCATTTTAATCATTTATTTATGTCACGCAAGAAATTGAAAAGTTCCAATCAACTAAACACCCAAGAGTGTTGGGAAAACAAAAACCCTGAATTTTACTCTCACTCGTCTGCCAAAATCAAGAAATGCGACTAATCACTTTTGCCGTTTAATAGCTACACGAATATCAACTCGAACAGAACCCAATTCCATAGAACCAATATCCGAGTGAAGCTCTTCAAATACTCGAAACTACGTTCATCCAATTACAACACAAAATCTGAGCAGTTGCCAAATTCGTTTACAACTCAAATTCGCTAACGAGAAATTAAGAAACCATCTCACCTTGCCAGACACTGATCTTAAGGGCTTCCTTATTCAATCCCCTCACGTAGTTCCCCAAGTACCGTTGTAGCAAGTAGGCAACCTGATCTTCCAACATCTTGGGATTCTGCAAAGCAAAATTATCACAACCGGAAAATCAAGTAATCTGAGACGACGTGTGATTAGAGAAGAAACGCGTGGAAAGAAATTCTCTCAGGGTTCGATTTCGATCGGAGTAGAAGCGGATTCAAAGGAGACACTCGAGGATCGTTTCCTCAAGAACACGCTAGGCGCACTTGGAATTGTGAATGAGTCATGACTGCGGAGAGTTACGACACAGTAAATAAAAGGAATATAAAAGGGAAATATCCTCTGCTCTTGGCGGTGCTGTTTATCAATTTGTTGACAAAGACTAAAAAGAAATAACCAAGGTAAACCGAAATTTCAAAAATAATTTGAACACTATTTATTACCAAATCAATCGAATTGTGCACCCGAATCGAGTAAATCTAATAGACTGGAATTTAATATTTTAATTATCTATACTAAATATATTTAATTTATTAAAAATAGAAAGTTAATCAACTATTTTATTTTTTTGCTATGTTATTTGAATCTAAATCCGAACCGAACCAAAGTAAAATATGACTCTACTTAATAGCCAAAAAACGTTTTACGTGTGAATATATTATATATAACTGCATGATGCTCTTGTTCAATATATTGAGTTAATGTAACAAATCTCTTGTGAGCTGGAGTGTTAGTCCCAAAATGGTTTTAGAAAAACCTAAATCTTCATTCCTTTACAGTAAGTGACATATCAATGTCTTATGCACCCTCTCGTGTGCCAATCTCAGCTTCATAAATCACCACTTAATCCTATAATTATATGATTACTGGAGTTTGATTAGGTTCCCTGATCTGATTTAGTTTGGTAGGTTGGTTGCGTCCCCATAACATTTTGCGTATGTAACAGTCACTAAGGTATTCATCATTTTTTTATCTCTTGAGTTTAAAAAAAATTAAGAGTTACAAAAATGACAATTTATATGTTGTAAATATCGAATCAAATATACTAATCAAAACATGTAATTTTTTTTATCTCGCTTAGTTAAAACAAAATTAAAAAAATAATATTTTTACACTCATTTTTGAAAAAGACAATTAAAAAAAAAAAAAAAAAAACTATAGATGAACATGTTGTTTTTGGATCATTTTAAGACTCTCAAATATAGTAGATTGAAACTTTCATTTTTTTTGTAGATGGATATTGAATGATCATTAATACATTTTATTGTTGGACGTTATATCTAAATTTCATTTGGGTTGCTTTTGATATTTCACACCCTTAAAAGTTAAATTTTTAGATATTTTGAAGACAGGTCACAGATCCTTTCACTATCAGTAAGTAGTGAGGTGGAGGGGAATTAGCGACGACTTTTCCCCAACATACATCTAATCTAAGCTTTACAGGTCCATTTACCAACTATGAGCTGGAGGTGACGAAAGGAGCAGCAAACTCACGATGAACCAGACAGTCGAGCCTCACGATGGCAATGACCACAAGGACCAGTGTTCGAACCTCGAAAAAAGAATATAAAAACTGTATCTTGTTTTCTCGAGTATCTAACAACATCTCGAGATCTGAAATCTGATTCTACCTATTAATTTCTTCTTCCTCTCAATCTCGGTTTTCTAGTTGACTCATTTCAAGATCTTCCTTTTGCTTTCCTTTCCTTTATAAAAGCTTTCTTATTTCTTTCTTTTTTTTATTTATTTATTTATATCCCTTTTGTTTCAGCTGCCGCAGTAGGTAAATTTTGGGTGGTCTTGCTTGCTTTTCAGCAAAAGCTGGAAATTTCTTTGTCTTTGGGGATCTGCGCATTTCAGAGATTATATGGGAAATGGGACTCTCGCAAGCATGATGCTTTTGTTGTCACTTGTAATTTGTTAGGGATTTTGCTGAAGAACGAAGCAATGTCTGTAGCACACATGGTGTAGGATGCAGAGTACTTACTAGCTCATAAGTTCATTGGTGCTTGGAGGAATCAAGATGATTGATCAGTTCATCAACTTTGTAATTCGCCCTCCTAGGTACTTCTCTCCAACCTCTTTTGCTTCTCTCAAAGTCTCAATCTTTTGCATTCAGCTGATAGCTGCTGGGTTTTTGACAGGGCTGAGTATGATCCTGATCAGTATCTGTGGGAGAAGGATTTTAGCATCGGTGGCACAAAGTGTAAAAGACAAGACTTGGAGGCAAGTATGGGCATCAAATGATTGAGATGACTCTTTTTTTCTTACTGTCTTTTTCAAATAGTAGTTCCTCTTTAGCTAAACCTTACAGGTCTCATTGTTTTTCTCTAAAGTAGCTTACAAATTCAAGGGGTCACACCTTGCGTTGCAGTCACTACATTCCCTCATCTTCTCTGGAGGATAATCCTCTCCCCTGTGTTATATACTGCCATGGTAATAGGTACATAAAGACTTTGCACTCCTTTTCTGGGAACTAAGATCCTGTTTATGAATAGTAGAATAAATAAGAACTTAATTGTTTCGTTTTGGAATCTGACCAGTGGATGTAGGGCAGATGCAAATGAGGCAGCTATGGTTCTTCTTCCATCTAACATTACTGTTTTCACCCTTGACTTCTCGGGTTCGGGCTTATCTGATGGTGATTATGTAAGCCTTGGCTGGCATGAGGTGTGTTTCCTTGTCTTACTTCAAGCTCCTCTTCTCTTCAAATATTACCTAACTTTTTCTTGTTAAACTTAAGCTAGAAAGATGATCTCAAGACTGTGGTATCTTACCTGAGAAACAACAATCAGGTGTCCCGTATTGGACTTTGGGGACGATCTATGGGTGCAGTCACCAGGTTACTTCTTGAACTAGTTCTCAGTCACACTTAAAAGTTGTACTAGTAGATGTGTTGACTATAGATTCACCAACTTTCTTAAGGCCTGTGATCTGAAATTTGTGTCAACCCTCCACATTCCTCGTGTTCCTCTCCATCATTTAATGAAGTGGGGAATAAAATGTGCAGCCTTCTTTATGGAGCAGAAGATCCGTCAATTGCTGGAATGGTTTTAGACAGTGCATTCTCAAACTTATTTGATCTGATGATGGAACTAGTGGATGTCTACAAGATCCGCCTTCCGAAATTCACGGTATGCGCACTTCTTCTCCAAGTGATATTCTTCATAGCAATATGGACACTGAGTTAACAAAGCATGAAGAATAATTTAATTCATCACTTTGGTTGTACAAAGATCAAGTTTGTTGTTTTTCTGTTCGTATAGTAACTATTGTTATACATATCTATCGAATTGAAACTGCTAATAAAAATGGACTAAGCTGGATAGCTCATATTTTCAAATGCACAGCATATTGTAGACATTTTCTTATGCTTGCAGTGAAACTCTATCTCATTTTTCAATCAGGTTAAAATGGCTGTGCAGTACATGCGGCGAGTAATTCAGAAAAAAGCAAAGTTTAATATCATGGATCTCAATTGTCTTAAGGTGTTATATAGTCACCTACCCCTGTATTTTTTCGACATTTTCTCCTACTAATCTAGTATAGTATGTCACCATTTTAGTGAAGTTTTCGATTTTTCCCCCAGGTTTCACCCAAGACTTTTATTCCAGCTTTATTTGGGCATGCAAGCGGAGACAAATTCATCCAACCTCATCACTCTGACCTCATTCTCAAGTGCTATGCGGTAGTCCATAATTGCGATTGTTTCTGTCCAAGCATATCAATGCTTCTTCATTATAATGTTGCAATCTTATGGTAACTCTGCAGGGAGACAAAAATATTATCAAGTTTGATGGTGATCACAACTCTTCACGGCCGCAATTTTATTATGATTCGGTGTTAATATTCTTCTACAATGTTCTACGCCCGCCTCAAATTTCTTCAGCTTGCTCATCTAAACTTGAAAGTTATTACAATTTGGGAGATATCGATAGCGCTGCTGGTTTGGAAGAGGTAATTGGCAATCCAGTGGTCAAGTAATCTGTATGTTATATGTCTGCACTTAGATAGTATAGAACAGAAAGATCTTGCCTAGATATTCTGCTCGAGTCACTTACGAGGTAGCTCAATATATATGACTATTAAGAACTCGTGGTGGTCATCTCAAACAACAGAAAATTTAAATTAGTCTCTATTACAGTTAGCGTGGTGAAAGATGATGC
Organism: Eutrema heterophyllum; assembly: GCA_002933915.1. Classification (NCBI taxonomy): domain Eukaryota; kingdom Viridiplantae; phylum Streptophyta; class Magnoliopsida; order Brassicales; family Brassicaceae; genus Eutrema; species Eutrema heterophyllum. The sequence goes on from PKMM01022450.1 coordinate 254,679, forward strand.
ACAAGAATCTGACTGCTTGGTTTACCTTGTGCTTTCAGAGTTTTCTGTATGAGATCATATCTGGTCTTCGTTCGGCGTGTATCGATGTTGGAAGTTCGTCTTCTGCACCTCCTGCCTCTCTGACCACAAAGCCAACGAATGAGCTCCTTTCAGAAGCCACCATGCCCATTAAGGATACGGTATACCTGTTCTCTTTCTTACATGAATTTTATATCAATTGCTTGGATTATTCCTTTTGAAAATCATTCATAAATGAAACAGGAAGAGGTGCTTGTAGAAGATAATGATCACAACATGGATGACCGTGAAAACTTCGAGGTAACTGGAGCATGTGGAAAACCCATAATAAATGGTTAAGTAGGAGCTCTTTTTATGTTAAAGGCTCTCTAGTGTTTCCTTATGAGCCTTGGTCCCAGTAGATAATTTTGACTGTTATTTGGCAGGGGAAGCCTGTTGATCAGTTTGAGGAAGGCTGTTCATTTACTAGCTCTAACAGGGAAAGCTGGGGCAGATGCTCTTCACTAGGAGGCACTGAAGAAGATGAGAGCTCGACCGCTGGCGAGGGTGATCAGGTTGATGTTCTTTGAATCTGTTATATGAAACAATTCGATGTTTGGATGGGGGTTTAGTTTCTGATCCATGCCTTCCAGGTCGAGAAAGCTGCTGTTGGAAACGCAGAACAAAATCCAAGAGACTCTACTAGAGAAGAAGAAGAAGAAGAGAGGAAGGAGAAGAAAATTAAGAAAGGAGGTGAAAGAGATGCAAAGAAACCTAGACGCGAGAAACTGGAAAGGTTGGAGGCCTTTAGCAAAAGACTACGGCTTTGCATCATAAAACGAGTAAACCACGGAAGACATCGTTCGCAACCTTGACAAAAAATTCAAGAAAACACTATATTTGTTGTATATCTTCTCTGTATCTTGTCATGTACACTTTCGCCTTCGACTTGGCAAATTGTAACCACAAGCAGCCAGTTACCAATTTCTCTGTGAACAAACTGCACTATCTCCATCATAACTTTACCACTGTTTAAATTTTCATGCAAATGGACTACGTTCCAACCTCCATCATACCGAAAACAACTTAATTATACATAAATGAATAGGCATATACGTATTGTCAATCCATTTTGAAATACACAACACAGTCACCAAATCAAAACCTCCAAAACGATTTACAACTATAGAAAGAAGCAGAGAGATTTTTGCATATATCATATGTGATGATTTTTACATGATGATATAGACACCATTCCCATCTCAGCCGCAGCATCCTCCTCCTTGCGATGTGGATCCGTCTCTTCCACCTGATGGCCCCGGAATTCCTCCATATCCAACTTTTATTCCATATGACTCATTTGACACATCAAACACACCATCTTGAATCTTTTTGTATATTGTTGCCGCTGTCTTAATGAATGCCTAGCAAAAAAATCAAAAACACAACACATATCAAATTATGCTTTAGTATTTCTATGGTGTGTTAAGAGTAGAACAAGAAGGGTTTTGTGGAATGGGCACTGGCTCTTCTCCTTTTACAATTAAATCAATAAATAAACCCAATCTACTTGTTCCTCTCTCTCTCTCTCTCTCCTCTTAAACTTATGCTGCTCGCGTCGCCTAAATCTAATTCTAGGATTCTATGTTTAATCTATAACCGATTTAATCCTTTCCATATATGAACTGGACTAGAGAAAGCATGCAAGTTAAAATGCCTAAGGGATCTACGTTTAAGCCTAAACAATCACATTGGAATGCATGGGGGTTTTACCTCCTCGACATTCTGAGCAGTCTTGGCAGAGGCCTCCATGAATATAAGACCGTGCTCCCTTGCAAACTGCTCTCCTTCCTCTGTGCTCACTGCTCTTCTGTGGGCAAGATCACACTTGTTACCAATGAGCATTATCGTCATATTTGCGTTTGCATGCTGCCTTGCATCCTCCAGCCAGCTGGCTAGATGATTAAATGTCTCCCTCCTGCAAACGGAGAACAATATTGTGAGTGTCTGCACTGCAACGGTTACATATTTTACAAATACAAATCTAGTTCTGGTTCAGATCTTTTAGGTGTCAAGGTCCATTATAGACAAGAAGGATTATGTCAACAAAGGCAGCTTAAGTGATTATGTCAAGATCATGCTCAACTTCTAGTTTCTACTACACAAAAACAAGATTGCTTTTCATGATCAAGTCAATTTTTGATAACAAAAACAAAAAGCTAGTGCTTTACCTTGTGATATCATAGACAAGCAATGCCCCTGCAGCACCTCTATAGTAGGACCTTGTAATAGACCTAAAAGATTCTTGACCAGCCTGCCATGGCATATCACAGAGAAAAATTAGCCCAGACAAGGATACGACTTTCAAGATTTCAGTAAGTCTAGAAAATCAGAGCATAAAAGATGATGGAGGCAAGAATCAACCCAGGTGTTTCATGAAAACGAGATAGAGAATGGGCGTAAAAACAAAAACAAAAAAGGAGTAAGAAGAAAGAGACCGTATCCCAGATCTGGAGTTTGATGGGTTTGTTGTCGATGGTGATCATCCTAGCCCCAAATTCAACACCAATGGTGAGGTCATGCACCGGCTGAAACCTCTTGTCGGTGAACTGAAGCAGAAGGCATGATTTCCCTACTCCTGAAAATCAGAATCAATACACAATCAACATCACAAATATCCCCTCGATTCCTAATGAACTAGATTCAGATCAGTAGCTTTTTTCTCTTTTAGCAACGAAACGTGTATAAATCATAATGATCTGATTTATGTCATTTCCTGATGGAATGAAAAGAAAAAGAAGATGGAGACGCAGAGGGAGTTACCAGTATCGCCGATGATGATATACTTAAAGAGATAAGCGTAAGACATTGAAGTGGATGAAATCGAAATCCGCAGGTTCCGGCGAATCGAATTCCTAATCCCGATGAAGACGAAGAGACGAGAAAAGAAGAGAATCTTTTTCTTCTATAAAGACGCGGACGGTTGATTTCCAGCAAATCCAGCGAGGCATCAACCTGTATTGTCGCTCATTGCAAACTCTCTAGCGTTTCGATATTTGGTGACCGCACTGCGTGACGTTTATTTAAACAAAAGACAGCACGCAGTCTCTTCAAGATATTTTTTTAAAGAAAAAACAAAAGAGCTTCTTTGTCGCCTCCGAGCGTCTATCTCCAATCGCGAGGTTCCTCCTCGACGCTTTCCGCAAGAATCGGAATCATTGGGGACCTTCCGTCGTGTCGGAGCTAAGCAAACTCCGCCGTATCGTCGCTGAGGTTTTGAAAGTAGGGAACGATGCTGTATCTCACCTTTCACAATTTTTCAGATAGTTGCGTGCCAACGAAGAAAAGAAAATGATGGCTTTACATGTCTTTGATGTACTAAAGACTAAAGGTCATTCTTATGGAAGCTCAGTAAGAGATGGGAAATATTCAAAAGTCCTTGTCACTTTTCTATGGGTTTGAACCAGATTCATCATCGTACAGTATTGCAATTAGCTGTTTTGTTGAGAAAGGGGCTTGTTCATGTCATATAAAAATCATCGAGATGTCGTGTGCTCCTCCACAGCTGCTTATTTGTTCCTTACTAAAGGACTGCCAAATTGGAGAAATTGATGCGGTGATGATATTAGTTCGTGAATGTCTGGAAAACGTTGAAGGTGGTCCTATGGAGTTTAAGTAGGCTCTTAGGGTTTGTCATGTTATATAAACTCAGAATCCATCTTTCTTATTTCACACGGTTTTAAGGCCTACGGCTTGAATGGATCGAATGTCGCCACAAGGGGTTACGGAATATCCCTAGACACGAATCAAGCCTATGTGAATCCAGTAGACTATGATTCAACTTTCATGTTTAAAAAAAAACTCATTTAAACCCATTTAACAGTTTGAAATAAATGGGTTTAAATGGATTTACCCATTTAGACCCGTATAATAAAAGGGTTTTCAATCAAAATAAACGGCCTTCATTTAAACCCATTTACACTTAAATTACATAAGGAAAACGGCATCGTTTGGCTTTAGGTTTTCTTCTCTTCGTCGATTGTCTCTGAAATTTTTCCGTAGCGATCTCTCTTCTCTTCTCTCTTTCGCTTCGTCTGCGTCTGTTAGGGTTTATCACTGGTTTATCTTCTCGGCCATCCGATTCTCGTGATCAGAGTGCTTCCAAGTTCCTTTCCGACCTTCCGTCTCGCGGTTTCTTGTCTTCTACCGCTGTCTCTTCCAATCCGGTAATTTTACTGCGAATCAACTTACACATTGACGCCTTTTGTTGTCTTTAATTTTTAAGGCCTATTTTGTGTTCATTCTTTTGAAAATTTCGTGGGTTTAGAAAGTGATTGGCTTTGTTTCAAAACTCATAATTCGTAGAGACGAATTTCGTTGAATACTGAATTTCTGTAGAATTTAATTTCGTTGAAAACTTCTGCTTTTGCTTGGATTTTGTCAGTCCCATGGAAATATATAATTGGATCTGTAATCGAACTGTGTGATGATAACTATATGAAACTGATGACTTTGGTCGTTTGGTTAGTGAATGTTTCTTTCCGTCTGAAGTATCTATTTATGCAGATTTTTGGAATATGTATGACAAGTCCAAATTTGGGTCCCCACGAAGAAAAAAAATATCATACAATATAAATCAAAAATGATTCATACGAATGGGGTCAGAAGGCAGCATTTGCAAAATTGTCAATATCATACAATATAAATAAAAAATGATTCATATGAATGGGGTTAAGTCAGAAGGCAGCCTTTTGCAAAATTGTTCGTCTTTATTTTCATCTCATGGACCCCTTTTGATGTCCTTGTCCCGACCATCTCTTCCACATATTATTATATCGTCTGATTATCAAATATGAATTTATTAATGTAATCATAAACTCAAAGCATGGATTTTCGGTGAATTGATATTTTCTTTTGCAGCATGGATTTTGAATCTCAGTAAATGGTAGCAATTCT
>PKMM01022450.1:262978-376732 GCA_002933915.1 Eutrema heterophyllum
AGACTGGAACGCACATCCTTATGTCCTCGTTGAACAATCAAACAAATCTTTTCTTTTTTCTTTTTAAAAAAATATTTCAAAAAAAAAAGAAGAGAATTTCCCACCAACCCCTTAAATTGCCAACAGTATACAAACACAAACTTGCGAGCGAATCTCCATAGTTAACTTGCGAACAGTTTTTGCACGATCTATGATGATCCTAGTTTTTTTTAGATGAAATGTAGGGAAGGTGATGTTAAGTATCAAGATAGACAACTCTGATATCATATAGAATATAGATTATGTTTTGTGTATATTTGATATGAGAAGAACTAGTTATATATACAAGGAATACAAGAATCAAACAGTTAATGAGAATGATATGTAATCTAATTGAAAATATTAAGGGAAATTATGGAATTGTGATATCAATCACAGATGTCTATCTTGATACTTAACATGTGATAATCACAGAGTTGCAGTGGAGAGAATATAATCACAGAGTTGTTGTTCACCACAAAGATCAGTCTCGATATCATTGAATCAATCTTGGATGAACAAGGACCTGATTATATTCAACTACTTCCTAACATATGGCCTTCTTACCTATCAGCTATAGAGAAGATAGTTTTAATCTCTGCATCACAGAAAAACGTGATGGAACGAACACAAGAAATACTACTGAAATCTAGGAAGGTTTCATTCTGTTCGCTTGTGACTACTTTTGCAGAACTAAGAGATCGAAACTGGGTGTTGAAGCTGGGCGAGTATACAAACTTTGAGATAAGACATCACTTCGCCAAACTAATGTTTCCCCACGAAGAGAGGGAGACGTTTCACCTCCACATTGATCAGTCCACGTTATTGATCCAATCTTTTAAAGAAATAGTTGATGCAACTCCTGCTTCACTTCATGGTAACATCTCAGTTTACTTTAAGAATGAAGAGGCAGTGGGTGAGGGCATTATACTTGCTATTTCAGCCAAGCGGAAATATGTTCGTTCAATCTCCAAATGACTGCAGAAGGATCTGGCCAAAGCCAGTTTTGTATGTTGATGGGAATGATCTAGAATACTTTTGCTTCACGGGTCGAATTATGGCTTTGGCTATGAAACATGGGGTCCAAGTAGGTATCCTTTTGGATCCTATATTCTTTCTAAACCTAGCAGGAAAATCAGTGGTTTTGGAAGATGTCAAAAACACAGATGAGACTCAGGGGCGGAGCTGACGTAACGGGGGCTATAGACGGAATAAAAATGGGAGCCCTCTTTGTAAAGACATAATAAAATTTTTTTGGGTTTTACTCATTGGGTTGTGTAAAAAATAATTGGTATTTGGCCCATTTCTTTTCTTTTTCGGTGGCCTTTTTACAACAAAAGCTCTTTTTTTTTTCTTTTTCTTTCAGCTCTGTTTTTGACGTACTTTGTTTTTGAGCTAACCAAGTTGTCTTTGGCTGTTTCTTATTAACTACTGATCATTTCTTGTCATATACTTTATATTCATCAACTTTGTTTTAGTTGATATTTCATGATCTAGAGAGAAATTGACACGATATTGTAAACGCTACGTATACCATAACCGTAAACGGGGGCCCTTTAAAAAACAGAGGCCCTAGACAAATGTTTCAAACGGCTGTGCTCAGCTCCGCCCCTGATGAGACTGAGCATAAGAGCTGTATGAGGGTATTAGAAAGGAATGAGGATGACTTTGGTCAAGCTGATTTGTGTTTAACATTTTCTGTTGAGATTGAGGAGCAGGAGGGAAAGAAAGTCGAGGTTCCTCTATGCAAGAATGGTACAGATATGACTGAACAAAGGTAAGTACATAAATATGAGAATACATCACTTGTACGTAACACTTGTAAAAGATCAAGTGTGTCAGTTTGCTAAAGGATTTGAAGAGATGCTCTCGGTGAACCACGAAATCTTCTTTAACACTATGGAGCTTAAAGACATTGATGGTTTGATGTGTGGTGAAGAACAAGAAGAAATCTGCATACAAGACTGGAAATGAGGATGAGATTTTCATAATAAATCCGTGTATTGAAGACTTTTGATTCACTATTTTTGATATTGCATCAACTAGCCACAAACACCTCAAACTCTATGATCAATGGTTTCCTTGGTTATTGGTTATACAACTTAGCTAGAGAATGGCGAGAACAATCATCCATGAATTCACATTAAAACTTAGATCTACGGCAAACAATACGATGTCCTTGAGTTTCTCATCTGGTAAAATGAAGATCGTTGAACTTTGTTAAAGAATTAATTCCGTTAGCATATGGGTTTAATTTGCGTTAATGATTAGCGTCTGAGGTTTAATTTGGGTCAATAAACACGTTAGGTTTTTTTTACACCTAGGGTTTCTTTTGCATCTACGATTAAAGTTTGGGGTTTAATTTGCGTCAACGGAAATGTTAGGTTTTGTTTTACACCTCTTTTTTTTTTTTGGTTTTTTAGGTGAAATCATAAACCTCTGAGTTTATTTTTGCAATTTTTCCTATAGTTTTGGTTCGTTTTGGTTCGTTTCGGTTCAAATTGAAATTCAATTATCTTGATTCTAACCAGATTTGTTGTGTCTTTTCTCTTACGACTCTATGTATAATCGAACCAGTAAAAATAAAATAAAAACTAAAAAAGAAATTAAGATTTTGCTCCAATTTGGTTACTTGTGAAATTTTGATTGTGGGCTGATAATCTTACGTCGGTTTTATAAGGAACCGCCGAGAATGAGAAAACCGGGTTTGTACCGTTTTTTACCCAATAAGTTTTGGTTCGGTTATTCTTAAGAGAGATAACTCGTTCCCATCCTAATCGGGATATTCATGCCTTCACTATGACCAAATGTGAAAATTCCTACATGAACTTAGTGACCATGCTAGAACATACCTCAACTCTTTATTTTTTAAAGTTTCATACATGAAATTTGGAGTCGTGGCTATAACCTACATTGACTTAGTCATGGACGGATCCAGAACAAAATTTTGTATGGTGCACAAACAAATTTTTTAATATAACAAAATATATTTAAAATAATAATTACGCAATATATTTCAAATTTTGAGTTTAAAAAACTAAAATTATTAAACAGATGATAAAAATGATATTAAATAATTATATAGATAATAATAAAATATTTTTTTTTTAAATTAGATTCTAAAATATATATTGAAACCAAATCATATACCTTACTAAATATTGTTTTTATCAATTTATTAGAGCGTATATTATATGATTTGCTTTAATGACTTTGTATTAATGTGTTAAAAAGTATAATGGAAATGAAAATAAGAAAGAACATGTTCATAAAAACATAAAAATATCATGCAACCAATTATAAGGAAGGATAAAAATATCGTGAAAGACGACACATAAGGAAAAAGAGGAAAATATGGAATATAGTTATCGGGAAAAAAAACGAAACGTGGCAAATACAAAAAATCATACGAAAAAGTTAATAAAAAGGGAGCAAAGAGCATCGAACTCATTACTTTAGGAACTAATAGAGGAAATCATAGCCAATTGAGCTAACTAATCAATCAACATAGTAATGTGAAATAGAATCTTATGTTGCAACTACTTATGCTTTCCCAAATCGATTAAGATTGTTTTAAAATCAGTATGGGGCATGTGCCCACCTTCCTTAGCCGTAGATCTGTCCATGAACTTAGTTAACCCGTTAACAATGCTGACTCAGTAGTTTGAATCAACTGGCACTTCACCTAAAACGTCCATAGTTGTTGAGCCAGCCACCACGTCATTTTTTGTTTTAAAAAAAAATCCAAATTTTCAAAAAAAAAATTCTAAATTTATTTTGTTTTGTCTAAATTTTTAATATTTCATTAATATTAATTACCTAATCTCAATATGTTTTTAATCATATGAAATAAGAATATGTAATTCACTTATTCCTTATGAAACTATCTTTTAAAGGAGTAATATAAGTTTATATTCATGTATGGATAAACAAACTAAACCAAACATAACCAAATTGAAATTCATCAATTTTAGTATAAACATTTATATACCAAATTATCCGAACTGATATCAAACTTTTTACATATAAACTCAATTAACCAAAATAAGTGACGTGACAGTTGACTCAGACTGCTAAATCAACATTGTTAACGGTTTGACTATATCAATGTAGGTTCTAGCCACGACTCCAAAGTTTATGTATGAAAAATTAAAAAAAATCAAAAGCTGAGGTATGTTCTAGTAGGTTCCCTAAGTTCATGTATGTATCTTCACACTTGGTCATAGTGGAGACATGAATATGCCGTTTTCCCCATCCTAATCAGTTCCAAAAGAATTGGGGATTTTCTGGAATCGGTAGCAGAAAATTAACTTTGGATCAACCACACCAATCTGTAAAGAACATATTTATTTACAAAGTTTGTGTCGTTTCAGTAATCCGTAACCAGACTGCTGACGTTTGTTCAAACAAAAGACACCACGCAGTCCCCTCAAGAAAAAGAAAGCTGTAACCTTTGAAAATTGCTAATCGCACTGAGCAACTCAGTGAAAAAAAAATGGCAAGCGGTGTAGCTCTCTTTACCCTCTCCCTTCTCCTCGTGACGCATCAGGTGCAGTCTGCAATCGGCGTGAACTGGGGAACGGTGTCGTTTCACAAGCTGAGACCTTCCACGGTGGTGGATCTCCTCAAGGCAAACAAGATTACCAAAGTAAAGCTCTTCGATGCCAATCCAGATGCGCTTCGAGCTCTAATGGGTACTGGAATCCAAGTTATGATCGGCATTCCCAACGAGATGCTCTCCACTTTCAGTTCTGATCTCTTTGTTCAGCAGAATCTCTCTCGCTTCATGGGCAAAGGCGGTGCTGATATCAGGTACCCTTTTCTCCAGAGTGTCTTTATATGCTCTTAGCTATTCACCAATTTCTCGATTGCGATCTTGTAATGATAGGTACGTTGCAGTAGGGAACGAGCCGTTCCTGACGAGTTACGGTGGGCAGTTTCAGAACTATGTTGTCCCAGCTATGCTTAACCTGCAACAATCCTTGGTTAAAGCAAATCTAGCTAGCTATGTGAAGTTGGTTGTTCCTTGCAACGCAGATGCGTATGAGTCTAATGTTCCTTCTCAAGGGATGTTCAGGCCTGAGCTCACACAGATCATGACTCAATTGGTTTCATTTCTCAACTCCAATGGCTCTCCTTTTGTTGTCAATATCTATCCTTTCCTTAGTCTCTATGGAAACTCGGATTTCCCACAAGACTATGCGTTTTTCGAGGGAAGTAGCCATCCGGTTCTCGATGGGCCTAACGCCTACTATAATGCGTTTGATGGAAACTTTGACACTCTTGTCGCTGCTCTCGCCAAGCTTGGCTATGGTCAAATGCCTATAGTTATTGGTGAGATTGGTTGGCCTACAGATGGAGCAGTCGGCGCTAACCTCACGGCAGCCCGGGTTTTCAACCAAGGGCTCATTAACCATTTGTTGAGCAACAAAGGAACACCGCTCAGGCCTGGCTCCCCTCCTGCGGATGTCTATCTTTTCGGTTTGCTTGACGAAGGAGCCAAAAGCACACTGCCTGGTAACTTTGAGAGGCACTGGGGAATCTTCTCTTTCGATGGACAGGCCAAGTATCGTCTCAACTTAGGACTAGGCAACAGAGGACTCAAGAATGCCAAAAATGTGCAGTACCTTCCTTCCAGGTGGTGTGTGGCTCACCCATCAAGATACATGACCCAAGTTGCAGACCACTTGAGGCTTGCTTGCAGTCAAGCAGATTGCACCACGCTCAACGACGGGGGCTCGTGCAGCCAGCTTGGTGAAAAAGAGAATATCTCATACGCTTTCAACAGTTACTATCAGCTGCAGATGCAAAATGAAAAGAGCTGCGACTTTGACGGGCTTGGCATGGTCACCTTCCTAGATCCTTCAGTTGGGGATTGTAGATTTATTGTGGGCGTTACAGATAAAGACTTATCGTCAAGTGCTGAGGCAATGGCAAGGTGGTCTATCTACCACATTTGCATTGTAGTGGTGGTTTGGGCTCTCTCACAATGTAAAGTTGGGCATTTTCAGTGTTACTTTTTATGAGCTATATATTAGATGTAGGATGGAGAAATTACATATATATATAGGGTCATATTTACTTTATTGTATTTAGAGTCACCTTCTTGAGCATATAAGCTGAAAAGCAGAACCATTGTTATCTCTGTTGTATCTTCTTGGGGTCTATATTAGAAAAAAGTGGTAATTTCTCCTCTCTCTGTCACACCTGTTCCTGGAGATCCTTCTTCTCCAACAATGGTCCCTTCTTTAACATGGGACCAGGTATATCAGCAACCAGATTCCTTCGAACCCCGTTTCAGTTTAGCAAGCTGATGTAAGGTACTCTGAAGAATACATATTGGCTGTTGAATTATGGCTCAGAGGTCTCAAGGATCAAAAGTAGAATTCTGCTTCTCCTCTCTCTGTATCTCTATCCTTTCTTCTTCTATAACCAGTAAACCCTAAATTAAAACCTGAATTTTGGTAAAATGTTAAGAGAAATGGAGCACCACTGACCCACTTGTTCCTCCCCAATCATGTGCAGTTTTGAGTTAAAGAAACGACACTAATTTAGTATTTGTGTGGTTTTGGCATTTTGGGTTTGTTTTGCACAATCTTTAATTGGTTGAAACTTGCGGGATGAGGGTCAGTTTGCAAAACATAGTTATTCTGAGGGTTTCTTTGCAAAGTTTCCTTACTACTAAATTGTTAAAGACGACGGCTTTTTTCAAACCCTTCACCGCCGTTTGTTGTTCATCCTCCTCGCCGCTCGTTCTCTCTCTCTCTCTCTTTCAAATTGCACATCCTAAAGTAAGCTTTTTATATTTTCCTCTTAGAGCATAGCATTCCTTCTTGTTTCCTTTCTAAAAAGTTTAGCTTTTTTTTTTGCGTCTTCTAAGGTTTCTGTCGATATTTGATAAACCCTAGCTGTTTCCGTGTTCTGTTTTAGAAAGCTATAACCTAAGATTAGTCGGTGATTGATCGGAATTAGTCGCAAATTTTGCTGCAGAGAAGGATGGTGACTGAAGAAGAAAAGATATTCGCGAAGAATTTCAACATCGAGGATCTCCCCGACGTCCCTGCCGGACTTCCTCCGCATCTGGAACTCCAGCGAACTCGTGTCTTCTGTAAAAATGACGCTCCTATTCATGTATGAACCTTTTTCTATAGGCTTTACTTTCAAATTTACATTGCTCTGTATTGCGGCTAGCTAAATTGGGATTATTAGCTTTTCTCAGTGGTCTCATCTGGTTTTGAGTCGAATACAGAGTAAGTTTCAGAAAAAAACTTCATGTGAATTTGTGTGTTTGGTCTTTTTTTTGGTCAAAATCCAAATGATATGTGTGATGATTGTTTGGAATTTGAAGTCTTTAATTTTGTTCTGCGCTTGTGTTTGTGTGTTCCGTAGACTGCGAGTGTCATTTACTCGGGTGCCTATAACTGGGTGGGAGTGGACAACGGTGTGAAACTTGAAAGCTTCTCTGAGAATTTCAGAGTTGATGTGATTTCAGACGACGGTATGGAACTGGAATTCGATATGATCGGTATCGATGCAGCTATCGCCAATGCTTTCCGAAGGATCCTTCTAGCTGAGGTTTGTTACACCGCCGTCTCACGACCTCTGAATCCTGATTCATAAAACTTGCTCTTAATGTGTTTTTCTTTTATTGCAGCTTCCTACAATGGCTATTGAAAAAGTGTTTGTAGCAAATAACACATCGATTGTTCAAGATGAAGTTCTTGCTCAGAGGATGGGTCTTATTCCAATTGCCGCAGATCCGAGACTCTTCGAATATTTGTCCGGTAAGATAACATTCAGTGGCATTTGATCCATCTCTGTAAGCAAATATAGATGTGTCTCAGTTTTAATTCTTTATCCCTGTTTCATAGAAAACGATCAGCCAAATGAAAAGAACACCATTGTATTCAAACTCCATGCGAAATGTGCAAAAGGTGAACCACGTCTTAAAGGTAAATATACATTCTTTGGTTAGCATCGGGAAGATTACTTATTGTTAGCTCGATCTCTCATGAAAGGTGTTCTCCTGGAATGCTGTTTGTTTCTTTTCTGATAGTTTTAACGAAGGATTTGATTTGGTCACCAAATGGAAGTGAGTTGTTTAAAGAATCAGGAGGTTTAACCTCAAAGCCAAAAACTTACACTTCGTTCAGCCGCAGCCAAGATTCCTTCCCCGAATTTGCTAATAATCCTATCACTCCGAGCTACCCTGATATATTGATAGCAAAACTCGGCCCTGGTCAGGTAATGTTTCTATTTCTTAGTTGTTACACTTGAGAGGAATTTACTTGCGATGAGAGATGAACCAAACACTTGCCTCTTAGTTTTATCTTCTTTTTTTAGGAAATCGAGCTCGAGGCTCATGCGGTTAAGGGCATTGGTAAAACACATGCAAAGTGGTCCCCAGTAGCGACGGCTTGGTATCGAATGCTTCCTGAGGTGAGAAGTTAGTTAACTTCAATCTATTCTGCTTCCTGGCAAAAAGGGTTTTTTTTTTTTGTGTGTGTTGCCTCATCCTAATTTTTCTCGTAGTGCTTTTGTTTCTAAAATCTTAGGTGATTCTACTAAAGGAATTTGAGGGTGAACATGCTGAAAAACTCGTAAAAGCCTGCCCAGTGAAAGTTTTTGACATTGAAGACATGGGCAATGGTAAAGTAAAAGCCTTGCCAAGATTCCTTGAAAATCTTGGTATCTTCTTACTTGCTTTTGAGTAAACAATAGGAGATTGTGATGAAACCTGAGAACTTTGGCTGCGCAACCCTCTCTGCAATTCGATATCATATTGACTTGCAAAAGTGGGAAAACAGGTAGGAAAAGGGCAACGGTAGCTCGGCCGCGTCAGTGCACGTTGTGTAGGGAATGCTTAAGTGAAGAATTTGGAGAACCAATAGTGAAACCAAAATCAAAAGGAGAAGACAAAAGTAAAAGAGAATGGTTAGACAACGTGGCTCTGCGCCGTGTCAAGAACCATTTTATATGTAAGAAAAGAAAAAGAAAAAACCATTCCTTTTACTTAGCAATTCAAGATCTAGTTGGAAAGAAACCCTAATTGAGTTTGTTATTTGTCTCTTCTCAGTTAAGATTGAGTCCACTGGATCACTGCCTCCGGATGTTCTCTTCACTGAAGCTGTGAAGATATTGGAAGACAAATGTGAACGTGTAATCGCTGATCTCTCCTGAAAACAGATTGATTGGTTTAGCTCTCTACTGGCATGGTTACTTCCGGTTTAGTTCGATTTTGGGTTTTGTGTCAAAGTTGTAATACGAAGAAATAACATTGAAATGTTAATTGTAGTTTTGGCTCGTTTCGGTTCAAATTGAAATTCAATCATCTTGATTCTAACTAGATTTGTTGTGTCTTTTCTCTTACGACTCTTATGTATAATCGAACCAGTAAAATAAAATAAAAAAGAAATCAAGATTTTGCTGCAATTTGGTTCCTTGTGAAATTTTGATTGTGGGCTAATAATCTCACATTCTCACATAAATGTCAGAAGGATAAAACGGAGACGGGCCAGAGCATTTACATAAACAGAATTACACAAAGCACTCAATACGAAGAAGATAGCATACGAAGAAAGTCACGGTAGAGACCAAACTAAGTCTTCACTTCTCCCTCTTGTAGATCTTAGCCAAGAAAGATTTTAGCACTGCTTGAATTTCTTTACTTTGGTGAGCTTCAATTAACTTTGTCAGCTTCTCATAGCTTTCCTTCTCATATTCCATGAACGCTGCTTATGGAAAAATCGAGATCAAACGCAGATTATGTTGCATAGATCACATCTCTGATGTTCCTCTACTTTCATAACAAGATGAACCAATATTAACACTACTCCGCTTGACTAAGGAAAGGTCTGCGTTAATGCTTAGTGGCAAACCTCGAGATTAAGCTCTTTGTAGAGAGCTTTCACCTTAGCAACGTTTGATGGTTCGCTTTTACCATAGTTTTCCTGAGACATTGAAAATTTATTCAGTCCAGTAAACATGCTCTTCCTATTTCAAATTGGGATACAAATACTACGCAGAAAATGATCATTGTGGGCATGAGAAAGATACTGAATCTCACGTATAATATCTTAGTTTGTTTTTCACTGCAGCGTTCCAATGCCTTAACCACCAACCAGGAGCATTTGAAATCTTCTATATCTGTCCCTATCTGCGTTATACAACGCATGCCCCGTAAGATAAGCACTAAAAATACACTTAGATCAGCTTGAAAATCCAATGTGTTGGCATAAATTTCCACCTTGCCAAGTGTCTCGGGATCAGCAAAACAATCCAGATAATCATCCTGTGGAAAAGAAAGGAAACACAACTTGCAAATATTGCTCTTGTGGATCCTGAAATGAGCCAATCATATAAGACTCGTGTATTTTAGTAACTAACTAAACTACCTGTACTTGAAAGTAAATTCCCATGTCAACAAGAACATTCTTCACATCAGTATGGTTTTCCAAATTTTCTCCCGCCATAAGCAATCCGCAAGCAACCTGAGTATAAGAATGAATGAAGACCTCTTTTCACAACAGATTTAAAATGTTTATTGTCTTGTTAAACGTATCAACGGAAGTGACTAGCACTGTTGAACAGATAGATCATCTCACTACATCCAAATTTTCTCGGTCAAACAAAATGTGTCTAGCTTATGAAATCATCATTTATATTGCTGCCTCTGAAGCTATGTGAGACAGAGAGAGGGATTCAGAATCCATACTCACAGGAAGATAAAATGAGTAGTAAGCTGTTTTGTACTGGACGATACGCCAATGGCTGCACGTTTTAGAAAACTATAATCATCAGTCAGAACAAGTAATGCTATTTTCACTGCACCATCCAACAGAAAAAGAGGTGATATCCTCTCACATTTGCAAGGAGTACTTGGACAAATCTTTTTCTCCATCAAAGGTGGTGATCAAATCAATCATCTGGCCGGAAGCTGTTTGAAACTCTACCTAGAAACAATGTAAAGGAATAGACTTGAGATAAATTGTGCGACATTAGAAAGTTAAACGCCAAAGAGATTTACCTCGTTAAACAAATCAACGAGGTCAACATAGTAAGGCTTTCCCCGGAAGTGTTTCTTGAGAATCCTGTGGATATGATTGCGAAGTAGAATCCCATCGTTAATGGCAATCATACCAACCTGTGGCTTCCTGAAACAGCAAGGCTGGCCACGTCGTGTGAAAGAGTTGTCCATGATGTCATCAAGCACAAGGAAACAGCTTGAAGCTGCAAATGCAAACATAAAAGGAGCATTGAGATGAAATACAAAGAGAGAGAGAGAGAGAGAGAGAGAGAGAGAGAGAGAGAGAGAGAGAGAGAGAGAGAGAGAGATGGAGAGAGTAAGTGAAAAAGGAATACCCATTCGATGCACCAACCGAGAGGACATGACAGGAAAACCTCTTCTTGGGAAAAGTCTTGACCTTTCTTTAACAGCTTGTAGCTATCAACCACGGAGAGACCACGATTGAGCTTCCCTGCAGAACAAAACAGAACAAACAAGTGTTTGATTGAATGTGAGTGTTTAGATTTCGATGTTATGTCTGAGTGAAGCCCTCACCTCCGGGTACATTGTAGTCAAGCATCTGCAAAGAGAGCCCCAATCAGCAGAAACGAATTTTCATCAAAGGATCGGAGTTTAAACTGAAAATGAAAGTGAATCGAGAGAGTACCCGTTCAAGCCATTGACGGGACTCGTGGGTGAATTCGAAGGCAGGATCCTGAAGCAGGTCAGTCTTGAGAATGGAATAAACATCGAGGAAGGTTGATTTCAGATCCGCCATTGATGAGGATTAAGGAAGGTGAGCAAATCAAATGTAGAAGAAGAACCTATAATCTGCCTAATTATTATGAACCGAAGAAGGCCACAAAATACCACAAGAAAAAAAAAAAACTCTTTTTTAAGTCTCTGTTCCATGTTAATGCAGTTCATGTATAGTGTGAAATTGAGAAGTTTTGGTAATCATCAATCTCTCAACAAATAAAAAGATATATTGGTATGGACATTCTAGTAGTGTTCCCTAATCAACCTAAACAACAAATATCATCTGCTACAATTCTTGTGGTTTCCATTTTCTAAGTTCAGCATCGACGATGCAGTGTGCTTCCTCTGCAATCTCTGCTTTTCTTAATGCACCATCAATCGCCACCTTTACCTCTTCCATCTCTTTCATCTTTTCCTCCAACATTTTCTCCCCTTCTACTCTGCTCTCGTTGATCTCTTCCAGCTGAGCAGCAACTGTTTTCGCTTTGTATTGGACCATTCTCTCTGACTCTTCTTGCTTTCCTCTCAGATCCTCGTACTCTTTCAGTGATATTCTAATCTTCTTATCAGGCTCATCATGCGTCAAGCTCTCCTTCTTATCAGTAAGGACTCTCATGTCTTCCACAGCTCTCTTCTCTGCGGTTTTCGCTTTCTCCACCGCTTTTCCAACTATCTCGAGCTGCTTCACTGCTTCACCCATCACCATATGCGTGGCTGCTGCTTCTCGCCTGAGCTCATCAACAAGCATCCTCATCTCTTCTGCTTCTTTTCTTGTTTTCTCTGCTTCACGCATGATTTCGTTGACCTTATGGCACGCTTCCACCACTTCTCCGTCTTCAACTTCTTGTCTCTCCTTTTCCTTTGCCTTCAAATCTCTGTTCTCCCTCTGCACACCATCCAATTCCACCGTGAGTGATCCCACCAAGCTTTTGTATGATCTTTCTTCATCGCAAATCTCTCGCATCGCAATCCTGGCCTCTTTGAGTTCACGAGCAAGTTTAATCTCCTCCTGTAAACGCTCGTTTTCCGCAGATATCTCCGCTAGCTCATCGATATCTTTCCTCAGTTCAGGGTCACAATCTTGCCTCAAGTCCTCCAGCCTCTGCTCAACCTCTCGTTTCATAGCTGCGTAAGTTTCTCTCGTGGCGATGCTCTCCTCGTTTATCTTCTCCTCTTGCTCTTTTTTCCTGGCAGCATCGGACTTCAACTTCTCAGCAGCGTCACGCATCTCCGCTATCTCCTGTGACATGTCTTTGATCTTGTTGGAGTTAACCATGGACGCACACTCTGCTTCCTCTGCCCTTTGAAGCTCAGCTAGCCTTTCTTCCACGGAGATGTTGAATTGCTGTTTTATTTCCACGAGAGCCTGCTTCGCCATGAATAGCTCTGCGGTGACTAAAATGTAATTCTCTCTTGCGCTCTCTGTTTCTTGGTTTTCAGATTGAAGTTCCTCTAACCGTTGATTCATGGTGTGTCTGGCCAAGATGGCACATTTCCTCGATTGTTTGGTGGCTTCTAGTTTAGCCCTCAAATCAGCGGCCTTCCGCTGAGCAGAGTCGAGATCAGAGAGAGCTCGTGCTTTAGCTTTGACAGAGCCATCAAGACATAGCTTGACTCTATCCATTTCTTGTTCTGCTAACAGAAGCTGCGTCTCTTTATCCAACACATCCGTTGCATCCTTAGAGAAGAAAGAAAGAAAGAAAGAAAGCTGTTTCAGAGAAATGCACAAAATGGGAATGAGTGTTGAAAAAAGCAAGAGAAGAATGAATAAATAATACCTGAGAGGAGGAGGAGGAGAGACGCGGTGGTTGTTGCTTTGAAAAGCTAACTTGGCGGAATAAATTAACGGCGGCTCTAACGGATTGGAAGGGAGGACGCGTGTCAATCTCTCCCACCTCACTGCTCCGAGGAAGAGTCTCCGGAGGCATCACCGGAGCATCCGCTCTAATCTTCGCCATCGATCCTCTCTTAACACAAAATGTTTTTTCTTGTTTTACGTAATGAAGCAGAGAAAGAGAGAAAGAGAGAGTTTGATGTTGATCCTCTGGATCTTTCGTCTTCCAAATAATGAACCAGAGGGTCGCCATGTTTTGCGCTCATGTCTTTTGTCACTCTTAAGGCCTTCCTTTTCCTTTATCCATTATTCTATTTTTAAAAATCAAATCCTTGAATCCTAAAAATAAGAACATCTATATACCTTAAAAAAAATTTAGCTAATTCTCCCAAATTAAAAACTAAAATGATGAACCAGCATAGGGTTTGAAACTCGTATTACTAGTTTTATACTAAGTCAAAACTTTAGTATAAAATGATGAACTAGTTTGTTTCCCCTTCATCGGTATGATAAGAATCTTATTCTTCAGGTTTCCAAACCAATTAAGAGCTCTGGTTGATCTTGCTGAAGTTTGTATAAGTGAATCCCAGTGGGTTTGGTCTCATAGTACTACTAGTACTTCCTATTGCTTATTACTCACTGATGCTTAATAAAACAAAAAACTGATCGTACTTCTAAACCAGAAAACATACGAAGTAGCCAGCAAACATATCTAAACAATGGCAATAAGGTTAAGAAAGTTATGTGTGCCTGCGCCTTTTGACGTTATCTTCTGTGAATGTCTCCCATCTGCTATGATCCAAAGAACTCAAATCATCAAGCTCTGCTATTGCCAGAAGGTATTGAGTCAGCAATACAAGCTCTTCATCCTTGTCTCGGTTTACATGAGCTTTCCTGAACGGCCTGATTTTCAGGCCGTTTTGAGGGTTCATCACAAAATTCCTCCGCAGATCGTCGAACATGATAGTGTTCTGGGAATTGTAGAACTGCAAATAACAACCAATCCTATCCATGAGATTATAATAAAGACAATATTACAGTTAATGGTGGTGGTGGTAATGGGATAAATTGATACCTCAGGCAATAGTGCCCAAATTAAGCCTAGTGGCTTGCAATCAAATATCCCGCGAGTGTCTGACTGAACTGTGATCATCGCTAGATGGTCGAGAAGGGCTGTGATCTTGTAGTTCGGATTGTTCAACACACCAAGCTCTCCCATCTTTAACTCAACCCACTTCATGCTACAGAAACCAAAACGGATAAATAAATATTGAAAGAAGATGAAAGATAAAATGATAGATGATTTTGGAAGAAATTATCAAAAAAAGAAGCATCACCTAGTAGCAGACCATATTATGATATCATATTCTGCATATGCAGCAGTAAGAAACTCATGAAGATCTGCATTTAGATAGATCATCAGGGGATACTGCTATGCAACCGGTCAATGAAATTGATAGGAGAAATGAGTAATATACTGCTTACAAGGACGCATAAGCTGTAACGGGTTCTCGGCTGTGGAACGGTGATCAAACAATGTGTAGTCAATATCTAGAACAAGTAGTTTTTTGCCTTTGCGACATGGCGTAACAAGTTTAATCTGCAAATCATACAAGAACCTTCTGAGAAAAATGATGGCACAGAGAAACTCACGCGGAGCATTAATCTACATTGAACGAAGAAAGCTTGAATCACTGACATCTACAAGCTAATAATATGTTTCAAGCGTCATTCTTTATTCAGAAAACACATAACTAAGGATTCTAACCTCTCTACCCAAATCTAAAAGTGAACACATAGATCTCATCTTATACCTGATCACATAGAGCACGAATCTACACTGAATGAGAAAGAGTTTGTATCGATGACACTCAAATGTACAAAGTTCCTAATACCATGCTTCAAGCGTCTTTGCGTTTTGATTTTGGATTGAAATCCCCGAATTCAAGTTCCAAACTTGAAGACATAGAACTCACCTTGTACTGATCAATTCTTCTCCTCAACTTCTGCTTATTGATCTCCTTGTCCTTAATGTCCACCACTTCGTCCTTACCAAGTTCAAAGTCATCAACAATGTCCTGAGATGATGCTTGATCTACTACTATATCATCTTCGGTAGTACTGAAAATCCATAATCCAATGCATTTAGTTCTCAGCCGCATATAAAGAGGTACGATTAGGGTTAAGAATAAGAGAAGAAAAGAAGAGATTGAGAAGGACCCGATCATTGTCATCTTGAGAGAGGGCTTGAGGGGGATCTGAGAGAGCAAAAGAGAGTCATCAGAGAGCTTGTTTCCGACTTTGGGATAAAGAAGCTTCTGGCGCATGGGCAAGACGTTGGTGAGAAAGCAGATGCGACGCTTCAACTCCGCAACCGAGTCATCGGCGCAGATTCGGAGCGTATACTCCTTCCCACTCCACTTAACTATTAGAGTTAGCTCCTCATCCATCGCGGTCACAGCATCCGGCGTCGGAGATGAAGAAGACGAGGCCATCTTCGGGAGACACTTTCGGATCCAACAATGAAGGTTTAAGTTTAACAATTAAACCCAAAAAGTAGGGGCTATTTTTCTCAGTATCTAAAGTTTTGGAACTTATTTGTAAAATAAATATTTTCTTTATTTGCAAAATTGGTGAAATTGTAAATTACAGAAAACCTTCTTTGATTGTGGTATGGGCAATTACCAAGGAAGACATTCAACAGAAGTAGCAGAATGCTCAGCTTTGTTGTGGGTCACTAATCACTATGATTCTCATACTTCAACATTATATTGAGGCAATTTATTGTTGGAGTGATGGTGAGTTTCAAAATTTGACATCGCCAAACAAATTTATGTACGGATATGTTAGCTAAAAAAAAGTATTGTTATGTAATTTTCAATGGTCTATGTTTCATATGGTTGTCCATTTTTTACGATTATGACCATGAAAATCAATAAAAGAAATTTAGTCGAAAAGATTTGATTGTGCTCTCTCAAAATTATTACTCCATATATACCAAAAATATATTTTCTAAAGTTTTCATAAAAATTAAAAAAAACAATTAATATTTACTTATACATGCATTTTTTTGACACTAAACATTTTCTCATAACCATAAACCAATAGCAATTAAATAAATTCAAATGTTCTCGATTAATATTCTTAACGATTTTATAAAAAAAAATCTTAAAAATTAATCTATCAAACAAGGAAACAACCTAAAAAAAACATCTTTAATTAAATACCATAACGAGAAGGTCGATAATCGTATGAAAGAGCACGTGACATAAGCATTTTTGTTCAGAGTTTGGCCACACCAAGCTGACCAAACATTTAATAAAATACGCACCAAAGAGCACGTGACATAAGCATTTTGGTTGACTTGAGCGTTGAAGAATTCTTAAAGAGAACAATTCTCTTTTTGTTTTCATGAAAACCAAATTACCATGTTATTAATTATCTCGTAAATGCTTTAATATAGTTGGAATCTGAAGGATCATACCGAACCCTAAACACTGAGAGTCTGAGAGGAGTTGGATTAAATTTGTTTTCAACGGTCGAACCACCTATCCGTAATCACCAAAAATCCAACACCAACAATGTTCTTCTGACGAAAAACCCTTACAAAATTTAACCGTCTACTAGATCCGAAATCCGTCCACAACACAGTGAGGAGAAAGGGAATGAAATGGAATGGTTTGAGGAACAACAAAAGAGAAATGGATTGTATGTTAGGGTTCAACTAAACCCCTTGCTCACGTGGTTAATATTTTTAAAACAAAGGTTTTGAAAAAATAATATGTCAACACTTATGAAACTTTCTTTTTTTTGTCCAAATACTTTTGAAAATTATCTAAGAAATCAAACTTATAATTTTTTTTAGTCGTGCAGCTGAATTTTAAAAAATAAACTAAGATTTGATTGAAAACTATTAAATGTATTTTGTATGTATCGATATGAACTTTTTTCCTTTTTATTATTTTATAAAGTACAGTTGTAGATTAATATCTTTTGTAATAAATTATAATTTGTAGTTAAAATGGTGGAATTAAAAGAAACTTTAAATATTACATTGACACATCCACAAAAAATTAAAATTTTAAATATCACAATTAGATATTTAAAAACTGAAATAGGTAACTATATAATATTTACAATAAATACAAAAGTCTAATACATTAAATTTACAGAAATACTTTTTAAATTTATTTGTAAAAAAAAAAAGTTTATACGAAAATTGATGGTCTTGTTTATAGTTTTTTTTCGACATAATTTTGTTTCTAGTTATAACTTATAATGGTGCAAATGCAATTAAAAAAGAAGATTATATAATCTTGATACGTCATCATAGACACATCATTCAGAAAAACATTTTTGTATTTTTCATTAGAGATAACTGATAACCAACCCACAAAAAGCCCTCAAAAAAAAAAAGAGAAAAAACAAATGATATTGTCTTTGTTCAAAAACTATAAATTTCTGGAAGAAAAGAAAAAACAGTTGGGACAGGCTTTGATTATTTGTGAATTTCTGACCCATCCCTCCAAATTTAGGTTAGACTTTTGANAAAAAAAAAAAAAAAAAAAAAGACATTTCAAAAGGAGAAACGTCGCAAACCGTACTGATATTTGACCAAACATTGATCCAACGTTTTAATAAAAGGAACAAACAAAGATTAGGCAAACAAGTAATTGCTTCGAATTGCCGTGTGTATGCTACGATTAGTAACGACATATATATTATTAAGGAGAGGCAATTTGACCAGAGAAGATAAAAGTCAAATCAAGGAAGAGGCTTTTGCCTTTTATTTTACATATAAAAAGACAAATTGAGGGTATCATATCCTTAAATCCATTCATCTTTTTTGTGTATATATATATGCTTGCTTCTTCCATTTCATAACCAATTTGGTAGTTGTTTACATATATAGCTTTGAAGAATGGAGATGAGGTTCTTGTTCCGTGGCTTGACTTTGGTATTAATGGTGGCTTTGGGGGAAGCAGTTGGGGACAGAATGAGATGGAGCAGAAAGGAGATGGTAGAGATGGCTGGCTACGGCGAACTCAAACTCTCCTCCGTCCTTCTCACCGCCTCTCTTCTCTCGTCCTCCTCCGGACCTATTCATGGTACGTACCGGAAAAAAAAAAAAATAATAAATAAATCAATTGGCAATGAATAAATTAGCTAATGTCCCTTATATACTACTAACTAATATTATAAACTCTCATTTCTGAGGCGGGATTCTTAACACATCACCATCGTCATCATGCAGGTGCTACCGTTGGCATCAAGTGCCACACTGGATTTAGCAAGAGATCCAATTGGATCAAAGCTGTCACAAATGAGATGGGGCAATTCGTTATTGATCTTCCTTCACACCTCCATGCAATTCCTGACCTGGACAAGGCTTGTTCAATCAAACCACTCTCTGTTCCTAAACCGTATCGATGCTCTGCCAACATTCACAGAGGTATCAAACTCGTATCCTCTTCCAACGGCTACCGCGTCTACACAGCAGGCAACATCACCATACACAGAGCACCATGTAAATAGAGAGTCTAATTGATCTTGCTAGGAAGATCAATCATGCCTTCTTTTATTTATTTATTTTGTCTATATGGTTCCTTCTCACTTCTTGAGAGAAAGAGAGACAGTCTTTGTATATAATGGTTATTAATGCTCTTCTTAAAAAAGATAAATATAATTAATGTTTGCTTCATGCTCCGATCTTTTTGTTAGAACATTTGTGTTCCCCTGTTTTTTTTTTTTTTTTTTTTTCTTGTGTTGAGCTGATTCTGATTTACTTTTAGCTTCTCATGATAATTGCTAATCACTCAACTAAGTGATTAGGAGAAGAGAGACAAGTTTTGTTTCAACATCTAAAAACATGGTTTGCAACCCAAACGATATAACACACACACACACACATTTCTTCTTTTAATTGAAGCTTTATTTCCACTTTCTTATAAATCCATCCACCACTCCATATGTACACCTAAATTAACACCATATTCCTCAATATCTTCATTCCCAGAAGCTTCTTCTTCCTCTACTGGACAGGATCTTCAACGTGAATTGTGTACGCGGCTGCACAACATAGTATAGACATATAAATATCAACTTGTCTTGATGTTTAACTGTGTATATTCTCAAAAAGACAAACAATGAAGGAAAATGATGACCAAACCTTCTCGGTAAGTTTGCCTTTCTACATTGTTTTGACTCTTCGTTCAACATTGCCAATGCGTTTTCCTTTTCCCTCGCCGCCGCTTCCCTCTTTGCCTTTTTTGTCTCCACTTCAATGGCTTTCGTTAGAGCATCCACCTTCTTCAACAACATCTAGAAACAGAGGTATCTTAAGTAAGGTTTCATATAGTTGAAGAGCTGAAACAAGAACAAGAAGATGCAGTTACCTTTATTTCTTCATTTTTGGCAGTTATAGTACCCTCTTTACTCTCACAAATATTCCTTAGAGCAATCACTTCCTTCTGAAGCCTGTCATACAAAAAACCTGAAACCATATCTTCAGAATCTACATTTCCATCTTCGTCAGATTTCCTTTCGCCATCTTCTTTATGCTGATCAATTAATCCGTTTGATTCAACCTTTGAATTCTCTTTTCCATCACTTTCTGCAACTCTGTTGATCGGCTGATTCAGAGCATAGATTCTGCCTGTAAGTGAGCCTCGTGGCTGAGAAGGAGACCTTTTCTTGGATCCACCACCACTCGTCAAGAATCCTAAAATCTTGCCAGATTTTTCAGTCTTTGTAGTTGTTGCAGAGACAGAAAACGTGTTTGGCCTCTTCAAACCATCTTCTATGGTTATCAGCCTCAGCTTCAACCTCTCCTGTATTGTTTACTTAGAGGCATTAGAAATTACATTTTTTTGCAACAAACTATTAACAATATAAGCAATCACCTTTAGCTGAGATTCAGCTTTAGCGGTTCTCTCAGAAATAGCAAGTTTATCTTTCAATTTCTGCATTTCTCCCTGCACACATAAACAAATCTCAACATTCAGTTTTCCCATATAGGCCAGTCACTGTGCATTAATTGATTGTGTGAAGTGAAAGTTAGTACATGGAGAAGCCTTCTCTCTTCAAGCCATTGCTTTACGGGCATTACTCTATCGTTCTCATCTTTCCACTCGTTAGCAACCGCAAGAGCCACTCTACTTGCTGACACTTTGACTCGGGCCAGCTCTCTCTCCAAGGTTTTCTTCTCTTCCTGTTAATGTTGAAAATCATGTTAGTATATGTGAGAATGGAATACAGGAAATATTAACAAGAACACTTGCATTGAGCTGGGAGATTTGGCGGCGATAGTCTCGAACTGCATTGGCGGCTGTTCCTCCTGCCAAGATTGCTTCCTCCAATTCTCCAATGGTTTGGGAGAGCTTCTCGATCTCTAACACTTTCTGGCGGTTGATTTTCTCGAGAAACTTGTTCTCTTCCTGAAAATTTTCTTGCCTTTAGCAACAGCTTAATTTCTCTGAATGCTCAATTTGTATTATCAGGAGGGTACCTGGTAGATCTCAATCTGTCTTCGAAGTTCAAAGTTGTGGTTCTGGACCTCCTCCACGATCAACGCACGTTCAAGGGCACTTCTCAAGATTCTCTCTGCTTCAAGAAGCGCCGATTCTTTTGATTTTGTCAGCCGTTCCAACGCTTTCTTGTCCTCTTGAAGCGCAGAAATCTGTAAAACAGCAGCGTGTAAACACAAGAAGAAAGAAGGGAGCAATTAGTTTGAAATAGATATAGTCAAAGACCTGATGCTTGTGAAACTTGATCTGATCTTCAAGAGGAGCTATAACGGATTCAAGGGGTGAAGAGTCATCATCCTGTTGGTGAGTATAAACCCTCCTCAGTGCTTCTTCTGCAGCGTCTTGTGCCGCCAATGCATCTTCCTTCTCTTCTTCCAGCTTCTTCATTTCCACCTCCTGCTTCTCCACAATCATGTCACAATCTTTAACTTATTCTAAACATTTTGAATTATATCTAATGTTTTGACATGAGTTCCTTCACAAAGAAGATAAGTCTTTCGAGCAAAAACGCACCTTTTGTTTAACAAGATACTCATTGGCTCCAAGTCTCTCCTCCAACTTCCTCACGTTTTCTCTAAGCTGAAACACAACCAAGTACCATCAGAAGAGCTCAAGGAGCTCGAAGAAGTGATTTTGAATACGTAAAACATAGCATTGATCAAGAAAACTAGTAAGTAAGACAGAGCGGAACAGCTAATTAAAAACTTTTGGAGGATCATCACGAACAGCGGTTATTATACAAATGGGTACGATCATGTTATGGAAACATACCTCCCCAAATGCTCTGTTTTTGAGCTCTTCATTTGTTCTCAAAGCCTCCATTTCAGCTTTAGCAGCCAAAATCTCCTTGTCCTTCTCTGGAGATAGAAATGAAAAGAAAGCAGCAAACCTTCAACGTTAAGAAATTCCTCAGAAGGATTGATGAATAAAAACCAAAGAGGAAAAGAAGAACCTTTAAGCTGGTTTTGCAGAGAAGAGGTGTTAGATGCAAAAGGGTTTTCTCCTGCGGTCATTTTTACTCTCAACGGCTTCCTCCTTCTTTGTTGCAGTATAGATATGAGTTTTGGTCTTAGCAGTTAAAAGAATGGTGCAGAGGAGAAATGGAGGGTGTTAAATATATATACACACACACGTTTAGAGAGAGAGAGAGAGAGAGAGACCATTCCTTTAAGGAATTGACGTTTAAGGAGAGAGAGAGAGTTAAACTTACTTACTTTTTTTTCCTCATTAGCAAGCAACCGTCTCCATTTGAAGCCATTGACAGTAACCAACCCTTCCCTCTTCTTCTTTCTCTTTCACTACCCATTTCAACTCACATTCATCTTCCCTTATCTTCCTCTTAATTTTCAACTCCAAAATGCTTTCAAGTTGTTGACTTTTTCTTTTTCAAATTATTTTATTGAATTTTTACTATGGATTACACCCTCAAATAATTGAAAGATTTATCAATTAATGTCCTTTAGGTTTGGTTCACACCATCATAGTAACCGTGTTCATCGCAGATAAAATCTTCCCTTTTTTTTTCATGTTCCAACATTAATGGTAACCTTAATATTATTTAAAGGTCCACGGTGTTAAAAAAAAAAAAAACAGGGGATATGTCTATCAAATGGCTTGAAATGGAAATTAAAATAAACAGAAAATGTGTACAAGCGAGAGAAGAAGAGAATAATCCAAAAGGAGTTGGAAGGAGAGGCAGCATATGACAGATATAAAGACACTAATCATAAGGATAAAGATAATTTAAATGATTGAAGTATTTCGTTTGGTGAAAATCCCTTTCTTTCTTTCTGTCTTTATAAACTAAAAATCATATTCCCTTGTATCCTTTTGTCTTTATTAGTTTTGATAAGGTTATATGAATGTAGGTAACAACAGATAACAATTATGATAATTTTGAATGAAAAGTATATATTATCCAAGTGAGTTTGTAGTTTAATTGATAGAAGGGGAAAAAGCTTTAAAATACACGAACTCAACAAAATCTGTACGTTTAATACATGAACTATTTTGACACCCAGAAAAATACACAGACTAACGTTGGGATCCATTTTAATACACAAATTTTCAAAATTCGTTGGTTTAACACCGATTCTATTAGCCCCATTAATCCGTCTCACGGATGTTATAAAACGCCGTTTAGAAAGAAAAAAACATGGGTTTATTACATGTGAAAAGACCACTCATGCCCTTATCTTATTTTCCCCCAAATTGAAACCCTAATCGATTTTACCCAAATCAAACTAAAGAACGAGCCCTAATCGATTTTTCCCAAATCGATTCCCCACATCCTGAGCCTAATCGAATTTCCCAAATCGATTCCCGAAATCGACTTTTTCTCTCGAATTCCCACTCCACACGAAATGATATAGACAGTCTCTAGAAGGAATCGAAGAGCTGAAGACGCGAAACGGAATCGCGAGTCGGAGAGGATGAGGTATGGAATCAAAATTTTGATGTCGTGGTCTCTAAAGTTGTTGACTGTTTCGATTTTGTAGTTAGGTTAGATAGAATCAATATTTGGTTTGGGATTTTAAGTACATTTGGTGAATCAATGCAGTGACACTATCAAAGTGAATCTGTAATATGGAGGACTTATGTATGTGAAGGATTCTAAGTGGACATACAAGAGAGGATCTGTGAAGAAAGACTTAGATGTCGATCCCGATTATATGACTTGGAGTATCTTCGATGAATTTTGTTAAAAGCATGGCTTAGGAGGCGGTGCTGTGGAACAAGGTTGGTACAAGCTTCCACACACAGAAATGGAATCATGTAGGGCTACTTCCATCGCAGTTCTGATACAGAGATAATGGAAATGTGTGTTGAAGGTATGAAAGGAGGAGAAATTGATTTGTTCCTTGCGCAAGTTGTACTTCCTCAAAGGGATGAGACAGAGGAAGGAGTTCAGAAAGAACCTGCTACGGTTGAAACAGAACCTGCTGAGAGACAAGGTCATGAGGTTAAGACAGAATATGCTGAGAGACAAGGTGAGGTTGAGACATAACCTGCTGAGGTTGAGACAGAACCTGAGAATGGTGAGAAAGACAAAAAACAATGTGCGAGAGAGAATGTAGATGAAAGAAGAAGAAATAGTGCAAGAAGGAGGAGATGATCCAAGGTTTCAAGATTTTTTTGAAGAAATTCATCTTAATGAGGATGGTGGTGATGGTGAAATGATTGGTGAAGGTAATGAGGATGTTTGTGAACCTGTTATTCATGATGGGCATGAGACTTTGGTTGATGATGAAGCTGAAATGGAGAGACAATGTAGGGATGCTAATAGACCGGAACCTGTTGTTGATACACAGATGATGAATGTGAAGATTTCAGTAGAAAGGAAACAGAGATATCGAGAACTGCATACAGTAATGAGAAAGAACCATACTTGTGGTTAATACAGACTTTCAAGACTGGTGAAGAGTTTAAAGACCAGCTACTGAGGTATGTCTTAAAAACCAACTATGATATCAAGCAGTGTATGTGGGAGAAGAATAAGTTGGCGGCAATGTGTACAAAGGAGAAATGTCCTTGGAAGATCTATTGCTCAGTTGAGAGGCCAAAAAAGAAATGGATGGTGAAAACCTATGTGGATGCACATAACCATATGAAGAGTAGCAAAGCTCGGATGCTGAAACAGGGAATTATTGGAAAGTTATACAAGGATGAAGCAAGGATAAGGCCTGGTTTAGAGTGGACAGACATAAAAGACAAGATAATGATGAGATACAATCTGAATGTATCTAAGTGGATCTGCTCCAAGGCAAGAAGAATAGCTCTGAATTTTGTTATTGAAACTCAAAAGGAGCAGTTTGCAAAGCTGTGGGATTATGAGGCTGAACTCAGAAGGAGCAATAAGAATGTAACTATGGAGATCGTTACTCTTCCTCGTGTTGATGGTAAGGCTGTTTTCGACAGATTCTACATTTGCTTTGAAAATCTGAGAAACACTTGGAAAGATGTTGTAGGCCTATTATTGGACTTGATGGGGCTTTCATGAAATGAAAGTTAAAATGTGAGATCTTGGTTGTGGTTGGAAGGGACGCAGATAACAGAATTTTCCCCATAGCTTGGGCTATTGTGAGAGTGGAGAATAATGATTCATGGGCCTGGTTTGTTGACAAGCTGGAGACTGATTTGGGTTTGGAGTTAGGAAATGGATTCACGGTTATTTCAGACAAACATAAGAGTTGATCAATGCTGTTGCTGATCTCCTCCCAAATGCAGAACATAGGCATTGTGCTCGACACATATTTGCGAATCGGAAGAAGGTTTACGGCCAATATGAGTATGAGGATTACTTTTGGGAAATTGCATATATCTCATATGTTGGTGATTATACGTACAACATGGAAGCCTTGAAGAAATTTGATGAAGTTGCACATGAAGACCTAAAGAGAACATAACCAAAGACTTGGTGTAGGGCTTGGTTCAGTCATCATGCAAGGTGTGAGGATGTTTGCAACAATTTGTCAGAGAGTTACAACAAAACAATCAAAGAAGCCCGTAAGTTGCCACTTATTAACATGCTTGAGGAGATTAGGAGGCTAGCAATGAAACGTATATCTCGAAGACGGGAGAAGACAAAGAAGTGTGCCACTAAGTTTCCACCTAATGTTATGGATATCTTTGAGAAAAACCGCAGGGACAGTAAGTTTTGCTCAGTTATTACAAGCAGTGAAACGTGTTTGAGGTACTTGAGCATGATCAAAGCCAAAGAAGCATTGTGCTTGTAACCAATGGGATATCACATGAATACCTTGCGTCATGCAATTTATGTGATCACAGAACATAACCGTGATCCAGAAGAGTGAGTCTCATTAAAGACTTTTGTGTTTAAAATTCTTAATATTTGTATAATCTAACTCTATTTTCTAATATGTTTCAGCTTTGTGGATTCATACTATCTGACATCCAAGTGGCAAGAAACTTACAAAGCTAATATCAAACCCGTAAATGGAGATAGGATGTGGGAGAAGACGGGAAAATATCCTATTCAAATCCCCCCTGAGAAAAGGAGAATGCCAGGGCGTCCCAAAAATTATGATAGGATAAAAGAGGCACATGAGTCATCAACAAATCCTACAAAAGTGACAAGGGGAGGAAGGACCATAACTTGTTGCAACTGTAAGCAGGCTGGTCATAACATAGGCACTTGTAATAGAGCACATGCGGTTGAAAGAGGCCCTAAAAGAAAAAGGGTTAGACCTCGGAAGACTTCAGTACGTCTATATCACTTCTAGTCTTTATGTCTTTTTGTATTATTAAGAGCACATGAATGGTTTACATGTCTTTTTGTACTGTAAATGGTTGGTTTATTGGTTCTACAGACGGTGGTTGATCCATGGAGCATCAAAAATGCACCTAAGAGGAGGAAAGCTCAAAGCCAATCAAATCCAGATGCTTCAACTTCTACACAGCCTTCTTCTGATCAGCATCCTTCAACTGCTCCACTTGCATCAACTTCTCGAGGTCGTGGGCGTGGAAGAGATCGAAGCTGTGGGAGTGGAAGCCGTGGTGGAGGCCGTGCTCGTGGTGAACCTGCTATTCCTAGAGGATATGGATGTTTCATTTCTCCATTTACATGTCAAATTTTCGACGTTTGGGGATCTAGGGCAGTTGATATCAGTGGTCTCCTCCACAACCACCTCCTCCTCAAGCACATCCTTCACAAGCAACTCCTCAAAATCCTTAGGAACGTTTCTTACATATGTTAGGATGATCTATATTTTGTGTTTTTGGGAAAACCTCTATGTCTGTGTTTTTGGAACTTGTATGATGTTTTCCCCTCAGCTTTTGGAAATTGTATGATGTTTTATGGCATTTATGCAAGTTAGATTCTGTGTTTTTGCTTCTATTTTGTAACATAACTTTGTCGAAAACATTAACCATTAAACAAAACACTAAACATTACAAGAATACACCAGCCAAACACAAACCATTACAATAGAAGAAGAGTTCATTTTAAGGATTACAAACCAAACTAAAAAAAAGTTCCAAAAGCCGAGAAGAACAAGCTTGAAAACACATACCAAACTA
This sequence comes from Eutrema heterophyllum, assembly GCA_002933915.1. Lineage (NCBI taxonomy): Eukaryota > Viridiplantae > Streptophyta > Magnoliopsida > Brassicales > Brassicaceae > Eutrema > Eutrema heterophyllum. The sequence continues at coordinate 290,160 of PKMM01022450.1, forward strand.
ACAAAAAAAGTTCTCCTAACCCAACCATCAAACACAATACTAATTCTTCACCAATTTAAGGATCATGGCCGTGACCACAATGAATCCTCCCCACGAGAGAACAATGAATTGGCAGAGCAATTTTTCCCTGTCTTTCGATGCCATAGCTTCGTATTCAAGCTTCTTCTTCTCTTCTTCGTGTTTCTTCCATGAATCCAACTTCACCATGGCTGAATCAATTGTTGATTCACTGCTCTCAGCTCCTTTATTTCTTCTTTGTTGATTCACTGCTCTTAGCTCCTTGATTTCTTCTTTTAGACGACATATCTTATATCGGGCTTCCAATAAGCTCACCTTCTGCCACCCATTTTGCTTTTCTTTATCTGCCCAATTGAAGAACCCATGAACATCACACTTGAAAAACCTTCTTCCCTGATTTTCATCAGTCCACGATTTTGAAAGAACAATAGCTCTACTGCAGTGACAGAAAGGACCATCGATGAAGCTCTGGGTGAATGAATTGGCATCTGACCCTGAATTTTGGCTCGGATCCATCTTCGATTTTCTTGTGTCGAGAGAGAGAGAGCTGTGTCGAGAGAGAGAGAAAAAAAAAATAGAAATTGATTTAGGGTTTAGATCGATTTGGGGATAGATGTATTTGGGGGAAAATAAGACAAGGGCATGAGTGGTCTTTTCACATGTAATAAACCCATGTTTTTTTATTTCTAAACGGCGTTTTATAACATCCGTGAGACGGATTAACGGGGCTAACAGAATCGGTGTTAAACCAACNTTTTGGAACTTGTATGATGTTTTCCCCTAGGCTTTTGGAAATTGTATGATGTTTTATGGCATTTATGCAATTGCTTTATGCAAGTTAGATTCTGTGTTTTTGCTTCTATTTTGTAACATAACTTTGTCGAAAACATTAACCATTAAACAAAACACTAAACATTACAAGAATACACCAGCCAAACACAAACCATTACAATAGAAGAAGAGTTCATTTTAAGGATTACAAACCAAACTAAAAAAAAGTTCCAAAAGCCGAGAAGAACAAGCTTGAAAACACATACCAAACTAACAAAAAAAGTTATCCTAACCCAACCATCAAACACAATACTAATTCTTCACCAATTTAAGGATCATGGCCGTGACCACAATGAATCCTCCCCACGAGAGAACAATGAATTGGCAGAGCAATTTTTCCCTTTCTTTCAATGCCATAGCTTCGTATTCAAGCTTCTTCTTCTCTTCTTCGTGTTTCTTCCATGAATCCAACTTCACCATGGCTGAATCAATTGTTGATTCACTGCTCTCAGCTCCTTTATTTCTTCTTTGCTGATTCACTGCTCTTAGCTCCTTGATTTCTTCTTTTAGACGACATATCTGATCTCGGGCTTCCAATAAGCTCACCTTCTGCCACCCATTTTGCTTTTCTTTATCTGCCCAATTGAAGAACCCATGAACATCACACTTGAAAAACCTTCTTCCCTGATTTTCATCAGTCCACGATTTTGAAAGAACAATAGCTCTACTGCAGTGACAGAAAGGACCATCGATGAAGCTCTGGGTGAATGAATTGGCATATGACCCTGAATTTTGGCTCGGATCCATCTTCGATTTTCTTGGGTCGAGAGAGAGAGAGCTGTGTCGAGAGAGAGAGAGAAAAAAATAGAAATTGATTTAGGGTTTAGATCGATTTGGAGATAAATGTATTTGGGGAAAATAAGACAAGGGCATGAGTGGTCTTTTCACATGTAATAAACCCATGTTTTTTTATTTCTAAACGGCGTTTTATAACATCCGTGAGACGGATTAACGGGGCTAACAGAATCGGTGTTAAACCAACGAATTTTGAAAATTTGTGTATTAAAATGGGTGCCAATGTTAGTTTGTGTATTTTTCTGGATGTCAAAAAAGTTTATATATTAAACGTCCATATTTTGTTGAGTTAATGTATTTTTAAGTTTTTTCCCCTATATAGATAGAATAAGAAAGGTTGAAACTTGAAACAAGGAAAGCAAAAGGGTGAAAAGGTGTTGCCTCAGCAATTAATAGCTTAGCCGCAAAATATTTGCACAAACCAAGCTTTCTTTGTATTATTAGTGGAAGTCACTCAATATCTCTCTTTGAATTAAAAAAAAAAAAAAAGGATTTTGAAATAAATGGGACTCTTCCCTTCTTTGCTTCCAAGTCTTACGGTTTGGTTATTAACTTATTAGATGAAACAATGATAGAGAATTAGACAAACAACACTTAAGAAGAAGAATTATACATGTTCCTTATATTATAATACAGAGAATTAAAGGCAATAAAGGAAGCTTGAACCTTATACAAAGTTAAAGAATAAAATGGAGGTGATGACCTGTACTTTGTGTAATCCTTGGTTTTGTGGGTTGGTGAGCTCCTTTTAAGGCTTATCAAAACCCAATCTGACCTGTAGATTTGGTCTCTTAATACTTTTACCTCACAACCTTTTGGTTCAGCCGCCAGTTGACTCATACAGGTAAGATTATAGAATAATGACCTCCTAATTGATGCTTTGGTTATCTTTCATTCCAACCCACAACAACAGCAGATTTACAGGAGAAAAAAAAACAACCACCAGGTTTGGTTTGTATACAAATATAACTAGTTGACTTATATAGGTTGTGTTACATCTTAAAAACAGCATTACACATCCTCAAAAATTTACAGAGACAGAAGTGTGTGTTGTGCTCTTCTTCATCCACTCAAGTGACCACCATGTCCTTACCCAATCTGGTTTGGGTTTGGCTTCCAAGCCGAGCATGTAGCCATGGCTCTCCTCTTCCAGAAGAGATAGAGCGCTCCTTCACTCCCTCCCAGTTTGTAGTTTTTGTCATAACCCTTCAACATCTCACTCGCTGCAAACGCGGCTGTTGTGCTTACCGGCCAGCCCATGAACCCGGCCATCATCATTCTGACTCTCCACTTCCCCAGCACCTCGTGTCTCTCCACTCTCTCTGACTCCTCGCATGCAATCATGTTCACTATGTCTCTCGCCACACAGTGTTGCTCTGCGCTGATCCTCTGCTTATCATCCCGTGGCCTCGCTGCATCTATCGACTCAAACATCGCCGTGTAGTAGTCCAGTGTCTCCACAAACCGTGACAGGAAGGGCGATGTGTTTGTGTTGGATTCTTGCTCCACTAGCGTCACTAGTTTCGGGGAGAGGCTCTTTATCAGATGCAGCAGCCTGTCTCTGTGATTCTCAACACTTACGCTCTCGTCGGGCATGTGGTGCAACATGTAAGGGAAGTTCACAACGACAGCAAAGCCAGGTTCCACCCCGAGGTGTTCCCGATGCACCTTGCACCCGGACATGATTGCATCGTGAAACTCAAACGGGACACCACATGACTGTGCCATCTTTGAGAGCTTCTCACCTACCAAGCTGAGCCCTCCCCCACGGGCATAGTTGGACTGTGAATCATCGACACCCGTCACACGCAGCAACGGCGGCCCACCAGGACGTTTCCCAAGCTCCTGAATGAGAAACATGTATTGTGATCCCTGTGCGATCTGGAAATCGATAATGTGGATTCTGGTTTCCCCAGCCATTGCTTCCAAGATCGCAGCATTTGCAGCTGTGTACGCAAATTTCCAGTAGGGGCAGATTTCATAGAGAACGCCCATGTAAGACATCAGTTCCCTTCCCGTTGGTTCATTGCATTTCAAGGCTCTGTATATATTGCTACCAGAACCCTCAAGCCTTGCTCTAAGCCCTTCTGCCATGTAAGCCCCTAGCCGTTGGATCGGACTGCCTGAGACCGACACCATCTGTTCCATGACATCGATGAATCCACACGCTGTAGCGAAATCCCCGTCAGCGACAGCCCGAGCACCCTCCACCAGCACCTCTTTCAAGTCCAACTGTGGAGTCAATGCCAAGAGTTCATCCCAGTTCCACGACTTCCCAGCAGCGGGGCCGAAACCTGAGAATTCTTCAACTTTTGTATCACCACTCAGCAGCGACACCTCAAGTTCCCGGATCTTACTCTTGACTCCGGCTTCATCATAGACATAAGAAGACGCCCCGCTCAAGGGAGATCCATAGACGTTGTCAGGTGAAGGATGGAGATCCGAGATGCATGACTGAGAGCCCTGAGGAGAAAACGGGCTCCGGCCAGAAGTGATGCTCACAGAAGGGGAGTCGTACGAAGGAAGACTACCAGAAGCAGTGGATGATTCGAGGGTGAAGAAGTTTTCTTTGGATGGGATATCAGAGAAGCCATTGTTGTCTATCACCTGGAACTGAGGTGAACAGTAGACTTGAGGATACAGCATGTGCAGTCCAGCTGCACTGTGATGTTTCTGAGACGTTTGCATTGGACAAAAAAAACTCAGCAATACGCAACCCCTGATCGACTTCTTTATCTAAAATCTCTCTCTACAGTGTCTCTTTTGTTTGAACCGACCTGTCTCCATGGAAAGAAAGAGAAGGACAAGTAAGCTACAGCAGACTAAATACAGACACTGTGATTTGACACAATCCTCCAAACAAACTCAAATGGGACAAAAATGTCCTCAAACCTCTTTCCAAGTCTGCTCACAATCAATCAATCATAAGGTCATCAGAAAACAGATCTAACATCTTTTAGGGTTCAAAGATCGATTTTGGTACCGTCTTAAAATTGTCAATTACCAGAAAAATAAATATTGGTTCAGAGCTTCCACCCCCAAAATGAAAGCTTTCCACTCTCTCTCTCTCTCTCTACAGAAACCAAATCCGTTCGAAGGTTAGATTCAAACCCTAAATCAGGGTTTACCAGTGGAATCCTAAAAGGGGTTCGTCTATTGGATTGAAAAGATTAAAATTAAGGCTTCCGCGTCACGATTTTATACATTCATCAGTAAAAAGTTTGGTAATTTTGAATCAACACTAGACATAGACAAATCGATTTTGGTTACTGGGTATAATCACTTGCACCAAATCAAAATCAAACGGCAAAACCAACAATCAAAAGGCACGTAAAAGCTGGTATTCCAAAATCCTACGGTCAAAAGCTTAAAACCGAGATAAATAAATTAGATAAGATTTCAGCTTAATTTATGGGAGGAAAAAAATATAAAAAAAAGGAAGAAGAAGCAATTTCTAATTCCAGAAACAGATTGTATTAAATAGTTTGACAAGAAAATTAAAAAAGAAAGGGAGTGTATAGATGATCAGGAAAGCTAACCTTAAGGAGAGAAGCTGAAGGGATTGTTGGAAGGGGACAAAGAGGCAGAAGAAGGTTTCGTTGCATACTCAAGAATAAGCTTGATGAAGAAGAAGAGGATATAAAAGTGCAAATTGTCATGACACTCTTGGACCTATTAACAATGCCCCCTTTTTATTCCGTTTATTTACTTAAATGCCACTCTAACCTTTTGACTTTTGGACTACCACTGTTTCTTTATTAAATTACCTCTTGTCATGTATTTTATACTCATTTTTGCCATCTAAATTTTGTTTTTTTTTCCCTATATTTTTCATGGTTAATTTGTGCGGATAGCCAAATGTAGAATTTAACGAGATAAATGATCGTAAATTTTATTTATTATCGAATCGATTGAGTGAAAATATAGAAATGTTATCGAATGGTTTTAGTTTTGCGGTTAATGGAGTTTACTATTCCGTTAAAAAATTTGACGGCACGTATTCGGGATCTATTTTGAAAGTTTTTTTATACGATTTTCCTAAGAAACATGTGATTTGGTCAAATAACACTATTTTAGAAAACGAAAGAACTATTTTAGTCAAGCGTGCGAAGAATGACTATTTGGTCGTTTTTAATACACTATGTTCTCAACATATTGTCAAACTTTTAGGGATTTCTAATTCTAATTAAAAATGGTTGATAACGGATATAAAATGATAAACACTTTTTTTTGTTTTTATCGATAAATTCGGGACATATATCTCGATAGTCTTCTCATACCGGAGACTATAACATGTTAAATGTTTATTCTATATCTTCTCTTCTTGTCACCGGTATTTGAGTTCATGAATTTAAAGATTAATTTGTTTAGATGAGCTAGTACATCGGTTGAGCTGCTTAAGTTCCAATAGGAGTGGATCAGAAGAAAGATATATAATGTTGGGAAATTAAACTTGGTATGCGGGAAGAAAGATGTATGCATAAGTAAAAATTGCATATAGATAGCAATGTAATAGAAACGAGTCTGGACGAAAGAGAATGTGCATCTATATGTATTTTTAGTTTTCATACTGTGTGTTTGAAAATCCATAGATTTTTTCATCATTCGAAGAATCCCGCTCGCTTGCTTGTACTCGTCTTCCAGAATAAAGAAATGGTCTATGTCTCGTCTTCCAGAATAAAGAAATGGTCTATGTCACTGTGTCGTCGTGTTTTAAATGTTTTGTTTATACATAACACGAGTTACATCTTTATATATGGTCATGTTCGGCACATGGTATCGCTGCATCAGCGATCGGCGATACAAAAAAGTAAATTAATTAAGCTCCAAATTTGTGGAGAGTAACATCGGCAAAGTCGTGAAAGTGGACCAGCAACCATCGCAATTGCTACTGTTTTCCAGCGATCACAGCGACATCTTTTTCATTTCTCCACCATTTCTTTTGCTTCTGATGATGTTTAAATTTTGGTCGCGATCGCTGGCGGAGCGACAACTTACCGAACATCTCGACTTGCGTTTGTGTGTAAAGACGAAGCGACGCGTAGGGGTAACTTGTACTCTGTACGGTTGTGGGATGGCAAAATAGTAAAAAGAAGGGAATGCGAGGGGCAAAAGAGGGAGAGAAGAGAACGCGTTTGCGTCACAATCACAATTACGTAGAAGAAAAAAAATTCCAGGGATTAAGGCCGTTCGTGGAACCCCCCAATCTCCTCTCACTCTCTGACACATGTCCTTTTTCCCTTTTTTTTATTATTATTATTATTTTTAGTTAATATTGGAAAAGGATGTTGAGATAAATACAAATTGTGAATTGCATGGAAATCAGATTGTGTCATAGCAGGAAAAAAAAGGTGAGGAAACAGACTATAGATAGTGAAACAAATCCTTTATTAACCTTTTCTTTTTATCTTTTTGGTGTTTACAAAAGAGGGAAGAAAGAAGTAAAAGTGTACAAAAATATAAAGAAGAGGATGAGATGGAAAAGCATGAATTGTCGTCACCTTTCTCCTATATATATCTATCACTGAGAGAGTCGGCATTTATTTAGGAACAATAATTCCTTCTGACACAGCTTTTTTGCGAATACAGAGGTTTTGTGAAATACGTAACATGTTCTATTGAAATTTATAGACGCATAATGGCAAAGCCCTTATGCAACTTCGTAGGTTTTGTGAAATACGTAACATGTTCTATTGAAATTTATAGACGCATAATGCAAAGCCGTTTATTTTTTATACTATTTTTGGGTGGACAGGACTACTATATTCTTCATTCACTTTTTGCCGGTCCCCTTTTTTGTCTTAAACAAGAAAAAACTAGTGGCATAAGCAACTTCGTTGAAATTGCAATCATCCTGAGAGGAAGAAGAAAGGCTTACGTAGGAGTAGGAGACGTACTGACACACGGTTACTCTTTTTGCTTTCTTCTTTTATTACCAACACCATTAATTGATTAATTAATAAATTAAATACTCATATATATTTAAAGTTGATTTGCGAAATGGTAGTGGAGAAGTTGTTATTTAGGTAAATGGCAAGATATGTCCATTTGATAACTTAGACTTTCACATAGAAATAAATTTTGATCGACAACTTTGAAAATATAATTTTAGAGTGTCTATTTGAGGATTTGGATCTTTTATGTAAACATGTCGATCATCTTTTACCTCATGAAAAACTTGGATATCAAAAGAAGGTGGTTATAAAGAAAACATAGACGGAAAAAACGCTAAAAGATCTGCTCTCTCTTCACCTGCTATACACCATTACCTTATTTTACACAACACTTTTAACTTGTTCAGCTCAATCTCGGATCACGGTTCTATCAAAATCATACTACCCTCTGAGATTGAGAGCAAGAGACATAACTTATCAAGTGGAAAAAATGGAGCAAGCTTACCCTTTGAGGCACATTTCTTTTATCTTAAAACATTCTCCCACCTCTGCTCTCCTCTGATCTCCGCCCTGTCTTTCCTTCTGAGTTCCCTAACAGCTTTACACTTTTTGAACTAAATTTGACTTTACCTCCTGTTGTTGTTGTTGTTGTTGTTACAGTGCTTCTCCCTGATAAGCTCTCTTCTGCTGAATCCACCCTCTCAAACTCCTGCACGACAATACCAAAGTTTAATCAAGTCAAGTCTATCTTGTGAGCCAATGACCAACAACCTGACCTTTATAACTTTCAAGGTTAAGAAGCAAGTTACCTTTGGCTTCGTCTTGGTATAAGGGGTTAGGCATGGATTAAGATCTTCCAAAGCCAATCCATCAGGGCTGCCTGAGCTGAATTCCTGATATGCATTCAATAATAATAAGACCCTTTGCCAGTTTAAGTTGTTGGTTCCAAAACTCAGATTATTCATGGTTCCTACTTTTGATCCTATTTGCTTACCAGTGAATCATAGGAAGACGTCTGAGCTTGCCAGTAACAGCTTTCTGACATGTACTTGTTCGCCTTCACCTGATAAAACGACTCATTTCAGTTTCTTATCAGATAATACTACTCTCAACTTTATAGAATATTGGACTGTTGCTGCAGCAATGCCCTGAATAAACTTCCCAAGAGTTACAACTCGGTTAAACAATTATACTCAGGTTATAACTTCTAAGTCCAAGAGGCCACATAATAGATCCATAACAAAGTACGCTCTTTTATTAATCCTTAAGTCACCTATTACGAGAAGAATCGATGATCAACCGAGAGAGTAATTACTGAAAAAGTCTCAAACATCCCTTCGGCCTAAACTTCCTTTTAATCTGTTAGTTCTCTGGCTAACTGACTTCACTATAGTTATAATCCACTACAACACAGCTATAATCCAGCTCTAACCGACCAAACTTCCTCTGTCAACACAGCTATAATCCACTACGAAACCACCTAATGTAGCTCACTAACACAAGGCTTATCACTACATCACATGATATCCACTAATTAAAAAGCATCACAAGCAAGAGGAGAAACGAAAAACAAAATACCTCAGCAAGGTCTTGAGCAATGCATTGGAGCTGGCCATTGAGTGAAAGAACTTGCTTTTGAAGGTTAGGGATGATCTGCCTTGCCTGATTCAGCTCTTGCATCTGGCTGTTCATAGCATCTGGAAATAGAAGTGCGCTCTTCAGCGACTTTATCTCTTCCCGTTGCTTCAGGCATAGATCCTTCAACTTCTCCACCTGCAAAAACTAGCTTAATTTTACTCTGATTGATTTTGATGAGAATCCAGGAATAGAAATCTAGTTCCAGATCTTTAACTCTGCTAGTCTATTCATGAATCTATCTGTCCTAACACACACACACACATACCAAAACCCTCAACGGCTAAACCAAGGTTTTAAAGAGGGGGGGAAGGAAGCTATTACTTCTCTGTTCTTCTCTTCAAGCTGAAACTTTAGCTCAGCGATTTCCATCTCCTGGTCCTTGTTCATGCTCAGAAGCTCCCTCTCGCTCCGCAGAACCATAGAGAGAGTCCTGGTGTTCCCCTTGACCTCTGTCAAAGGCTTAGCCTTCTCCTTCCCGAACAGCTTCCTCTGCAATGTTCCCAGTGTGCTCTTCCCTCCTCCTACTTTCACAGTATCAATTTTCTTCAGTTCCTCGGGAATCACAAGCTCGACCCTCTTGCTCCTGGAATTAGATTTCTTCATCTCAATCAGTTTCTTCATCATACAAGTGAGGTTTCCAGGATTTTCAGGCTTGACGGTTTTAGCTGTTTTGGTTAAGTAGGAAGGTTTGGATCTGACAATGGCATTGGATGAAGATGGCTTGTTGGATTTGAATTCGGCGGAGGAAGATAGATCTGAGTGGACTGAGGAAGATAAAGATGATCTAGAATCGTAAGAGTTGTAGCGAGCTGCCATTTTCTGGTGGGAGGCTCGAAGAAGATTGCGGTTGCAGGAGGATCTGTGATTTTGAAATTGTGGAAGAAGAAGAAGAAGAAGAAGCAGAGGGAACTTGGGTTCCAGTGTCCCCACTCTCTTCATTTCAAATTTGGTTCTTTGTCTCTACCTAAAATGGACTTTTTCGTCTGCATTGGGCCCAGTTATGGGCTTGAAAATGTTTAACGGTTTTTTGTTGTGTGTGTTTATTTGAATTTTGTTCTTCTGGTTATTCAAGTAATTAATAATAACCTATGTTTAAGAATGATAAGAACAGGTTGTCAAAAAAAAAAAACAATATTGGGTCACTAAAATATTCAAAATTTCAATTATTTACTTATTTAGTGAACCATGTCTTGCTTGCCTTTTGTTTAAGTAAACGCCTAATAGGATAAAATCAATACTCCCTCCGTTTCACTCTGTTTTACAAAGAATGTCATTTTAAATTTTTATTTTTGTTTTACAAAAAATGTCGTTTTATGTTTTCAATGCATAATTTTGAAAAAAATCTGATTTTAACCTTATTGTTTTAGTGTGTTATTTAGAGTGAAAAAAATCCTCTATATATTAATTGAGAATGACTAGAAAAAAAAACTTTGGCTTAACATGTGATTTACAAATGTGCCATGATGAGGTGTCATCACTATAGAGCTTCTCATGAGATTTATAAAAAAAAATGGTTTAACTTACTAGAATAATTACATTAGTGTCATTGATATTAAACTTATGCATAATCTTAGTTATATTTTATGTCCTACAAATTTTTGCATATTCAAATTCTAATTAGTGATTCGAATTAGAAATATTTTTGATGGCAATTTTCAAAAGTTTTGAAAAACCTGTGTAGAAACTAAAAATTATAACTTAACTATACAGATAGTTTAGAAACAATATTAACAAACCATCTACAATATACTAAAATTGTGTTTAAGTTTTGAAAAATCTGGGTAGAAACTAAAAACATATAAAGTAAAGCACGGATTGTTTAGAAACAATATCACCAAGCCATCTACAATATACTATCATATTAAATCCATATTATTTAGTCAACTGATTTAGTAGCTAATTATGCGTATGAGAGATAACTACTTAGATTAAATAATTTAGGAGCTAATTTAGGAGCTAATTATGCGTATTAAATCAAGATTCTTGCATTTTTCATAACTATGTATATCAAATAAATTTTGGTCAAAGATAAATTTCATGGAAAGAGAGATATTCAAGGAAGAATAATTTTTGAAAAAGTAAGGTTCTAATTACAAAATTATTCTGCTATGATTGATTTAAAATTTGATTTCAAATTCGAATGTCTAACCTTCTTAATAAGTGGGAAATCCTTACTTTGAGCACTATATAACACTATATCACATTACCTTAAAATTTCATTCACCACTTACACAACACCATTAACTTTTCCTAAACAATTTAACATTTATCTCTCATTGCTGGTTTCAGTTCAGTCTCTGACTTGAAATATTTCAAAAGTATGTGAAAGGTAAATGTTAAGATCATAAGACTTTGAAAACAATACCCTACGACCGGTGGAGAAACGATTGAAATGATGCTAATCAATTCAAAAGTGTCTTTTGTCGTCTTTGTAACTTTAATCATCTCATTTATATCTTCTGATTTTTTGTTGATATATGACTTCAAAACATTATTTTTTAGGGAGACAAAATCAGTATTACACTAAAAAAACGAGCTGGTCAATCGGTTCGAGCATTTCTTAACCCCATATAATTTAAAATAAAAACCTCCCAAAAATATTTATAAATATCTCACTTTGCACCGGGAACAGGTTACTACCTAATTATTTTACTATTACCGCACGTCATTGTTGGTCTATAGTCGGTAACAAAAGGATACACTGCAAATTACTATTTAAAAAGAAAAAGAAAAAAAAAGAGTCAGTAACAAAAGGATACACTGCAAATTACACCGATCATTCGGAGGGTTCCTCTCAGCCAAAAAGTGGCGTAGCTTTGGATTATCCAAAGACGATTGACAAACGAAAGCGTAGCCGAGAAGATGACGTGCTTCTCTGCTCATCATCGTCTTCTTCTTCTTCCTCCCTCGACTTCCAAATCCCTACTCGGATTTCCCTCATCCTATCTCAAACCTACCCCTTATCTTCTCTTACATGGCTCGTCTCGCTCTATCCTCTCCTGCTCAGCTGGCAGCAACAACGGACCTCCTCCCGCCGGTGACGCTGTTCCAAAGCAAGTTCCCTCTCATTCTTCTTTTGTTTTTATCACCTTGCTTTGTTCAGATCGCAATCTATTGTTTTCGAATTTGAGATTTAAGATAAGCCAGCTAGTTTCCTCGACTAGGGATATGGATGATACTGGAATTTAGATATCCTATCAGAAAGTGGGAAGNTAGAAAAAACACACATATTAAAAAACAAATTAAATATGGTTATTAAATGCATCATTTTTTGTGATTAACAATTTTTTACAACTCTAAACCAATAGCATTTCAATAAAGGCAATTAATTTTCTTGAAATTTACAATTTATCATTATTAACTAATAAAAAATGCATAAAAAACTTTAAAAATATATCTTTTTGAAACAATTTTTTTTTCTAAAACATTCAACAATTAGAAACAGAGGGAGTATAAACTAAAGCACAAATAGTTTAGAAATAATATCAACAAGCCATCTACAATATACTATCATATTAAATCCAGATTATTTAGTCAAATAATTTAGTAGCTAATTATGCTATGAGAGATAACTACATTGATCAAATAATTAGGAGCTAATTATGCGTATTAAAACAAGATTTTTGCATTTTCCATAACTACGTAGATCAAATAAATTTTGGTCAACGATAAATTTCATGGAAAGAGAGATATTCAAGGAAGAATGATTTTCGAAAAAGTAACGTTCATGGAAACTAAATACAAAATTATTATGCTATGATTGATTTAAAATTTGATTTCAAATTCAAATGTCTAACCTTCTTAATAAGTGAGAAACCCTTACTCTGAGCACTATATAATATTATATCACATTACCTTAATATTTCATTCACCACTTACACAACACCATTAAGTTTTCCTAAGTAATTTAACATTTATCTCTCATTGTCTCTTTCAGTTCAGTCTCTGACTTGAAACCTTTCAAGAGTATGTGGAAGATAAAAGTTAAGATCATAATACTTTGGAAACAGTACTCTACGGCCGGTGGAGAATCGATTGAAATTGTGCTAATCGATTCAAATGTGTATTTTGTCGTCTTTGTAACTTTAATCATCTCATTTATATCTTCTAGTTTTTTTTTTTTGATATCAATTTGTTGATACCAAACAATATAAAAATACAAATACACATCAATTTCCTTCTATTTAACTAACAAACAAATTATATACTTTTTCTATAGTTTAAAAATATTACACTACTCACAACTATTATGTAGCTTATACCTAAAAGGCTAAAACCAAGTTAAATTATTTCCATATCATATGATTTAAAATAAAAACCTCCCAAAACCAATTAAGGTTAACTTTCATATATAAATCATATGATTTAAAATAAAAATCTCCCAAAAACATTTATAAATATCTCACCCCGTGCAGAACGCAGGTTACTACCTAGTGTTTAGTGTATTAATAAAAATTAATATTAAATTTTAATAATTTTTTTAATATGTATAAAATGTGTATGAGATTCTTGGTGAAGACCGTGACAATGCAATTTGTATGGTCCCAAATCTTCAAATTTATTTAAGACGACACCAGCCGCATCTAATAACAAAATGTTAAGCTACTTTTTACTTTGATAATGCAGCTGCATGTTATTAGTAATTAAATTTTTTTTTTTTTTTGCAATTTAAGAGAAAACAGAAGAAATTAAATCATAGCTAATTTATTACTTTTAATGGAAACTGGAAACGCTAAAATTTTCTTTCCCAATAAAAAACGTCCTTAAAAAAATAAAATAAAAACAGCAGTTTCTGGTTATTACAGTGAAAAAGTGGAAGAAATGACGAGAATGCCATCGTCTCTTAGCCAAACAAATTCATATAAAATACCAAAAAAACATGGTCTACTCCTTCTCGCTTCTCTGCTGCTACACACAAACTCCATCCTTTTTGTATTTTTGATTTGGCCCATTTTAAAATTCAACATTTTTGTTGAGGAAAAGATCGCAGAAAGAAAGAGCCTCTCTTCTCTCTATCGCCCTCTTTTTTAATGTTTCCTCTCGAATCTTAGATTTCATTCTCTCCATTTTTCTCTTTCTCCGTTTCTCTCACTCGGTATAGATTCCATATTTGTTTCTTTTGTTTTGTTCCTTTGGTTACTTCTTACGTTTCGCCTCTGATCGACTCATCTTCATCTTTCTTCTCCTTTTTCCAGGAATCCAGGTCTTGGGTCGATCGGTTTTCCGAAATCCGATCACGACCCTGCGCTTCTTTTCTCGTAGATACAGCCGCCGCCCAAGTCCAGTTTTTTTTTCTTTGCTTCCGACGAGGTTTGTTCGTTTCATTCCTCTTTGCTTCATATGCATTTTGCTGTGTATCTAGCTTCTGCCTCTTGGTTAGATATTAGTTAGATTGAGTTTCTGGGCTTGATGAGCTTGAGAAGATAACCCACGAATTAGATGTGCTTATATATATTCGGAGCTGATCGTGTTTATACCTTGACTCTACTTTTTGTCGGTGAATCATTTGCAGAATAGAGATGGATTCATGTAAGCTGTTTATCGGTGGGATATCTTGGGAAACCAGTGAAGATCGTCTCCGTGAGTATTTTCAGGCCTATGGTGGGGTTTTGGAGGCGGTTATCATGAAGGATCGAGTCACTGGCCGTGCCCGTGGCTTTGGTTTTATCGTCTTCTCAGACTCCATTGTCGCTGAGAGGGTCGTTCTGCAGAAACACATGATTGATGGTAAATCTGTAAGTTTGACAATCTCTCTAAACCACCATCGCAAATCGCTTAGGATATCAATAATGTCATGTCAAATCTCCGGGTGATTCAATGATCTTTGTTCCTTAATTTAGTGACTGTTGCTTTTGAGAGCGAATTCATTTTTGTTTCAGTGTCATAATCACAAAAGCGAAAGAGCATATATATATCTGCACGTGCTGCTCAAGTTGTTTGATTCAGAGTCTTGTATGGTGCTTTATCTCAGTTGGCACTTGCAGCTATTTTTCAGTTTCATCCATCATTGATATCAGTGGTTTCTCGAATCTCTTATCAGTCTTTGACTGCGAGTCCTTATAGACAACGAGTCTTACCCGATATGATTAACAAACTCTCATTGTAGTGATTCTAGTTTGTAATGCTACATTTGTGCGGGTTCATGATTTTAGATTCGTTATGTAACAACGGTACAGCTATGGTAAATATAATGCCGGAGTTGTTAATCTTGTTGGTGTGTGCAGGTGGAGGCAAAGAAGGCAGTTCCAAGAGATGATCATTTAATATTGAACAAAAGTAACAGTAGCCTCCAGGGATCGCCTGGGCCAGCAAACACTAAAAAGATATTTGTGGGAGGTTTGGCACCATCAGTGACAGAGGCAGAGTTCAAGAAGTACTTTGCTCAGTTTGGGTCAATCATGGATGTTGTGGTGATGTATGACCACAAAACCCAGCGCCCGAGAGGCTTTGGGTTCATCACGTATGACTCAGAGGAGGCTGTAGACAGAGTGTTGCAGAAGACATTCCATGAACTCGATGGTAAGATGGTTGAGGTCAAAGTGGCTGTCCCTAAGGAAACGTCTCCCAACACAAACCGGAACCTGAACAGCCTAAATAGCTTCGGAAGTAGCAGGATGAGTATGTTGCTCAACGATTACACCCAAGGGTTTAACCTGAGTCCAGTCTCAGCCCATGGAGCAAAACCTGAAGGTAGGTACAGTCCAGCAGTAGGTAACCGAGGCAGCTTCTCTCCGTTTGGCCACGGATTCGGGATTGAACTGAATTTTATTGAGGGAAACCAGAATCAGAGTTATGTTAGTGGGTCCAATGGAGGTTTTGGAAGGCCGTTTATCCCTGGATATAATGCAAGCCTGAGCAGGTACGGTGGCCAGGGGAATGGTTCTGTCAACCGAAATCAACTATGGGGGAATAATGGTGGTGTGGGTTACATATCAAACTCTGAAATAACTGGAGGGTTCTACGGGAACTCTGGAGTAGGAAGTATAGGAGAGAAGTGGGGAACAGTTGGTGAAGGGCGTAGCTATCGCAGTTACAGCAACGCAGAGTTGGGTATTATCTATGGTAGAAGCAATGGAATGGGAATAGAATCTAGAGGAGGAGGAGGAGTTGTTCATACGAGCAGCTCGGATTGGGGAATGTTCGGTGAAGGAGGAATGCGTGGTTTTGGGTACACGAACAACACAGAGGTAAGAGCTAGGACAGCCTTTGCCTTTGATAATTGAACCAATGTGATGGATTACTAATGAACTGCACTTTTTGCAGGAATTGCTGCTAGCATAGAGACCTGACATATCTACACTTAGGGGGATGAGATGATTGTGGAGTGAGTTTTTTAGAGAGCAACTTATTAGAGTCCCATAGTTTTCAACATTGAGCGTCTTTGCTTTTTGTTCTAGTTTTGTTCTAATTTGGAATTTTGTTTTTTTCCTTATTACTCTTTCTTTATTGTAAAATGACAGACACAAAATGAAACCAAGACAAGATAGAGTTTCATGTTCGTTTTTGGGGTTAATAATCTAAGCATTTTGTATTTAAAAAGAAGTTAGATTTGGGGCATAGAGGAAAAGATGGAATGAACGGTGTGTGGTCCATTTAGAGCCCCAAGTTCAACATTAAGCCCATACATACACAAGACGTTGTCGTCTGTAGTGCTCCCATTATTGTCTCTTTCTCTCTTTCTTTTTGTATGGTCTTAGATAAAAGGGAAGAATGAAGATGTTGGGTGATAGATACAGAAGGAAAAGGAAACGGAAGAGTAATGAGTTAGTAAAAAGAGTTGTAGTGTGAATAGAACACGTAACTGGACTAGGATGTGTGTAGGAGTATTATACACACATATGATAATGAGAAAATCAATTCTTTGATTCACAATATTTTCAAAGACAAGTAGTGTTTAGAACAAGATAGAAGCAAAATGAGCATTTAAGACTAAGAAAAAAGGGAACTGTAGAGTTGCCTTGGCAGGAGGGGAAAGCATTATAGTGAGTAATCTGGTCTAAAAAGATGTTCATCTTCATAACTCAAGTGGTCCCTCTCTCTCGAGTCTCGACCCATCCACGTCTCTCTCCTCACAAATAAGACCAAAGCCACACTCCGTTGTGTCCTCTTCTCTTTAATGCTCTGTTTTGCTCTTTCTCTATAAACACAACAAGACATGATGGTTTTGGGAACTTGTCTGAGTTACAATGCGGCTGCTATCATCTGACCCCCAACCCCAACTTACCTCTACATGTAAGTCCCAGAGTTGCAGCTGGAAGCCTTACTCCCATTCCAATGACTTTGCTGCCAACGCCTCTCTCCTTCTCATCATCATCTTCTCTTCTCTCATCTGTGTTCTCTCTCTCCATGCTGCCCTACGTTGTTGCCTCCGCCCAGTCCTCCAAAATGACCCTAAACCCGACCCTGAGCCTGAGGCCTCCCATTCGGAAGCTTTCCCGACACTTGTCTACTCCCCTGGGCTGAACCTGCCGGGCGCTGAAGCAGAGTGTATCATTTGTTTGTCTGAATTCCAGGATGGCGACACCCTCCACGTGTTGGACAGATGCAAACATGGATTCCACGTTCACTGCATCCAGCAGTGGTTCTCCTCCAACCCCTCCTGTCCCACTTGCCGTACAAACATCTTCTCCTCACCATCTGAAACTCCTTAGTCAGATCAATGCAGCTTTCTCGTTTTGCCCACTTTTTTCCTTTTTATTTTCATTCACACCTCTATCATGTTTTCCAAGCTAGTTTATTTGTTACCTTTTGTTGTTTTATATTCCATTGAAATCATAAACACACACAGAAAAGTGATATAAAGTCACTTTTGTGAACCAACTGTACTACACAAAACAAACAAAGACCATGTGTAACGAAGCAAAATGGCAAACATTACCTCAAAACATAGAGGGGCCAAAGGCTTTATTCAATGTTGGTGTTCAAGAAATATGAGGTATGAAAGGTGTTAACTTCCCACCTGTTGGATAAGAAAGAATGAGGTGTTACTGAAACTGGATAAGATAATGAATACTGAGGGGGAGAAAAAAAAACAAAAAGGTGGAATGAGTCACATTACGAGCATTAACTTCATTGGCATGGTATAATTCTGACAAAAGGAGAAAATTCCAAGTGCGTGCAAAGGTCTTCACTGAATTTCTGGACCACATTCACCAGGAAGCAACACATTTCCCAGACACTATTCTTAGAGGATAACGCATTGAATCAGCGAACTCTTCCCTCTTGATTCAGCCCTAAATGAAAGCATTTTTGCTGTCCCAAGACTGAAATCAGATTCCATCTTGAACTTGCATCCCCTGGGAACAATTAGGCCGCATCTGTGACCACAACTAAACAAAATCCGATCGTGGATTTTTCAATGGAGAAGTGATCTTTAGGGAAAACTTGCTCTACATATCCTGCCATCTCTGAGACATTGTGCTTTTGCTGTAAGCTATGGAGAGTACAATATGTTTGTAAGTCATAAACAAGTTCTCTGTCCTATGAGTTATTGAGATTTAGCAATTCTCAGCGCATACTGTTTCAACTTTACCAGAATGCTCTTATTGGGTGTCACTGAAAAGAATCTGATAGAACCTTTTTCTCTCTTCTGGATCAAACAGACCACCTGGCCGATCCCCAAGATTCTCTTGTTCATCGACATCGTCTCCATTGTGAATCTTGTCTTTCTTTCGCACCACAGGCTTCACAGATTCAATACCTTTCTCTCTCTTCTTCTCTAGATTAGCCAAATACCGCCTGTGATTGTACTCATACAAGCCCTGCTGCATCAGTTCCCCAAATTTATCCTTCACAACAACGAGCGGGTCCTTGTGAATCAATTCTGAGCCATTGTAGCCTTCCCTAAGTAGCACAGTGTGAACCTGATACTTGTTCGATACGTAGAATATGCCTGGATGTTTCAGAAGCATACCGTTTAGCTTCTCTGGCAACCCAAACTCCCTCTTGAAATGATTCAGCTTTACGACTGACAGCTTCTTCCACAGCGTCAACGAGAGTAACTCGTGCACCAGACCAACGCTTCTCTTCTCACTCTCCTTTGAACCCTCGACAAGATCCCAAGGACCCTGATATGGAGATATGTAAGGAGAGGCATTAAACTCAATGAACCTCTCCCACGGGTTGGTCCATGTGGTGGGTAGAGAGCAAGAGAAACTAGGCTCAGAGCCACATTCATTTGCTGCAGCTTCCACTGCAGAAACAGCCAACTCGGGCTTCCAAGACAAAAGCTCGATCTCCATTGAGCTCTTCCTGCCACTATAATTAACTAATCGAAACACATCTGAGTACTTTGGTAATATCCTGATAACATAATCATCAGTGAACCCAAAGCTCCGCTTCAACTCGTTAAGCTTCACGACATTGAGGCGCTGATTAACACTCATCATAAGCAGCTTTGCAAGCTTATCTGCGAAGACAGGCTCTTGGGAATCTTTGACCAACTCTTCTTCTTCCACAAGCGTCATCATGGGTTTAGTCAAACGACAGTAATACTCATCGTCCTCGACATAAACGTGGAAACAACAGGGATACTTCTTAAGCCAGTTCAAGGCCTTCCCCTGAAGATCAAGGGTCTTAAACTTCTTCTGTAGAAACTTAACCGGTGTGACCTGATTGGGACACCTTAAGATAATGTTCTTGAGCCGACTGTTAACTATCCATCTCTTGTTACGCGAGAGGGAAGATTCGAGATCAGGGTCTTTCTTCGTTGAACAAAGCGAGAATCTTCGGATTAAAAGTGAAACAGACTTGGCACGATGTTGGATAGCAGACGAAGTACCCAGAATTCCAAACAACTCGTGGACCACAGCCATATGAGTTTCGACGACCAACTCTAATCGAACATCGAAAGCTTAGATCTTGGCATCTATTACTCAAACTCAAAAATCCAATTACTGACGAATGCAATTGGTTAGAAGCAAAAGCAAAAGCAAAAGCAAATTGAAAAACGGCACCTTTAGAGTGGGGAGGCAATGTGCTCTTGGATGGGTATCAAAGGAGCACATAGAAACCCTAATTAACATAACCGAGAAAACGAAGAATTTGCCTGAGTTTTCACGAGGGGAGAGGTCATCTGTTTGGCTGATAGCGTGAAATGTGAATAAACACTCATCACTCAAGAATAGATAGACCTAAATTTAATCGGTACTTGCAAATTAACCAAATCATCCATTAAACCATCTTTAATTGGTTTTAACAAAAGAGTAATTATGCTTATGAACGAGTCTAATTTTTGTGAGGGTAGATCGTGTGGTGAAGATACGAACACATAAGCCCATAAAGAGGGCCTCGTTAGAGTAGTGCTGTGTGTCAGTGTGTGAATGCAATTCAGACAAGTCAAAGCTTATAACTTTTGAGTGGACAGAATATTAAAATTCTTTGACGATTCAAAACAGTATCAAGAACACAAGAAAACCCTCTTTCTCTTTCTCCATAGAGGAAGACGAAGAATCAGAAAGAAAGAAAAAACAGAAGAATCGAGAGAGTGAAAGAGAGATCTAGTGATGGGGTGCGACTCCGATGGCAATCTAAGCGACGCAGAGTTCAGCAAACCGTTGCCGTCGATAGGTATATACGTGGCTGCTGCTTCACTGATCTGTGGAGCTGCCATGTTTGCCGATCTTCTTCACGGATTCCGCCACCGGAAATTTTGGTTTCCCTGCAAATTCTTCTCCCTCAACGCCACCACTCTCACTTTCATCTCCGTCTGCGTCAAACTCTCTTTGGATCTCAACACTTCCATGCCAAGTCGCCAAGATCAGCTCGCTAAACTCAGCAGCAGCGTTTTCTTCTGCACCGTGATGACTAATTCCATGCCTTCTCTTGGTTTCATGGTCACTCAAGATATCCTCATGAACCTCATGGCTTTAGGGATTCTGGTCGTCACCGACGTTGCCAACATCTGTATCCAATTGGGTACAGGTGCCATCTATGTTTTCCCTCAAGAACACGCTCTTGTTATCGTCTTCATGCTTCTAATGTTTATGATCTTGAGTTTCTCTGCCATCACAGTCCCCGCCACAAAGCGTTTCTTAGAGCTCAAGTACAAGAAAAAGTACGAGTTCGCTTTGAAGCAGTGCCCTTCGTATACAGAGAGAAGAAGAGGGGTTCCTAAGCTTAAAGAAGATCTCATGAAATTCTGGATGATGGCTCACACTTCTAGCCCTCAGTTTGTGATGGCTCGTTCTGTCACTTGCACCACCTCTGGTTTCCTCTGTTTCTTGAGTGCAGTCACTTTGACTGAAGCCATGGTCCGGTCTTACTTTCTTCAACCCCGGTCATTTGGGTTCTGTAATGGAGACTCTGACTACAAATGGTCAACCACTTTTGTTTTAGTCTCCCAGGCTGCTGCAGTAGCCATAGGAACTGTTGCTCCAGCGACCAGATGGTTTAATGCAGTGAACTTGAGGTGTCCATCAAGAGCAAATAAAACTTTGAGAGATGAGCTGAGAGTAGAGAGTTATTGGGTAGAGTGTCTCACTGAGAAGAAAGAATGTCCCTTGAACCTTTGGATGGTCCATAATCGCCGCAGCAGGAAGCTTGCACACGACTTAAACCGATGGATACTTGATGTTTGTATTGCAACACAGTATGGGATAGTGTTGGCTAGCAAGTTTGTCCGTTTCATCACGGTCTACTGTGTGAGTAGGATCTTGCTATGTTGTTATATGTTCAGAATCAGTTCTATCTCAAACTCTGAGTCCTCGGGATCAAATCCATCAACCAGACAATTTGTTCTGCATCTTGAAGGAGAGGAGGAGCTGGTGGATTATATGGCACGGAGCAACCGTGAGGCCACAAACCACTTGGTCCAAAAGGGTCGGAAGAAACAACCCGTATACTTGATAGAGCTCTTAGAGGCAACAAATCCCATCTCAAAAGGATTTGAAGGGATTCGAGATTTTGACAGCGACGAGGTCGCTTCACTAGCTTCAGGAGAGCCACCTAATTGCTGGGCTCTTCCACTGGTAACACTGACGAGTATAGCTGTTGCACTTCCCAACATCAAGCCTTGCTCTTTAAAGAAGTTAGTGAAGGCTGTAAACGAGGCATTGGTCTATGTAAAAAAGTTCGAAGACGTCTTAAACATTGAAGGAGAGTTAGCTAACAGCAGGAAAGCTGCAGAAGTAGTTTGGTTAGGAGTTGATCTCTACCACAAATGGCTCGGTGTGGATCTTCGAAAACTATCCAAGCAACAGAGAACAACAACACCAGAAGAAGTTCTTAAAGAGCTAGTAGATATAGCGAAGAAAGAGTTTTCAGAGTCGTGGCAGAGCAATCTGATACTGTGCATGAAGCATAAGCCTTCGCGTTGGCCAGTCAAGACTCTGGCAGCAAACTCGATGTACCGAATCAGCCAAACCCTTTTGAAGAAATACGAATCAAGAAACGTTGGAACAGAGGATACGCTGTTGAAAGATGTGGAAAGAATGGTATCGGACATAGTAGCAGGATGCTTTTGCAACACGGCACAGGTAATAGGAATGAAGTGTTTGGTGACGGCAGTGGAAGTGAGAGAAGCGTCGGTGAGAGAAGCGGCAATGCATCTGGGGCGAACAGAGAAGATACTTGAGTTTGTGGACAGGAGATGCATGCCTGCTTTGTCTCATCACAAAGTGGCAAAGATTGATGAATGGAGAGAATTTTATAGGACCAACAAATCCATCTCTTTCACTCATCCTTCGTCTGAATGTACCACCCGTGAACTTATTCTCACCATAGATCAACACTTAATGTCAAGTCTAAAGAGTTAATTACCTTGTTTGTACATCATAATTAAAACCCAGTTAGCAATAATATGCTTTCTTTGTCGGTAAATGCACAAGTCAAACTAACAACTTTGCTTTGTTGACAAGCAAAAACGACTCTTCCAACGTTTTTATCCTCCTTCTGAATATTTGCAATAGCATGTCTCTCTCTCTCTTAGACCGATGCAAGTGTAATAATATTAACCATGTCAACAAAAACTGCTTTTGATTCTGATTTTCTATTCTTTAAAAAAAGCATGGTTAAAGTTTCAAGATTTCTTAAGAGGATGCTGTCTTGAGAATATACCCAAAGAAAAAGCATTGTTAAACTTAAAACCATCTTGAGAACAAAAAAATGGTAAAATTAAAAACTCAAACAGTGGGCTGGTTCCTGTTTCCGACCAATTAAAATTAGATTAGAATCGAACAATTTGTCAATTTACAAACCAAAGGTTAGGTCAGGTGCATAATTTCATTTCCCTTATAAATATGCTTCTCACTCACACGGTCACACCCAAATCGTCGAAGAAGAAGAAACAAAATCGTCAAATTGCTACAGCTGATCTTTAATGGAGAAAAATCACGCATCGGGTTCATCGCTGGGTCCGGGTGGGCTGGATCTGATTAGCGCCTTTTTCAAGCCGATCCAAAACTCCGATCCTCATATTCCCTCCAACCGCTGCACCAAGGTCACCGTCGTCGGAGTCGGCAACGTCGGCATGGCCATCGCTCAAACCATCCTCACTCAGGATCTCGCCGACGAGATCGCCCTCGTCGACGCCAAGCCTGATAAGCTTCGCGGCGAGATGCTCGATCTCCAGCACGCCGCCGCTTTCCTTCCCCGCACCAAAATCACCGCTTCCGTCGACTACAATGTCACCGCCGGATCCGATCTCTGCATCGTCACCGCCGGCGCCAGACAGAACCCAGGCGAGTCCAGGCTCAATCTGCTTCAGAGGAACGTCGCTCTGTTCCGCCACATTATCCCTCCGCTCGCGAAGTCATCTCCCGATTCGATCTTACTCATCGTCTCCAATCCCGTCGATGTTTTGACCTACGTCGCCTGGAAACTCTCTGGTTTCCCGGTGAATCGAGTGATTGGATCGGGTACCAACCTAGACTCCTCTCGGTTTCGATTCCTAATCGCAGATCATCTCGACGTCAATGCTCAGGATGTACAGGTCAGTTCCGATCAAAATTAGGGATGTGTTGAGTGTCTTCAGTTTAATGATTTTCGTTCTCGTTATAATAGATCCGATGGTAATGGTTTGCTGATGAGAGGATCGATCAATGGTGTTTGTTTGTTGGTATTTGCAGGCATTCATCGTAGGAGAGCATGGAGACAGCTCGGTGGCATTGTGGTCGAGCATAAGTGTTGGAGGCATCCCTGTCCTAAGCTTCCTGAAGAAGCAACAGATCCCTTACGAGAAACAAACACTCGAAGACATCCACCAAAATGTTATTGGCTGCGCCTATGAAGTCATCGGACTCAAGGGTTACACTTCTTGGGCAATTGGCTACTCTGTTGCCAGCCTGGCTCGCACCATCCTCCGCGACCAGCGCAAGATCCACCCGGTTACGGTCCTTGCTCGTGGCTTTTATGGTGTTGACGGCGGTGACGTCTTCCTCAGCCTCCCGGCTCTGCTAGGACGCAATGGCGTGGTCGCTGTGACCAACGTGCATATGACTGATGAAGAGACCGAGAAGCTGCAGAAGTCGGCAAAGACTCTCTTGGAGATGCACAGCCAATTGGGACTTTGAACATCATCTCTCTGCTTAACTTTTGTTTTTGTTTTGATTGTTCAATGTTGATCTCTTTTTTTTTTTTGAAACACAATGTTGATCTCTATATGTTATGTAAATGCTTGTTCATGCCGAATGATTCCAACTTTGAGTTCTTAAGATTTTAAGAGAAACAGAAGAATGATGTGAGGATAAAAAAAAGTTTCATGGGGTAATGATTTCAGCACTTAGGTGTCAATTAGATCATAATCCTTTCTATTTGTGATATAGATATGGTGGTAAACATTATGAATCATACACATTACTATTTCATCAATCGACACGGCTAATAATATGAGCTTTCAATGACTGCAAATGATATTTGTTTGTCAAATTCAGAATGATACAAACCAGAAAGTTAAAATATGTGCTCTGGTTTTGTTGGCTTATCTTTTGAGGAGTAATTGTTAGAGTTACTACTACTTACCACCTTTTGTGTGTGTGTGACCGTTATGGGACCAATCAATAAAATGAGGTGGTGCGACTCAATTAGTAAATGTTTGACAATCCAAAGAAGCAAAAGGGATCTCTCATGCGACGGAAGACGGAAGCATATAGTGAAACCCTAGTGGATTCAAAAGAGAGAGCTTTTGTGCCTTGTATTAATCATTAGTAAACCCTTAAGGTCTAGGTTATACAACTACGATAGGTCAAAAGGAGGTGCTTCTGAGCCCGGCCGAAGATTTGTCTCCGCTTCTGGTTGTTCCGCTGGAGACGCGGCGGAGATGAAGGGTCTTTTCAAATCCAAGCCGCGGACTCCGGCTGATATTGTTCGACAGACTCGCGATCTCCTCCCCTACACCGATCGATCCGTCTCCTTCCCTGACCTTCGAGAGTCCAAACGCGAGGAAAAGGTTTCTCTTTTCATCACAATCTCCAAACTCAGCTTTCGATTCCGCGAATTACTACCCTGAACTCTGATTTATCGTTGTCGGTTTCATCCTTTTGAATTACATACTCTCGTGATTCGATTGATAGAGTCCTGCGCACTTTTCTTCAAATTCCTGGTTTGATTTCTGACAATTGCTTGCAGCTGGCGGAACTAAACAAGAGCTTACGAGATTTGAAGTTAATTCTCTATGGAAACAGCGAGGCTGAGCCTGTAGCCGAAGCTTGTGCCCAGTTGACTCAGGAGTTCTTTAAGGGTGATACTCTTCGCCGCTTGATCACATGTCTTCCAAATTTGAACTTGGAGGTAACATCTCGTCTCATGATTAAATCAAAAGAGAGACAGCTAGTTGAGAAGAATTTGTTGGCAAGTATGCAACACTTCAATAAGAAAACTGTCTCTTTATTAGGCCAGGAAAGATGCTACACAAGTTGTTGCAAATCTTCAGAGGCAACAAGTCAATTCACGGCTTATTGCATCTGATTATCTCGAATCCAACATTGATCTTATGGATTTTCTAGTGGAAGGGTGAGTTCAGGAGATGGAGTCATATAATCGAGGTTGCATTAAGCATTTTGTTAATGGCTTTCCAAATTAAAATTCTACTTTTAAAATCTTGATCTTGAGGTTCGTTTTATCATTCATATGGGGTTTACACTATGATTTTTCTCAGCTTCGAAAACACAGATATGGCATTACACTACGGTACTATGTTTAGAGAGTGCATCCGCCACCAGGTTGTTGCAAAGTGAGCAAATTCTATATTTTCGTCGCTTAGGACTTTACTTCCTATATGTTTTTATCGACAAAGAGACAATCTTCTACCCAATTTGTATATAGTAGAATCAGTTAACTAGTGGTGTTTTTATGGAGCATATTATTATGGAAACCGATTCTCTTTCTGGGGTTCAGATATGTTTTGGACTCGCAGCACGTGAAGAAGTTTTTCTACTACATACAGCTTCCCAATTTCGACATTGCTGCTGATGCTGCTGCAACTTTTAAGGTTCTTGTACACTGCAACATACTTGGAATTTCCACTACAATCATGATTTTTTTTTTTTTTTTGTAAAACACGCCATCATAACTTTTTAGTTCTGTGATTTTTTCTCTTGCAGGAACTTCTGACAAGGCACAAGTCTACAGTTGCTGAGTTTCTCACTAAGAATGAAAACTGGGTAAGTTCTCTTACAATGTACCAGATCATAAAATTATGCTTCAAAGCATATGTATTTGTTTCATATCTGACAGTGCGGAATCGATCCAGTATGATTCTCAGCTGTTTTGGTTTACAGTTTTTTGCAGACTACAACTCAAAGCTTCTTGAGTCAAGTAATTATATAACCAGACGGCAGGCTATTAAGGTAGAGACTTAGAGGAGTGGTGATATCACAAATGTGTAATCACGAAAACGATAGCAGTGACAGAGCATTTGATGGATTTTAGTGTGTAAAATTTTACAGTTGTTGGGTGATATATTACTGGATCGGTCAAATTCAGCAGTGATGACGAAATATGTGAGATCAATGGATAACTTGAGGATTCTCATGAATCTTCTGAGAGTATGATGCTTTACCCGATGCCCTGAGTGATTTTATTCTTGATGTCCTGCTTTGCCAAACAGATAATAGTATCGGAAATAACTTGAGCTTGTGGATGGAAAACTCTCTTGCAGGAATCAAGCAAGACCATTCAGATCGAAGCTTTCCATGTTTTCAAGGTATCTCTGTTGTACCCTTAAGACATGGAATTGTTTTACTCAGTGACAGTCAGACGGCTTTGGCAATTGGATTTTGAATTTTGTGGAAAATGGCCGTCTTACAGTTATGTAATTGAGTTTTGTAAATAAAGACTTGAAGGGGCAATCCAAGCTCACTAATATTGTTGTGTTTGTACAGCTGTTTGTAGCAAACCAAAACAAACCTTCAGACATCATCAACATTCTGGTGGCAAACAGAAACAAGCTTCTGAGATTGTTGGCTGATATCAAGCAGGACAAAGGTATGGGACTTGTGTAATTGTGTTACCAGAGAATGGAACTGATTCACACCATAAACAGGCTTCTTATGTTTATGATTCTTGTCTGTTTTGTGGCAGAGGACGAGAGGTTTGAAGCAGACAAAGCTCAGGTGGTGAGAGAGATTGCAAGCCTTAAGCTGCGAGAACTTGCTTGAGCATGCACATATACACAGAAGCTCATGGTTTCTGTTTAATCTTTGAAATACATTTTTGGAGCATCAAAGATTGTTGTTACGTATTAGGTACCGTCTCTCTCTGTCTAAGGTATTGACTGGTCTGGGTATTTTAGATTATATTTGTTTTTGACGAAGTATTTTAGATTATATAAATTCACGTGTACACTCCTTTAGTGTCGATAAAACAAAATGGCATTATCATCTCTGTTCAGAAGGAAAAATAGAGGCAAAAGCCCCACATCCTGATAAAAAATCATAAATGCATATGGGATCCTGACATTAACCTATTGAAAATGGATAGATAAGCAGATAAACCATAAACAAGCACGCTCTCTATGCACAAAGAGAAAAAGAAGCAAGTCTAATGCTAATCTTAAGCATACTGAGACCGAGCGCCGTTAGATGCTCCACGCTGAGCCGTTTTTGTAGATTCCTCCAGTTTCCTTCTCTTAATGACCACATACCAAGTGAAGGCTTCGAGCAGGGCGGCCACAATGGCCAGAGCAACAATGATACCAATGTAAGCGTTTCTCCACTGCTTCTTGGGACTCAATATGTCTAGCCCTTTGAACACGTTCACCACCGCCAGGATGATCACCGTGTAGCCTATCGTGTGGTGGTAGATGTTCCAGTAAAGCCTGTGCTTGTGCTCTGGTTTCGGCCTCAGAAACATCGCAAACACCTAACGTTGTAACACAAGAAATTATCCAGTTTAAAAAGCTATATATTACTGGTTTCCTATTTGATGTCAAGTGTGTGTATTATACCTGAACTGTTGCTAGAGAGAAGAGAGCGATCCCGATAGCACGGTGGGTGCTATACTGAATCCCTGGTGAGTCGCCACCGAGTTTGAGACCAGTGGCCCATCCAGCCACCCCGATGACGTAAGCAGAAGCCTGGCAGAAAACGTGAATGTAGAACCAAGCAGGGTCTGCTGACTTGGCTACTCTCAAGTAGCGAGCAATGATTGCACCTATTGGCATCATTATTCCCCAGCTCACTCCATTCAATATTCCATGAATCTGCCCACCATTATTACCAAAATCAGTCATCATTCTCTGTTTTTCCAGAGAAAAAAAATATCCACAGAAGAAGAATCAACTCACGTTGCGTTTGCGGAGCTTTGAACTTCCTCCAGCTCCTCCGGCAGCTGCAGAAACACCGGAGACCAGATTGAGAGTGGACATGGATCGAACATTGTTGCCAGAAGTTGGATGAGGCAGAGGACTGTTCCCAGACATTATCCCATCTTGCCACAGAGTGTTGATGGTTCCACCATTCCCAAGATCCTGTGATAGCCTCAGAGTTGCCAACACAACCATCTCATTGTTCTCATAAGTTGCAGACAACCCAGAGACGTTGAAACTCAGCTCACCTTCCTGTAGACTTGTCTGGTAGCTTCTGATAGGGGAAGTGTAAACCCTGACAGTGCCGTCTGATTGTGGATAAGCCACGATGGCTTGAGCGTCCACCATTCCTGTAGACGTTGGGTTCACGGCCCAAGCAACCCATTTGCCAGAGGTGAGCTTGGTGTGGCGATAAGCGATGTGGAGGCTCCCGGTGGAAGAATTGTAAGTGTAATGGAGGAAAGAATCAAGAAAAGGGAGGTCGTTGCAGGAATCAAAGACATTGTTGCTGGAGAACTTGTAGTTGGAACATGTCTGAGCAAAGGACAGAGTAGTCATGGAGATGGAGAGAACAAGAGAGAGACAGAGAATTTGATTCAAGAACTTCATCACTGAGATGTGATTACTCATGGATCAGAATGTAAAAAAACGGAAAAGTGGGTTTGTTAGAAAAAGACTCAGATGTAAGAGAAGAAGATGGTTGAAGAAAGAAGGAGGAGAGAAACGAGAGATTAAATATGAAGAAGAAAGTGGGGGTTAGCTTTGTTGGTTAAGCTGTCTAATAGAGATCATAACTTTTCTCTTACACTTTTTTTTTAGTTCATATTATGCTTAGCTGCTGCTATTTTTTTTTCTGTGGTGTGAAAAAATGTTTTATTTTATAAGAAAAATATTGGCATAGTGTGTGGATCTATACAACATTAGAAATAATCAATGGCTCATTACAACGATAATGCTCTTTTTCAAAAGAAAAGCCTTTGAAGTTAAAAAAAAAAAAAAAAAAAAAAGAGGAACAAAATTAGTTTACAGAGGGTAATTAATTAAAAAAAAAAGGGTTAATTAATAATGGTGAGGGTCAACAACAACCGATTCACACCTGTCTCGCCTACGTTTGTTTCCACCAACTTATTTCCCATCACTTCTCTCTCTCTCTGTCTATGCATATATATATATCACAACTACTATTGGGCAACCTAAAAGTAAGTAAATAATTGAAATTATAGAACTTAATTTGTTTGGGGTTATTGTCTTTTACTTAGACTAATATCAAATATGTCTAAAACATACATACATAGATGTGTATAATAATAACAAAATGAAAGGACATGGAGGCAAGGAGGAGTGAATGCAGGTGAGCAACCGCACCGGTCCGTGAGAGACCATCCGATAACAAGTGGTTGTGTTGGGTTTAGAGTTTATAGTAACTTTGGTCAAACTCTCAACTGCCTCCATGTGGTTGTGGGGCCTTTATTTTCCACGTGTCGACTTAGTTTTGTCCCTCATACTCAACCATTCTAGTCTTCTAGAGCGGAGCCTCGAGCTGTTCATTATACGTGACCCTCCATCCGTCTGGTCCAACGTTTTTATATTTTTATTTTTACATTCATTAGTGTATATAAGTAACATATATATATATATATATGAATATGTATTTACTTACACTGCTTATTATTATTTTTTAATTTAGATTGAATATCATTTCATCAAGCACTGACGGGATTAAAAAACTAAATAGCAAAAAGAACCAAAAAAAAAGAAGATAAAAAACATTTGTCAAGAGTGGGATTTGAACCCACGCCCTTTCGGACCCGCACCTGAAGCGGGCGCCTTAGACCAACTCGGCCATCTTGACTGTTTTGTTAAAATCCTAATTTATTTTTAATTATGCTTTGTAAATACCGAAAACCAAAATTTTATATGTGCAATTTATGTTTTAAGTATTGCAATAATTCTAAACATTTGATGTCTCCACGCACTTATGCTCGAGTTTGACGACTACTAAAAGCGAAATATTCAAAATTTGTGCACAACCAAAAATAATTTCTTACTTCTAGCCTTTTAAATCATCGATAAACATAGATTAAACAATTACATAACAAAAATAATTTAGAATCTTAAATGAAGTACATATGACAAACAGGGAAACATTCATTCAGTATATTCTAGAACTAGGTCTAACCCTTACTTCATGCCACTTGTCCATCTTTGTGTTTACTTTACACGAGTGATCTCACATGTCTTGAGCTCCTTGAGCTTTATACTTGCATTTGATTCTATTTGGGTCTTTGTGTTTACTATCTCTCCACTCGGCATTTTTCTCTGTTTTGGCTCTTTTTTTTTTCAACTTCTGGAGATGTAAGACTTCTGGAGAAAAGAACCAAAGTAGTTGACCATTTGTAATCAGAGTCTCCATTGCAAAACCCAAGTGACCCCCTAGGTTTTAGAAAGTAAGACCGGACCATAGTTTCAGCCAACGTGACAGCACTCTAAGAAACATAGGAATCCAAAGGTGGTGCAAGTGACAGAGCCAGCCATCACGAATTGGGGGCTACAAGTGTGAGCCATCATCCAGGACTTCATCAGATCTTCTTTAAGCTCAGAAAACCCTCATCTTCTTCTCTCTGTTTGTATTGATACAAAGGACATTGCTTTAAACCCTCCTCTTCTCTCTGTCGATCGATTTTGTTCAGTTTATTTCTCTGCTTCTTCGTATGTTTTCTTCTATTTATATGTATAGTGAGAGTGAGAGTGAGAGAGAGAGAGTGGTTTCTTGATGTTGATAGATGTTGTTATGAATTTAATGTTCTGTAGACTCATTCAGAAACGATAAATGTTGTTACGAATTTAGAGTCCAAATGATTATCATGAGAGAAATAGATAAAAATTATGACAGTGAAAAATTAATTAGTGGAATATGGAAGGTAGAAGAAATTTTTGATTCCACTCGTTCCTCTCCAATTTAGTAGGAGAACATGTTCATTTTAAATGAGTGGGATTTATTTTCTATTATTTTTATTGCAAATGATAATATTTGGGAGGAATATAGAGTAACACATGGTTTTCTCCAATTTTGTTCTTCTAAGATAACAACCATTTACACCCTTAACGTTGTGTAGACTCATTCAGAAACGAACCTGTCAAATCAAGCTTCTTGATTTGTCTCAAGTTAAACTCATTTAGACTTCAGAGACCCCGTCAAAGCAACGCTTCTCCGTCCGACGGTTAAGATACCAGACGGAGGCAAACGAAGGAAAAAAACTGGCCATGTTTTCGATTTTGATTGTCAGTGGGCTATTAATGGGCTTATTTGGGCTGAAAGTGTACGAGGCGGGTTATACAAAATCGGGTCGGGTGAATGGTCCACATTAACGTCTGAGCAATCCAAAATTCCCCAAACATTAACGACTGCAATGGCGGCCACGTTTCTGCCGGCGACTTCTCTCCGTCTCACTCAATACTCTACTCTCCGATTCTTATCCTTCTTCCCCATCTCTAAACCTTCTTATTCTCTCTTCCGCTCTCTACGCCGCCCGATTCTCCCGCTTCTCGAACGTTTTCCGGCCAATGCTCGCCGGAGATGCTTTTGCACCGTTTCTGAATCTCTCGGCTCCGGAGAGGGAAAGAAAGTGGAGAACTATGAGAAGCGGTTTGGGAGTAAAGTTGGAGAATTCAGGAGGAAGTTGAGGATAGCTGAAGTGAAAGGAGGAGCAGACCAAGGGCTTGGTCGCGTCGGGCAGAGCCTCAGCATTAAGGGTTGGGTTCGGACACTTCGATCTCAGAGCAGTGTCACATTTATCGAGGTAAATCCTCAATCGCTGTTTACATATCCGTGTTCGTGGATGTATTGTTTGCTTGCTGACGAAATTTACGTTTGTTTGAAGATAAACGATGGTTCATGCTTATCGAACCTGCAATGTGTCCTGAATTCGGATGTGAATGGGTATGATCAGGTAATCACTGTGACATGCTCATAAAACAAAATTGAAGAGAGACATTTCAATTGCTATTTCATTGCTTTTCACTTGAGAGCCTTGGATTCTATAATATAATATTTTTTTTTTGTTTTTACCAAAATTTTAGGTAGAATCTGGTTCGATCTTGACTGGAGCATCGATATCTGTACAAGGTACTCTTGTGGCCAGCCAGGGAACAAAGCAAAAGGTGGAACTAAAGGTTGAGAAAATCATTGTGGTACGTCTTTACTCCTTCTACTTTGAGTTCCTTGAAATTTAAAAACACGTTTCTCTGAGTTTTGTCACTTACTGCCACTTGATCCCAGGTTGGAAAGTGTGACTCTTCCTATCCCATCCAGAAGAAAAGGGTCAGCCGGGAATTCTTGAGAACCAAGGCTCATCTACGTCCGAGAACCAATACTTTTGGGGCGGTAATGTTTCTTGTCTTAATTGATTTGTCTGAGAAAGTGCCTGCAACTTTTCTTTTATCGCTTCTGCCGTTATCCCTTCCTTTCAGGCTTCTCTTCTATCTGTTCAAACATCTATTGACACTTGATGGTGAACTCACTGATTATTACCGAATTTCTATATTCTTAAACGTGCAAAACATCTTTTTTCAGGTGGCGAGAGTTAGGAATGTTTTGGCATATGCTACACACAAGTTCTTTCAAGAACGTGGATTTGTCTGGGTGGCAAGCCCAATTATCACAGCGTCAGATTGTGAAGGAGCTGGAGAACAGTTCTGTGTCACTACACTCGTAAGGACCTTAGCTCTCAACATCACACTATTCTGTAATAACTCATAAACAGCTTGATTGTTTTTACCAAGTACTACAACTCCTCATGGAAGAGTTAATATAATAATTACACCTAAACTATACTTCACTTTTCAGATTCCCAGCTCCCATGAGACCACCGATACTTCCATTGATGCAATTCCGAAAACAAAGGGAGGCTTGATCGATTGGTCTCAGGTGTGTTCCACCTCCATATCTTTTGTATCTTAAGAATGGTAAGAGATGAACTTGCAACTATAACAGATTTCATGGCTGTATCACTCCTCAGGACTTCTTTGGGAAACCAGCATTCTTGACCGTCTCTGGGCAACTCAATGGAGAAACCTATGCGACCGCTCTCTCAGATGTATAAGCTGACTTCCTCGTTTGATCACGAGCTAGATTTTGGTTAGTAGTAAGTGTCTGAATTTCTCTTCTGTATGACTTTACAGGTATACACATTTGGTCCTACATTTCGTGCTGAGAAGTCCAACACTTCCAGGCACTTAGCCGAATTCTGGGTCAGCATTATTTCATCCTCCAGCCAAACTCACGGTTGAATTTTCTTAACTAACTGCATTTTTCTGAAGACCTCTCTTTCTACCATATAAGATGATTGAACCCGAACTTGCTTTTGCCGACCTGGATGATGACATGGCCTGTGCCACCGCCTACCTCCAGTACGTCGTATGTTGCTCTTTCACTTGATATTTCCTTCAAACTATATGAGCTTGTCAGTTTTGTAACGCCATCTAGAATTAAATTGATTATAATCTCTTGATATTCTGATAGGTAAAATACGTTCTTGATCATTGCAAGGAAGACATGGAGTTTTTTGATACTTGGATTGAGAAAGGAATCATTCGTCGCTTGAGTGTATGCCCTCTGATTCTCACTTTGTGATCAGTGAAGAATATTATGTAGTTTACACTGGCTGATATTATGTTTGTTTTTCAATCTTATTTGTGAAGGACGTAGTTGAGAAAGATTTTCTACAGCTGGGTTACACAGATGCCATTGAACTTCTTCTGAAAGCAAACAGGAAATTTGAATTCCCGGTAAAGGCTGTACTTTCCCCTTTGGAATAGATTTGAGATGCAAATTTTGGAATAAAAATGCAAAATTGCTTATGCATTTCTTTTTCTCATGCAAGTTGTACTGCTTTTGGTCTTTGAGCTAGTATTTTACTTGTGCGTGTGTTTTTGGTATTTTCTGTGCAAGTAAATTGTGGTTCTATATTCATTTTTAGTGGGGGTTTTCTTTAAAATGATATTTCCAGTTGAGAAAAAATCATGCATTTCCTTTTTCCATTAACATGCGGGAAGCTTTGTCTGATAGATTGCATTTTGCAGGTAAAGTGGGGGCTGGATCTGCAGAGCGAGCATGAAAGGTACATTACGGAAGAGGCATTCGGGGGTCGCCCTGTGATAATAAGAGACTATCCGAAGGAGATAAAAGCGTTCTATATGCGGGAGAATGATGATGGGAAGACAGTGGCAGCAATGGATATGCTGGTGCCTCGGGTAAGATATGATTAAGATTATGCATAAAACAAACAAACAAAAAAACTTATTTGAGAAGAAGTTGTTGATAATGAACGATGTTGGGTTTGGGTAAGAAAAGGTAGGAGAGCTGATAGGTGGAAGCCAAAGAGAGGAAAGGATTGAGGTATTGGAAGCGAGGCTTGATGAGTTAAAACTCGACAAGGAGAGCTACTGGTGGTACCTCGACCTCCGCCGCTATGGTTCAGGTCTCTTTCTTCTTCTGAATCTTTTTGTTGCTTTTTCTTGAATCTTGTTTGAATAGTCCAGTAAGAGAAACAAAAAAAAAGATAGAAACTTGGAGGCTGATGGAATGCCTTGTGTGCGTATGTAGTTCCTCATGCAGGATTCGGGCTAGGGTTTGAGAGGCTGGTCCAATTTGCCACCGGAATTGATAACATCAGAGATGTTATTCCTTTCCCGCGGTCACCTGGCTCTGCCGACTTCTGATTACTCAGACTCCCCAATAGCTCATCCACATTCTTTACCCATCCTTGCCTCCATTTTTTCTCTCTTCATTTCCTCCAAACTCTTGTACTCTTATGTGCCATCCATTAGTTATTTGAAATAATCTGACAAAAGAAGAAAACTAAAAAGAAAAGATCATTTGTTTCATATTATACAAGTTTTGTATTTTAATATATTTCTAGCCACTCCATCTTTAGCTCTAAAATAGAGTAATGCTATTTTACTCTATAAGACTATCTCTAATGTATTTTTTTTGTTTTACTCTAAATAAAGTGATTCTAAAGTATAGATGATTTTCTTTCCAATGTATTCTATTTTTTACTCTAAAAATAATATTCCAAGTATTCTATTTCAATTTTATTACTTATACTTTTCATTTATAAATTTTACAAATTAACACACTTATTTTAATTACAAATTAATTCTATTTATTTTATTCTTTGCAAAAATTCAATAAATTATGCTATTATTTAAATCAAACATTTATTATATAAAGAAAATTATATTACATCATATAAAAATAATAAAACATACTAGATTTATTATTGTGTTAAAGAACATTTATTATGGAATGAATAGAACACAATATTCTATAGACATACTAAATTTTTCACATAAATGTAGTCATTATGTCTGTAAAATAATTTATGTGATCTCATCCACCAAATGAAGTTGGAAAAGAATTTTCACCTCCAGATGTCCAAATAGCATAGGATAATAATATATGATTCATATAGTTTCTAGGTCGATTTAGAGAAATCAAAAATAAAAAAAATTATTTCTTATTTTGAAATGCGTTAATTGATTATTCGTGGAAATATGTTCTAATGCTAATGGTTAAACCAAAAGATACTATGTTTTACTATTTCCATATGATATAGTGTAATTTTCTTTAATTAATGTTTATTTTTAAAAATATCATAATTTATGGAAGTTTTGCAAAAAAAAATAAAATAAGTGGTGTTAATTTGTAATTTAAAAAAAAATATATTAGTAATAAAATAGAAATATTATATATAGAATATTTTGTTTTGAGTAAAAATTGGAGTGAAATTAGAGGAATACATTGAAGAATGAAGGGTGGTCTTAGGGAAATGATAAAAGTGTTGGTTCCTGAAACAATGTCACGAATATACAAACTTCTTGGTATCTCTCTCTGAAAACACACCGAGAGAGAGATAGACATCTGACTAAACAATAATGAAAAGCACAGCTACAACAATAACATATCATCTCTCTCTTTCTATCAACAAAGAAAATCTAATATAGTAAAGACGACTGACCAAATCGTAGCCATATTTATTTCCCCAATAAGAAAGCAGGGCAGATGAAATGACAATTATGCCATCCATTCTTAAACCCTCCTCCTCTTCGCTCACTTTCTTTGTCTCCTTTTTAGCTCTCACTTTTTATTGATTCTGCGCAAATTCATGCTAAAAAGAGAAAAAGTTACACAGTGCCCAAGATTCTGAGTGAGTGTGGTATTGAATTCTTCGCCATCCTTTTCGATTATATGATCTTTTGTTCCTTCTCTTAATTTAATTTCCCCTTCTCGTCAATCATACAAACTCATTTCACTTCACTAACAAGGTGATTGATTTTGTGCTCCGATCGTTCTTTACATTACATATCGTGGTTTGTGATTTTTCAATCTGGGTTTTGTTTCTTGTGTAGATGATGATCGTTTGTTTTGTCTCTTTCAAAAACCAAATTAAAAAAAAGAACTGGATTATGTTCACATAACAATATGATCATGTTTTAAAAGCTCGTATGTTCTGTTTCTTTTGACTCTCTGTTCCGGAAAGATTTCTGGGTTTGTCTGTACTACTTGATAAAGTTTGAATCTTTTTTCATGCGTCTTAATTATCATGAATCATGATATGTTTCTGCATCTTTTGATAGATGCAATTCGTTTCTTCAATGTCGATGAATAAGTGGTAGATTCTCTGCTAAGCTCCCAAGTGGTTCACTTCTCAATCCCAAACTCTAATCCACCTTTTGGATTCAGTATGTATGATATATTAAAGCACACTAAATGCTTTTGGTCTTGAAGAGAAAAGAGTTTCTTCGTTAAGCTTAAAAGTTTCATCTGATCAGAGTTTCATAGTTTGGCTGTTCTATTATTGTGTCACTGCAGGAGATCGTATGTGGCTCAAAAATGAAGAGAAAGCATTACTATGAGTTGAACCATACGTTTGATCCATGTCGTAAGTGCTTTAGAAGATCTATGTATCCTTTTTTTACCTAAAATGTTCTGCATTGGGTTGAAGTGAGTGATTTATTATCTGTTGGTTGGTCTGTTGTGGCAGCTTTCGAGGTCTTCTGCTCGGGGACATGGAAGGCCGTCGAGTACTTAAGGATCGAGAATGGAATGATGACGATGCGGCTTTTGGAAAACGGGCATGTACTGGAAGATGTAAGACCTTTTCAGAGGCTTCGCCTTAGATCAAGAAAGGCGACTTCGATCGACTGTACCTCTTTTCTACGACATGGTGTCGATGTTTGTGTTCTCTATCAGAGAAATGTCTCTTTGGATGAAGAGACTCCAGAGCATGACTTGGAGCCGGTATGTTAACTTCCTTTGATTTTCCTTCTTTATACCAAAACGTAAAAGCAGAACACTCTAGAAAACGGAATAAAGAAATTAGGATCTTCAATTCATTTCTTAAATCGAGAAAGTGGAAAGAACGTGTTACCAGCCTCCAAAATCAAGAAACTATGCGCATCTTGGCTTTTGTTGAGACATCTCTGTGTTTGGTGTAGGTTTGGGTTGATGCAAAGATTGTATCTATAGAGAGGAAGCCTCATGAATCCGAATGCTTGTGTAATTTCTATGTCAGCGTTTATATAGACCAAGGCTGCATCGGTTCGGAGAAGCATAGAATGAACAGAGCTTCGGTGCTCGTGGGACTCAACCAAATCTCCATTCTCCAGAAGTTTTTCAAGGAACAAAGCTTGGACCGGTTCTACAGATGGAGATTCTCCGAGGACTGTGCTTCGCTGTCGAAAACAAGGCTAACCCATGGCAAGTTCTTGCCTGATCTTACGTGGCTGCTTGTTACATCAGTCTTGAAAAGCATTGTGTTTCATATCAGAACAATTCAAGAGAAGATGGTTTATCAGATTGTGACGGATGAAGACTGCCAAGGCTCTAGTAGTTCTCTGAGTGCAATGAATATCACGGTGGAAGACGGAGTTTTCATATCCAAGGTGTTTTTTTTCAATCCAGATGAGGATGGTACTCATCAAGATCCCGATGTAGAGCAGGAAAGTGAAGTGGAGGTAATAGAGCTGCGTCGATCCAAGAGAAGAAACGTGCGGCCCGATAGATTCGCTTACTCTGATAATCAGCTAGATTCAAAGGATGGTTGGGTAAGGATGATGCCATATAGGTACAGCACATGGAGTGTTTTTAGTGATGACGACGAAGATGATGACGAAGAAGATTGTGATGATGATGATAGAGATACCGATGATGATTTATACTTACCGTTATCACATTTGTTTGGGAAAAAGGGCAGCACAAAGGGATTTAGTAAGAATAAAGAAAAAGAGATTGTTTTGATAGACAAAACAGAGAGGAAGAATAAGAAGAAGAAAAAGAAAAGAGAGGGATTTGGTCGGAATTGTGAGCTTTCGGTTATTCCCTTCACTCCCGTGTTCGAACCTATACCGTTGGAACATTTTGGTCTCAATGCAAATAGTTTGTGTGGTGGTTTCTCTGGAAGTCATTTGATGGATGAGATCGATAAGTATCGTAGTAAAGCTGCTAAATACGGGAAGAAGAAGATGTCGGAAATGGATGAGATGGAGTCTGACCTTTGTTGGAATGACAACCTCGGGAAGTCGGTCCAAAAAATAAATGGACCGCATTCCCGAATACGGTCTGTTTCTGGGAAAACCGGAAATTCTGATGAACCACAGATTTATACGAAGAGAACATTGAGCGCAGGTGCGTATAACAAGCTGATAGATTCATACATGAGTAATATTGATTCTACAATTGCAGCCAAGAACGAAGCAACCAGTGTTGTAGAGCAATGGGAGGAGTTAAAGAACGCCACAAGCACTTCAATGGAAGCCGAAGACAAGTGGAGTGAGGGTGATGATGAGGGAGAGACGTCAGAGACCGAGATGTTATGGAGGGAAATGGAACTATGTTTGGCTTCTTCTTACATTCTCGATGACAGTGAGGTATACTCTTTTTGAAATCTTTTGATATTTTCCTAACAACTTGCGTTTAACTCGTTGTATGTTGGGTTTGAGATTCCAGGTGAGAGTGGATAACGAGGCGTTCCAGAAAGCAACCAGTGATTGTGAACATGATTATGAGTTGGATGAAGAAATCGGAATGTGTTGCAGATTATGTGGTCATGTAGGAACGGAGATAAGACATTTTTCTGCACCTTTTGTAAGTGTAACTCTGGAAAATGCATACCGATTTTCCATGATTTTACCAGTAGTGTTTAATTGTTTATTTTTTCGATAGGCGCAACACAAGAAATGGACCACAGAGACTAAGCAGATTAACGAAGATGACATTAATACTGAGGTGAAACAAGATGAAGTCGAGAGCCGCAATTTCACAATGCCCGTTGTTGCTTCCTCGGAAATTCCCTCTGCCGAAGAAAATGACAACGTTTGGTCACTAATACCTCAGCTTAAGAGAAAACTGCATATGCACCAAAGGAAAGCTTTCGAGTTTCTCTGGAGAAACCTCGCCGGGTCAGTGGTTCCTGCAATGATGGATCCGAGTTCAGAGAAGATAGGTGGCTGCGTGGTTTCTCATACTCCCGGAGCAGGCAAAACATTTCTGATCATAGCTTTTCTTGCGAGCTACTTGAAGATATTCCCCGGGAAGAGGCCTTTGGTTCTTGCTCCCAAAACAACATTGTACACATGGTACAAGGAGTTCATCAAATGGGAGATTCCCGTCCCGGTTCACTTGATCCATGGCCGTCGAACCTACTGTGTGGCCAAAGAGAACACGATTCAGTTCAAGGGAGTTCCGAAACCGAGCCAAGATGTTAGGCATGTGATTGACTGTTTAGACAAGATTCAGAAATGGCATGCGCAGCCGAGTGTTCTTGTAATGGGTTACACATCGTTTCTAACATTGATGAGGGAAGATTCCAAGTTTGCTCATAGGAAATACATGGCTAAAGTACTGAGAGAATCTCCCGGGCTTTTGGTTCTAGACGAGGGACACAACCCGAGGAGTACCAAGTCGAGATTACGAAAGGCCTTGATGAAAGTTGACACCGATTTGAGGATTCTGCTTTCGGGTACATTGTTTCAGAACAACTTCTGTGAGTACTTCAATACTTTGTGCTTGGCTAGACCCAAGTTTGTTCATGAGGTTCTAATGGAGTTGGACCAGAAGTTCAATACCAACCAACTTGTGCAAAAGGCGCCTCACTTGCTTGAAAATAGAGCGCGGAAATTATTCCTTGACATTATAGCCAAGAAAATCGACACAAAAGTGGGAGATGAACGCTTGCAGGGTCTCAACATGTTGAGGAATATGACCAGCGGTTTCATCGATAACTATGAAGGAAGCGGAAGTGGAAGTGGTGATGTTCTCCCGGGTTTGCAGATCTACACATTGTTGATGAATTCAACAGATATACAGCACAAGACTCTTACCAAACTTCAGAAGATAATGTCGACTTACCATGGATATCCCCTCGAGCTCGAGCTTCTCATAACCTTAGCAGCTATCCATCCTTGGTTGGTCAAATCCTCTACATGTAGTGCAAAATTCTTCAACCCTGAAGAGCTTTTCGAGATCGAGAAGCTCAAGCATGACGCGAAGAAAGGATCGAAAGTCATGTTTGTGCTGAACCTCGTGTTCCGGGTGGTCAAGAGGGAGAAAATCCTCATCTTTTGCCACAACATTGCGCCGATCCGCCTGTTTCTTGAGCTGTTTGAGAATGTTTTCAGGTGGAAGAGAGGCCGAGAGCTCCTGACCTTAACAGGGGATCTCGAGCTGTTTGAGAGAGGCAGAGTGATAGACAAATTTGAAGAAGCTGGAGGCCCGTCCCGTGTTCTGCTGGCCTCGATCACAGCCTGTGCAGAAGGGATCAGCCTAACCGCTGCTTCGCGGGTGATCATGCTTGACTCGGAGTGGAATCCTTCAAAGACAAAGCAAGCAATCGCACGCGCGTTCAGACCAGGACAGCAGAAAGTGGTGTACGTTTACCAGCTCTTGTCCAGAGGAACACTTGAGGAAGACAAATACAGGAGGACGACGTGGAAAGAGTGGGTCTCGAGTATGATTTTCAGCGAAGAATTTGTAGAGGACCCGTCTCTGTGGCAAGCTGAGAAGATTGAGGACGATGTTCTCAGAGAGATCGTAGGGGAAGACAGAGTCAAATCCTTCCATATGATCATGAAGAACGAGAAAGCTTCAACCGGTGGATAATTGGGGTACTTTTTCAGTTAAAGTTTCTGTTTCACCATGCCCTTGATGATGTCTTTGATGATGATGATGATGATGATGATGATTCTTCTAACAGCTTGTTGTATTGTAATAAAACTAATCCTATAGGAATAGGATCATAAGCTTAAATAATGATCATAATTCAGCAATAACACTTTGTGTAATAATTCAGCTGTAGGATCATAATCTTAAATAATGTTATTCATCTTGACCAAAAAATAATGTATTCATCATTCTCTTGTTAAATTTAACAACCACCAACTGAGACAGTTGATTTCAGGAATGGGTTTGAAGAGCGTCGGGGTTCTTCTAGTTTCACTTTCTTTCTCAGTCCCTTGTCTTCATTGTTCTTATCGTATGAAGGGAAATGGAGTTAGGGAGATAATAATTGGCAATTAAAAATAAAATAAAAAGGTGTTGGTTCCTAAAACAATGTCACGAATATACAAACTTCTTCTTATCCCTCTCAGACACACCGAGTGAGATTGAGAGAGAGAGAGAAACATTTGACTAAATAAATCAAAAGCACACCTACAATAATAACATATCATCTCTCCCAACCAACAAAGAAGTTTTTTTGTTCTCGAGCAAGAAAGATGAAATTAAATTAAAAACAACCTAACAGCAGCCGAGAGACTGCCTCTTTCTTCTTCTTTTTTTCTTTCTCCGCTTAGGTTTTATGTGCACTTAGCTTCTGCTCCTTCCACCACCTACTTGCCTGCCAAACAAACATCAACAGTCTCTCCTCAATATCGCTTCCTCCCAAGTTATTATTTCACTATTGGACACTATATAACATCACCTCTACAGTTACTTTTTGCTCTGACTTTGGTGACTTTTGCTGTGTGACATCGAAGGAATCTTCGAGGTCATCATCGACGTTTGCAGACCTTCAAGTAGCTGCAGATCAAACACACAAGTTCAAACAAGAAATCAGGGTTATATTATGCAATTTCCACATTAATGTAATCTCCCGTATACTTACTCTAGAAGTTGGCTGAATCCTGCGGATAGATCTACGTGGCTCCATTCCATCTGATGCTTTTGTAGAATGCTCAGCTAACGCCTTATCCTCATCGATTTTGGCTAACCTCCCTGCACTAGGAGCCACTTTCCCTTTATTAGTGCCCGAGGAGGAACTATTCTTGGAACAATTATCTTGGCCTTGGGAAGATGATGTGGTTTGCTCTTCCCCTGTTCCCTTGGAGGGAACACTAGTAGTTGTTTCAGGTGCAGGACCCTTGTTCTCTCCACTCTGATTGACGGCATCATCAGATTCCATATTTGAGGCCGTTGTATTACGAGAGTCCTTGAGGGGAATTATCCTAGCTGCAGCACCCGGTTTCTCTTTGGTCTTGGACGCCGGTTTGAAAGTTTTGGGCTTCGATATTGTTGTCTGTTTCTCTCTGGAAACAGTTTTAGAAGGCATTCTCCAGCTCCCTGGTCCTGAATTTTGGGGCACAGTTGATTTCACATGCTTAGCTGGTTCCTTCCTTTCCCGAGTTTTAGTGTTTGCCTCTGAAACATAGTGTTTGCTCACGTCCATGAACTTCCTTTTCTTTCCAGGTTTAGGGACACCAAAAATTGCTTTTGATCCCTGAATTTGCAAACCAGTTCTCTTCATTCGGAGTGGATCAGGTTTGCCTTCCACTCTGGTACTCCTTCCAATGTTAAATGTATTCTCTAAAACACCGAGATCAAGAACACCAGACTGAGGCGGTTTCCCTAAATCTGGATCATCAACAATCTTCATTTTTGTGTCTTCTCCTTCAGCCACAAGAGCGGGAGCTCCTAATCTGGGACGCTTCTCCTTTGGAGTATCACCCTGCAATTCAAAATTTTGAGTCTTGCAAAATAGCCAAAATATCCAAAAGAGAAGCCTCTAGCTTCACAGAAAAGTCATAATACCTCATGAGACGAGCTGATGTTTTCTCCTGAAGTAGAACATTCAATCCACCTTCCATCTTTCCATACAAGAGAAGGACGAAGATTCCAAGCTTTGATCGTCAAAGTGTCTCCTTGTGCTGCAAAAAAAAAAATTTAAGAAGAAAGAAAGTTTTGAGCACAGTGGATCAGACAAGCAGTTTAGAGCAAGAAAATGAGATATCTTCATTAGGCACATTCACGTCTTTACGCACCAGGAAAATGCAC
The DNA here is from genome assembly GCA_002933915.1 of Eutrema heterophyllum. Classification (NCBI taxonomy): domain Eukaryota; kingdom Viridiplantae; phylum Streptophyta; class Magnoliopsida; order Brassicales; family Brassicaceae; genus Eutrema; species Eutrema heterophyllum. Next base: position 334,408 of record PKMM01022450.1, read on the forward strand.
AGTCACTGTATTTTCATCTTTCTTGTTCTTCTCTGTGATAACACCCTCCAACCAGCTGAAGGAGAACAAAACAAATATAGATAAAGTTTTCAACGTTTGTGGAATGAATAGGATTTCACAAAACGGAAAATTAAAAACCATTAAAATATTTTGTGTTTTGGGCAGATCGCTGTAAGGGTTTCGCATTAAAAGAGACAGCGATTACCTGTCATGCACCCACGAGTCTACCCTATCCCCAATTTTCCAAACAGGATCCCCAATGGCAGCTCTACGTCTCTTTCTAGTTCCTTCATATGGCATGGCAGTAACAGAACGAGCAGTTCTTATTTTCGGGGCCTCATCACCTTCACCTTTGAGGGCTACCCACTCCTTCAGCTTATCTGTTCCTGATAAAAGATAAAATAAAGGATCAACTAGTAAAGCAATGGAGCTTCTTCATAGAAGTTTCAGTAATCAGTTCTGCAATCCTTTCAAGGAAACTGAACATGCATATAATATAATATTGGAAAATGGGTGATAACGTACGGTTACATATTTATCATATACTTGGAGCAATTTGTAAAGTACAAGATTTGTTGATGAGAGATAACGATTAAATGGATCTCTGGCTTGCCAAGCCATCGACCAAATACGGATCCCTTCAAGGACAACATACAAAAATTAAGTGGTAAATTAGCAAACCTTGTTCTACAGAAAGGTCATTGAACAGCACGTAAGCTTTCTCATCCTCTAAGCTCAATACATTAGCAGAGTACCATGCAGTTCTTAATTCAGGTCCTTCCTTGAAAACCTACATAGGAAATTTAATATCCGTTACAAAGGAACACAACCAACCACGAGCTGTTATTTATAGATAGTGTATATATGCAAACATAGCACAGACCTCTACACGAGAACCCTCCTTGATGTCCTCATCATTTGTTGTTTTCATAATCTGTTCCCTCTCAGTCTGGGTGTCAATTGAAGATTTTGACCCAACTTCTGGTTCGAAAACTACAGCATTGTTTTTAGCCAAGTCTGCACCTTTATGACCCTTTTGTCCCTTTGTTTCCTTTCCAGTGGCAGAAACTGGACCGGATACACCATCTGTCGTTCTCACATAGCCATCCAACTCAGTCGGCACAGTTCTGGGACTAGCAAAAGTTCCATCACTAGTAGCCACAGTTTCTTTTTCTAACACACCCGTTTTACAGGGCTGCACTTCTTGAGATTCTTGAGCCTGCCTCCAGTAATTACTTGGACCCGCCTCCACCAGCTTACTGAGCAACGGAGGATGACCCATTGAAACAAGTATCCCAGCTTGTGAAACCGCCTCTGATGCCAGTTCTGCTGCTTTTACAATGGAATCCATATTTTCAGCTCGCTTGGTGGCCGCTGTGGCAGCTTCAACCCTCTTCTTAGCCGCCTCTCTTGCAGCAATAAGAGCCGGACTGGAGCTCACCACTGAACCTTCACCCTTCAAGATAGAAGCAGGGGTACCCTGGCCTTGAATTATAATATCATTTGACTTAGGGAGTTCATTACCCTGGTTAGAAGCACTTGGAAGGGATGCTTCTTCAGCCATTAATTTGGCCTGCAATGCAGCATTAGCTGCGACATTGGCGGCAGCCGCTGCAGCCTTTGCCACTGCAGCAGCAGCAGCTATGGCAACAGCAGCCGAAGCTAATCGACCTTGAGTTTCTGGCTGGAGGCCAGTATTCATTTGTTGCTCTAGATGCTTCCATACGTATTCACTGTGACTAACAGCTGCAGTAGCAAGAGCAGATGCATCCTCTGCATGCATCTTAGCCTCGTTAAGTTTATCAATGGTATCCACCGACAAGACAGATCTCTGTCTAACTTCAGGTACAAGGTTACCACCAAAAATTGGGGATGGCAAAGATGATTTTATTTTCTTCCCGGGGAACGTAGGTGCCAGGTTCGTGGGGACTGCAGTGATAGAAACAACATTGGGCACGGTGCTTGCGTTAGAAACCAGATTACCCGGAGTAACTGTAATAGGCACAGATGTAGATAAAGAAACAAGAGGTGAGACAACTAAATCTGTCTGGTTTAGCGAATTCAAAATGCTTGGACCAGACTCCACAGAGACTGGCATCTTCTTCCGTTTCCTTAGTTTCGTCCCAGTGGAATGTTGAGCAGGTGCTACAACTGTACTGGCTGGCTCAAGTGTTGGTGTCCCTTTGAAAACATTGCTAGAGGTTCCACTCAGAACATGCTTTGCGCCAGAGTAAGGCAAGGATGATTCTTTCATGGGAGTCACTTTTACAGGTTCCGTGATTGGGAAAATGGGGAAACGAGAACCAACATCGAAGCCATTGGTTTGCGGAGAAGTAAGCCAAGGGTTGCGGTAAGGGAGAGGCGACATCCAAGGGGTGTTATGTCCAACAATATTCGTAATTGGTGGAGTTTGGTGAGCATGCGATGAAGAAAGCAGTGGCTGGTGAGCAGCAGCTGAACCTCTCTGAATGCTACTTGATTGTAAAGTATCAAGGGAAGTTGACAAACTCCATAAAGGCGATGAGAGTGGAATTATGGGTTTTGTCGCTGAACTCTCTCTGCTACTGGTGTGGCCAGCGGACGGAGTTTCCATCTTCCCTGAAAATGCAGTTTTGGGTATTTAGCTCAGGAATGCTAACAGCAGCAGAGCTGAGAAATAAAACCTAAGCAGACTTGAAATGCAGAATAAATCAAACTAGAAACCTGCACGTGATTGCAATGGCGTTTCAGGAGTAGAAACATGCAATTTCTGAGCCCTTACAACACAAGCACGCCATGCTCTCTCCCAACTGCCTTTCCCACCATCTAGAGAAGTGAAGAGTGAATACACTTTGTCTCAAACGTGGATAACACAATAGGTTAAGGGATAAGCATCTAACCTGGACCACCAAATGCAGATATCATATAAGCTTCATCGGGGGCTGTTCCTTGGCTGTAACAGGAAACAATAACAACAAAATAAGACAATCAAACTTTTACAAGAGAGTAAGATATGCAAGAACTCTGAGTGAGATCGCTCTCGAGTCTCACTGACTCAACAAGACTTAAGAGCATGTAAAGACTAGCAGAGAACTTACATCAGAGCCCCATAAACAAAAATCTGTGCACGTAGTTGCACTTGTTGCAAGTCTGTGAAAGGTCGACGCAAAATACTTGAGAGAGCAGAAGAATTCAGATCCGGTAGACTTGCTGTGGGGGCTGAAAGGGTCCCAAAAGCATTTAGAGCAGGGGTCTGAAGACTTTGCTGCTTCTCAGCAGATTGTGTGATATGAGTAGAACAAGCAGAACTTTGATTAACAGCATTTATTTTGCCTCCACTTTGAAGATGTTGAAAAGGTGTAGCACCTTTTACACTATTTCCTTTTCTAGAAGTCTCTTTTCCAGCAGATTTAGATGTTCGCCTTGGTTTACGCTCAGATTTTGTTTTGGAAGTCTTTGCAGCTGATTTCTCTAAACTAGATGCTGACGGAGATCCCACCGCAATCTAGATAAACAAAAACATATGCTACGTAAGGATGACGATAACAAACTTATGCCACAGAATTCGCTTTGACCACTGATGAAAATATGTTAAGATATAAATCGGAGGTACCGGAGAGACAAGGGGAGCTTGTGAAAAGTTAACAGCTTTGGAAATCTCCCCTGCTTTCCTTGGACCGGAAGTTAAGTTCAGCCCACTACTGAAGGTCTCATTTCTATTCAAGACCGGAGATTCGGCAGACATAAAACTCGAAATATTCTGATCTTCTGGCTTTTTGACACTGTTTGTCTCTGTCTTACTAAGTTGAAGTACGGATGTCTCAACAGTGGGGAAAGAAATAAGAGGAGTCCCTAAATTTGTTGCAGCGTTTTCTGTTCCAGTCATATGGGACTTTACAAAAGGCTCAGAACTAGTAGAAGCACAGGAATCTCCTATTTTGATTACATCACCTGCAATATCCACAAGGACAGGTACATATTTCCAATGAGTGCATAAAATAATTGCACGAATCTAGAAAAAGAAAAGCATTGGTCGTTCCAAGATCAAGACCTGTAAGACTTTCAGAAGTTTCCAGTAACTGTATTCTTTAAGATAGAAATTTTTTTTACTTAAATTTTACACAGATTATTGACTCTATCGTGGAAATTCACAGTATTCATACACCTAATATGTATCTCTTTAATAAACCATTTTGAAAAAATCAGAAGAATCTGCAAGAGAAGTTTCTTGCTGCTACGAAGAACATTCAAACTCACCTGTAGGGTGTAAATCAGGAGTCCCAGCTGTCATAATCCCACCGGATGCAGCAGTATTATCCTCTTCCCGGCCATCTTCCCCAGCTTCACTCCCAAGATTAGCCAAGGAGCTAGTATTAGGCTTCTCATTTATGCCATCCTTGTCCAGAATTGACTGCGACTCTGAGGAAGACGCAAAGGAAAACAAAATTACTACAACATAAGTCAAATATCAAAAGGTAAACAAATCTGGTAAGGTCTTTATGGAACGACAATATACAAAGAAACAAGCACGTGCAAATACTATGGCCCAAAATAGAAAAACATTACCAGGAACGTTTACAACTTCTGTTACTAGATTTTCTTCTAAAACTGTTTCCTCAAAATGCTGCGGCAAAACTTGTCCAGCGGCATCACCATCTACTGCATCCTTTGATGCTTCAGAGGCAGGACAGCCTTCAGCAAATTGTGTACTTTGCTGAGTATCTTCAGTATGCTTCCTAGCTTGTTGGTCTATATGACTCCCTGAACTACTTGCATACACAGGTTGAGCGGTTTGGCCATTTTCAGGTTCGCCAAATGAAGCCCTCTCGGTTTCAGAGAAACTGCCTTGCTCATTCGCATCAGAGGATGTATTCACCATATGTAAATCTATTGAAGATGTGATATTGGCAATAGGTGCTCCATCTTGGCTTAGATGTTGTAATTCATCGGTACTGAGAGGAATTGCTTCACATTCTTTACCGTCAATCATATTCCCTGCGAAAGAAAAATGTATACACATACGCATTTAGGAGGTTTTAAACAAGTAATCATGATATATCATTTGCAGCAAGCGGCAGTACACCAACCCCAGAAGAAAATAAAAATTAAAAAGAAATAAATAAGAAAACAAAAAGTACCTATAGTATGAAAGTAGAGTATAATATCAAGATGATTAGACAATATGATTACCTGACGTGTCCGCTGAAATGGTGTCAGACAGTGGTTTTGAGTCCACCAGCTTGGAAGCAGAGTCTACTGAAACATAACCAACAGAGTTGGACACAACGCTTTCAGATAGGATTTGAGAACTCTTGGTGTCCTGATCTCCATCATTGGCATTGACAGCAAATTCCATGCTTTGCTTGAGATTAGACATGCGAGCACTACCTTCAATATTTTCACCCTTCTTAAACACATCACCTTTTGTTGATTCAACCATTGAGTCCATTTGTGAAACATAAACACTTTCTGAAGTTTCAACTAGAAGCATCTGTGTATGTGTCTCAGTCAGAAAAGTAGACTCATGTTCACTTGCAATAACTTCCATATGTTGATGACTAGGCGACTCAGGTTTCTCCATGGAACCACTGCTTGTTAGAGTGGTTAATTCCTCAGCAAGTTCCAAAGATGCTTCACCAGTTGCGCTACTATGAGCACTGCTGACAAGGAGATCTTGGCATTGGGTCCCTGAAACGTCTTGTCCACCTACCTCAAGAGTAGAGAGAGCTTGGTCCCCTCTTTCTAGTACTGTGACATCAGATAGCTCCATCTCCAAATCAGGCTTTTCAGTTTCACTAAAATTTTCAGCTTCCACATTTCCAACTTCGGAAGTTGTGTCTATATGGCTATCACAATGAGCATCAACCAAAACTGACCGTGCCTCTATAGTTAGATCATCGCGGTTATGACTACTTTGAATGTGGTCGCTGATATCATTTCCATCATTGAAAGTCTCTGGAAGCAAAGTCGTCTGATTATTCAACTCACCACTACAAGGAACCCCAGTCTGCACAGTTCCGTCGCTACAGTCGATTTCCATCTTTGATTCTGCGTTAGCTTCGTCTTCTGTTTGGTCAAGAAGACTATCAGTCGTCTCAGTTCCTATGTTATCATGACCAGCAGCATCCACAGCCTCTACAGTCGCAGTACTTGAAGCCAAAACGGCATTATTTTCCTCCATGGATGACTCTTCCGCAACGGTTTGGTCAAGAAGACTATCAGTCGCCTCAGTTCCTATCTTATCATGACCAGCAGTATCCAGAGCCTCTAGATTCGCGGTATTTGAAGCCAAAACGGCATTATTTTCCTCCATGGATGATTCTTCTGCAACGGTTTGGTCAAGAAGACTATCCTTCGTCTCAGTTCCTATCCTATCATGACCAGCAGTATCCACAGCCTCTACAGTCGTGGAATTTGAAGCCAATATGGCATTCTTTCCCTCCATGGATGACTCTTCCGCAACGGTATGGTCAAGAAGACTATTAGTCGTCTCAGTTCTTATCTTATCATGACCAGCAGTATCCACAGCCTTTACAGTTGCGGCATCTGAAGCCAAGATGGCATTCTTTTCCTCCATGGATGACTCTTCCGCAACAGTTGGTGAGTCATCTTTCACCAGGACCTGTTCGTGTCCAGCATCTATCATTAACAAAGAGGGGTCTCCTGGAGTATCATTCACAAATGGGTTGGGATTTACGTTCGCTGTTTCCTCTTTGGAAAGACTATCCTCATGGTTTGTCTGACCAGGCTCCAATTGTTCCATTGTGCAAACTAGTTCATCCAAAGTGTCAGATTTCTTGATAGTATTTTCTCTTACAATGACTTCGTCCTGTCCAACTGAATTCAAAAGCATTTCAACAGACTCCAACGAAGTAGCCTCAGACCAAACATTATTGTGCCTTGAAATGGCACAGGACTCCGTTGCACCTGAACTAAACACTATACCACTACTTCCACGCGAGAAATCCTCAATCCAGTTACTATCTTCGTTACCCTCGATACCAAGAAAAACCTCAGTTTCAGCTAAATTGTCAAACCTCAAATGCGTGTTGAGGGTATCATCAAAATCAAACTTTGGAAGAGCATAAGGCTGTAATACTGGGGGGAACTTATTGTTAGCTTCACCAGCTAAATGGAGATTCTGGTTTTGAAAGTCATTGTCATCATAATCCATGGGTTTATTCCTGAAATAGGATGAACAAAAAAAAAGGATACATACATGAAGATGTGTAAATCAAATTACAAAAGTATTTGCAGGAACAAAAAAAGACTCTGGTCACAGGTCACTTCAAGTCGAGTGATTCAAACAGTAGGAAACGAAAAGTACCGAGAAAAGAGTGTATGGAGACGCTACCTCCCTCCATTCGGTGACAAAAACCTGGCCGTGTCAGACCTCAGTTGTTCCCTAATCGCACGTTCATCTACTGCTCCACCAAAACAACAGCAAACGCGTCAATACCTTCTCTCTCACATCCATGGGAACCGTTGCGTCACGAAGACCTAACTGGGTGAACCCACGAAAAAAAATTAAATTGAAACGGTGGTAGGGAGGTTAAACTCACCGGAAAATTCAAACTGATGGAGTCGACCTAGGGTTCCGGCGAAGAAACGAGGTTGGGCGAGTGAAAGCAGATTGTGAGAGGAGGAGCGATAAACTATTCGCTTTTCTCGGCAAATGTAATGAGTCTGGTTTAAGTAAAGCCCAAAATAAATTAAAAACGCCTATTTGGAGAGAAATAAAGATGGATGCTGATGCAGCTTAATCCAGACTGACACGTGTTGGATTTCCTGGATCCTGCGGCTAATATTGAATTCAACAAAACACGCGACCGGTTTTTACTTTTTTAACGTACGATCAAATTCATTGGTGTAAAAAAAAAAAGTTAAGTTAGTAGAAAATGTAATGACCGAGAGGTAAAAAATAATATCTTTTGTTTGACGACAAACCGAGAGGTAAAAGTTAAAAATGCTTAAATGTTGACACGGCTGCTGGGTTAGTGGAAGTTGATTGGCTATACGAAATGGAAAGTGTTTTTAAGGATAAAATCAGAGAAGAACATGATTGTCACTACGTGTAACGTGACTATAGTTAGAGGCTTTTGTGTGTTAGGCAATTGACGGTCTGGATTTACCTGGCAAAATAGTTTTCGACCATCAGATTAAACTCATAAAGCCCTTTTAAATGAAGCATATTGGGTTATTTATAAGGGCTTAGGCCCATATATGTACTCCATAAGTGGCTCAAACCAGCTAGTGATTAGGAAGTTTTATTTTATTTAAGTGGTAGCGAAGGACTATATATATATATATATATAACTAGATTAGGTTCCGCGTGATACGCGGATAAAAGAAAAACTATATTAGAATTTTAAATTGATAATTCGCGTAAATATGATCCGTATAATTAGATTTTAAACTAAGACTCATGTTTAGTTATCTAAAAATTATGTTTTGTTATTTACAATAAAAAAAATTTGAAATTGATTCATATTACTCATAAACATGGTAAACATTCTCTCTATATGAATGAAAAGGTTCCAAAAATTAATTTAAAAAATTAATTTCCCTTTTTGTTATTGTGTCTTATAGGAAAGTTTATATTATTACATTGTTATTTTCTTTTTATTTACACATGTCACGATCTCGTGAGTTATAATCCTAATTTCCGTTTTTTTCTTCTTTTTATTCAGATTATTACTTTTGAGTTAGAATCTTAATTTCCGTTTTTATTTTTTCCTTTTATTCAAATTATTACTTTGACACATGTCGCGATCTTAATTAACAACGACACATGTCACGATCTCGTGATTGAAAATTATCCTACGTGTCACTCACGTCGAGAAATCCAGCTTTATATAATAAAAGATACCGTTTGTTTTGGTTTGGTTTGGTTCGGTTTGGTTCGGTTTGGTTCGATTTGGTTCAGTTCCGGTTTTTGGGATTTTGAGTTTAGAAAAATAATTCTATACACAGTTTAATTCGGTTCGGTTTGGTTTAGGAAAAATATGTAGAACAAAAAAAACACAATTAATTGATTTTAATTTATTATATACTTTGTTAATAGATTTAAATGTGTTTTTCTATATATTTGATTACAAATATTGATTGAACTTCGGTTAATTTGATTATGTTCGAGATTTTTGCCCACTGATATGGTGTGGGTGGAAAAACATCTGTCAGGCATTGGTTTAATCTAGGAAAGAGCATTCCATTTTGTTTTCATATTGCAATTTCATAATTAAAAAAAAAACTATATAATCAAAACCATAGACTAAAAAAAATGTTACTTTAATAGTGGGGCGGAGAAAGTACATAATTAAAACAACCATCCGCTCTGCAAATTTATTTTGTGGAGCACTTTTTTTTATATACTTTATTAAGAAAATAAAAATATCTAAGGATTTACAACAAATAGAAAAAAAAAAATTCACCAATAAGGATCCGAAGTAAACTAAAAGACATCTTTTTGCGAATGTATGACTAACGATTCCGCAGATGAATGCTTAACTTTTGCTTTTGGGCTGATTAAATTTCCACTGAGATAATGTTCATAGAAATCCAAAAACATCTATCAACGCTTCAGACTGAAATGACCACGATCGCCAATTTCTTTTTTGGCTCCAGTAGGAGTCACTGAGATCATCGTTCCAAACAGTCGATTAATTAGGAATCTACATTCAAGCTACCTTCCGGAGTAATTGTGGTTTGCGACGAGAAACCTACCAACACCACCATCCGCTTATACTGTCAATTACTTCTTCGAAACGGCTCAACTGAACCAGAACTATTATCTTCCCAAATTCATTGAAAAAATCCCACGAAAAAACAATCAAAAACTTTGTCATATCTAAATTAAATTGAAAAAAATTACACAAATCAAAATAAAACTAACAATAAAAACCAACCAAACCGATGTCGGAGCTATAGAAATCTCCAGTCATCGGCCTGGATCCACAGAGGAAAATCTCCACTCTTTTTTTCTCTCGTTTGAAGGCTAGGGTTTTTTTGGTGAATGGATGGTGGAGCACCTTTCTATAATCTCAAATTTCCATTTCAATAGATGTTTGTTGTAATTTTATGTTAAGCCAATATCTCTAACACACCAACTCCAAACAAAGCAACGGTGGTATTTAATTTAACTCCTAATCCATACTAATATTTTAGGCTTTTAGCACCTCCCATACTAATAAAATAAAATTGTAAGCAAAAAAAAGGAATACGACCATTTATCATAATTGGTGTGAAACGGCATTAATTTAAATGCAGGATATTAACATGACAACAGAACTCTTATCTTCACATATTATCAAATATACGTTATCCATCATTTTCTTAGCATTTTTAAAAATACTTATTAGTTGTCTTTTAATCATCTTCGATGTCACTAACCCTCAAATACACAAGCTGAATAGTCTAAATAATTAATTGGCGGTTTGGGCGGCACCCAATGGTGACCTGCCACGTAGAGTAAGACCAACAACTTCATTACATCTTTGCTATATAAACACGAGCATGAAACCACAAGCCACAATCAACCCATAAATAGCTTGTAATCATCAACCAAAGTCAAAAGAGTCTTATTAGCTATTTCGTGATCAAAATGGTGAAGATTGCGATTGGAAGTTTGGGTGATTCATTTAGCGTCCCGTCTCTTAAGGCCTACTTGTCTGAGTTTATCGCAACTCTTCTCTTCGTGTTTGCTGGCGTTGGCTCTGCTCTTGCTTTTGGCAAACTAACATCCGATGCAGCCTTGGACCCGGCTGGTCTTGTCGCTGTGGCGGTGGCTCACGCATTTGCCCTTTTCGTCGGTGTGTCCATAGCCGCCAACATATCCGGAGGACACCTTAACCCCGCCGTGACACTCGGCCTCGCGGTCGGCGGCAACATCACAGTCATCACCGGTTTCTTCTATTGGATTGCTCAGTGCCTTGGCTCCATCGTCGCTTGTCTCCTCCTCGTCTTTGTTACCAATGGCGAGGTACACAAAAACATACTTCAATACATTTTTAGTGAATGTTTTGTTCAAACGACCATGACTAAAAAAATGTTATGGCGGTCTCAAAACCCGGTTTGATCTATAACGTATGGATTAACCAATAAATTGTTTTATTCCCCGGTTATGTAGAGCGTACCGACCCATGGAGTAGCAGCCGGTTTAGGAGCGGTTGAAGGAATAGTGATGGAGATTGTGGTGACTTTTGCTCTGGTCTACACAGTCTACGCCACGGCGGTTGATCCAAAGAAGGGATCGCTAGGAACCATCGCTCCGATTGCCATCGGTTTCATCGTTGGTGCTAACATCCTCGCCGCCGGTCCATTCAGCGGCGGCTCTATGAACCCGGCCAGGTCATTCGGACCAGCTGTTGTCAGCGGTGACTTCTCTCAGATATGGATCTACTGGGTGGGCCCACTAGTCGGTGGTGCACTCGCCGGACTCATCTACGGTGACGTCTTCATCGGATCCTACACTCCGGCTCCGACCACGGAAAGCTACCCTTGATCAATCCTCTACGGTTTGTACTTTGTTTGGCTTCTTAAGCCTCAGTGTTTGCTTTTTGTTGTGTGATGGTCAAGTTTCTTCCGAATATGGATGATTGAACGTGGAGAAAAACGATCAAAGTTGTATTTAATTTTGTTGTTGTGTAATACTTTAATAATAAGAACTGTAAATTTTCAGAATGTTTTTTTTTATGTGATCACCATTCACCGATCAGAAGCTATTGAAAAACTTTCTTGAATATGTTAATCCCAATGATATTCTATTAAAATCGTTTCATAATTGAAGAATTGCTGAAAAGTACCAGATTCTGAGTGTCCCAAATAATACTTGTTCACAACAATACTCCTAATTTTGAATTCAAGATATTTTAATATTTTATTTAACGTATGTTTTTTTATTTCATCTTGAGTCAAGTGCTTTTCAGACCTGCACATTTGTCTACTCTCATGGGAGTTCGAGGTTGTGGTGCGTTGAATGGTATGTGGTGCACTTTAGAGTAGTTGAGTGATAACTAAAAAAGTAGAAAATAGATGGAAGTAAAATGGGAGATCATTGTTCAAAAAAAAAAAAAAAAATTGGGAGATCATCACAGACAGTTGGGTATCCTTGAGTAATAATACCGCTTAATTAAGAGTTCAGAACGTTTCAAGCAAATCAACTAGCAAGTAGCAAATAGCATTGCAAAACATGCTCCAACTTTTTCTACATTGACGTTGTTGTTTTTTCGTCTTTTGCGCACTGGATGTGCTCTTATGTTATTGGCTGAAAGCTCAACAACTTAACATAGCAATGCAATTGAATTTTCAAAAGAAAATTTTTCCTTAAATATTAATTGAGAAGCATTATTAGAATTTAACATTGCAGTGTTATTTACAATGATTCATGATGATATGTCAATACTAAAAAATTTCTCAAAAAATATAAAATAGGTTTAAATTACTAGAATATTTACATTGTATGTCACTTACATTAAATTGTTTGAAAATCATTTTTATGTCTCATTCAACTAATTATTAACTAAATCAATTATAATTTCTCTCTCTCTCTCTCTCTTTATTTTGTTTTCCAATTATACCATATTATTTAGTTTAATCATTATATTCATTATATCCAGGCCGGCTCAAAGAATTTATGGGCCATGTTCAATAATTTTTTTGTTCCAAAAAATTATGGACTTAAAAAAAAAATTCCAAAAATTGGGCCTTATTTGGTAAAATTATAAACTTTCGGGCCCTAAAATACAAAAGAAAATGGCCATATTTGGTAAAATTATACAATTTCGGGCCCTAAAATACAAAAGAAATTTTAATCAAAAATTTCGGGCCATGTGCATTTGCACAGTCAGCACACCCTTAAAGCCGGGCCAGCTCGTATCATCTGTCTTTGATCACATCTTTGTACAAATTTGAATCATCACATCATCAACATAATTAGAAAGAATTCCAGATTTTTCCGCATATGATGTGATTTAAATTTCTTAAAATCAACATAAATTACCCACTTTATTAATAAAAAAGCATGTGTTAAAAATTATTGGCTATAAATATGAGTAAAAACCACTTAAATATATGATAAAAATGATAAAAGTAGAAAATTTAAGGTGTACTTTAAAAGTTTGTGAAACTATGAAAAATTTAAGTTGTTAAGTACTTAGAAAGTTTTAATAATCACTAATTCGAATATATAAAGTAATCGTAAATTTAAAAATAATCATTACGTTGATAAAAATCTATACATGTTTTAGTATATACAAGCATATATTGGATACCAAATAATAATTTCACCAATAAATATAATAAATGTGTATATAAAATTATATAAAATTTTCTTAATAATCATCGCCATGCGCATGTGCGCGGATCCCAGTTATGGAAGTAAAAAAGTGGAATAAATACCAAAGAAGAAAGTAGAGTAATTATTTTTCCCCATCTAAAATCTAGAGGAAAGAAACAATGCATATATTTGTAAAAACATTTAATGGATTAAAAATATATGCATGGTTTTTACAAATATATGAGAGATTGACAAAATAAAAATATTCAAAATAATTCAAATTGCTCATAGAGAATTTGTAAAAGGGCCAATCTTTCCCCAGGCTTATACTTACAGGCCCATTTGAAACCCATTTAAATTACAAGACTCAAACTATTATATAATTATCTTGGCTGGAGAAGCTTTTGTTTAATTGCTTGAGTAGTCATTTAGTCAATCTTTATAGAGTGATAAATATAAATAATAATGCTAGATAAAAAAAAAATTTGTTAATCCGTGAATCAACTGTGTACATTAATAGAAAAACGAAGTGGTCTCTTTTACGTATGACTATTATTTGAAGGAGCTGGTCGGTTTGGGGGGAATGTATCGTGTGAGAGCCGTCCGTTCTAAAGACAAATGCTCTCAAACCAATGCATTTGTCGCCTCTTTCTGGTTTCACAAACCGTCCCACCATATTAACATATTTCCTCAATTCATGGACAATGTTCTTAAACCACAATAATTTCCTCTTTCTCTCTCTTTCCACTTATATATATACATATAAGAACATGGAGACGAGTTCCTAAATCTTTTTTAAGACTTGCGGTGATTAAACACTCATTCAGATTTTTATTGTAATCTTATATCATTTGTTAGTCCGCACGTACTTTGGGCACTTGTGGTTTGAATAATTCTCGCTCATTAAAAACAAAAAAAAGAAGAAGAAAAGATTATCTTATTGTAGTTTGGTTTATGCTCTTCCTCTTCTCTTCCACCTGAGTCAACATCATCCTTTTCATTTCCAAAAGTTATTCCTCTTTATTATTTTCTCCCTAATATTATTTTTTTTGTAAAAGTCTTACATTTCATTTCCAAGTTTTATTTCTGAAACTCAAAGCTGGTTCTCTGTTTTGGTCACATGGTTTCCATCAGAACATAATAATAACTCTTACTCCACCAGGACAATTAATATCCTTCTTGTGATCCCACGTCATCTTTACGTATTTGAGAAAACTTCATTTTCAATCGGAAGATTCAAAATGGAAAGTGGGTTTTATTCAGATTGGAAGGATACGTCTTCTTCGTTGTTTGGATCAGAGAATATGGAGGAAGAGTTGGAAGATGGAGTTCTCAGAGCTGAAGAGCTTTTCTCATCGATTCCTCAGCCTCAGACACCAAAAGAGCCAATGGAGTTTCTCTCCAGATCCTGGAGTCTCTCTACTTCTGAAATCTCCAAAGCACTTGCACTCAAACATAGACAACATCAAGAACAGTTTTGTGCTGCCCAAAACACTCCCCCTGTCTTGTTTCCTGATGGTGCCGCAGATCCACTCGTGGTACGACACTTTTCTTATCCCTTTTCTCAGAATTATGGAGAGCCTTTAAAGTCGGAGACTTTTTTTTTTATTTGTATCTGACAATTTCACCAGTTTTCAACATAGTTCTTGGGAATTGGAATGGATCAAACATTGTGAACTCTTTTCATAGTTTAATTTAAAACTACGGGATTTTGATTTCAGGCTGGGAAGATCATGAACTCGTTTGGCACACGTAGAGCAGGGACATTATCCAAATGGTTTCACCACCACAAGGAACACAGCAGCAGCAGCACCACCACCAATCTCAAGAAGAAAGACAAGGCACGTGTTGAGAATGCACACGTGCATTCTGCAGTCTCTATAGCGGCCCTGGCTGCAGGTTTAGCCTCTGTGACCTCTGCAAGCAATTGCAAAGGGTCAGGCTCCAAGATGGCTCTGGCTTTGGCCTCTGCCACCGAACTGTTGGCCTCACACTGTGTTGAGATGGCTGAGCGAGCCGGTGCTGACCGTGCACGTGTTGCTTCCACGGTTAGATCTTCTGTGGATATCCACAGCCCCGGTGATCTCATGACTCTAACAGCTGCGGCTGCAACCGGTAAGGCTATATTGTTCAAAAGTTTAGGCTTTGTGGCAGCTTCACAAGGCTTTTTTTTGGCTTCATTGGAATGCATTTGATCTGATTTTGTTTAAACGGAACCTAGCTTTGAGAGGAGAAGCGGCTCTGAAGGCGAGGCAGCCAAAGGAAGCAAGGAAAAACGCAGCTATTACACCTTTCGAGAGAAGCTTCTCTGACTCTCATTGCCCTGCAAATTTTCAGTTTAGATTGGAAGAACCAAATCTTCCATTTGAAGGCGAACTGATGCAATGCGCGCGAAATGGTAAATTCTCTTCTTTCTGTGATACTCTTATCAAATGAAGAGTTCAGTGAGATAAGACAGAGTGCTTAACTCTTCTTCCTTGTGCTAAAAACTTGCAGGAGTGCAGCGAACTAAGCGTGTCTGTGTCTATATCAACAAGAAGTCTCAGGTACAGCAGATTTTATTAGTATCCGTAACACACAACACATCGCAGTTCACTTCTGATCCAATGCTTATTATGCTACTTATGATTTTGCAGGTAATGATCAAACTCAAAAGCAAACATGTTGGAGGGGCATTCTCCAAGAAGATCAAATGTAAGCATTTCCGAATCTTTCAGTTTAGATAGTTTACCTGAAAGACAGACATTCTGAACCTGTTGTTCCTTTTTGAAGGCGTTGTCTATGGAGTCTGTGATGAGAAATCAGCTTGGCCTTACAGGAAAGAGAGGGAAAATTCAGAAGAAGTCTACTTTGGTCTAAAAACCGGACAAGGCCTTTTGGAGTTCAAGTGCAAGAGCAAGATTCACAAGCAGAGATGGGTTGACGGGGTTCAGTCTCTTCTCCGCCAAGTAAATTGCTTCGAGGCTGCCAAATGCTCGCTGGGATCTCTGAGTCTCACCGGTCACACGTGATGCAGGATCCTGTATATATCTGATTTTATATATATATATATATATATATATATATCCACATTTTTGCTGTTGTGATGTATTTGCAAAAACTGGCAATGTACAATCTCAGTCTCTGTAACCTAAGAGGACTTTTGGTTAAAACACAGCAGGTTGTTCAAATGATCACATCAAGTGGTAGGAACCAATTGCTATGTACATAAATACATCAGAAGAGAATGATGGATCTCAATTGAACCTTTTATTTCCAATGATTCAGTTTCTGATTTGCTTCGCCGAAACATTGACGTGTAAGCTATGAAGAATCAAAAATATTATAGAGAAGTAGTAGCTAGTATGTATAACCTTTCTTGCATGAGCAGTTCATATGAAGAAGCAGGTGAGAGACATGTCAGAGATTTCATGCTGGCCGTATTAGAATACGACAGTCTTGTGTGTCCCGTAAGGCAATACCCTCAGTTCGCAGTAAGATTTTATAGCTTTCATGAGGCACTTTTTCTCGAGGTCCTCTGATTTCTGGACGAAGCTTCTCAAATTGTCTCGGTGGGAAACTCTCTCAACCTGCAAAACTCAAATTGAGACATTGCTGAAGAACAATGCAACCCTCAGAAAAAATTATCAAGTTGGGAGATGAATCACCATTTGTTCAATGATGGGACCTGAATCAAGTTCCTCTGTAACAAAGTGAGTTGTTGCACCAATTAGTTTCACACCTGCATCAAATGCCTACCAACATAATCTAGAAGAGTAAGAGACAGGGACGAGCATTGAGAGATAAGAACCAGACTAAATGTAAATAACATAACTCATGCGAAATAGAGGCATTAAAAAAACCCAGAAACCTGTTTCGCGGGATTTCGCCCCTTGAATGATGGCAAGAGGCCATGATGGATGTTGATTACATCTTTTCCATAACCTTTCAAGAAGTTACCGGACAGTAGCTGTCAAAGGAAAATGTTCTAGTCGATATCATCCGTCAATGATATTTCTTTTGTTAATAAAGCGGTTGAGTAGCTTTCATGTGGCAGTAACTAATGCTATGAAATTTCATCTGTCAATGAATTTATGCTTCTTTGCAGGAACAGCTTTATTAACAAAGGAAAATGTAACAGCCTTGTATGAAATTTCTTTTGTTAATAAATCTGTTCCTGCAAAGAAGCAGAAATTCAAAGCAAGAACCGCCTAGGGAGAAAATTTATTTATTTTTCGATTGAACCAAAGAAGACGCAAGCAAACTGAAATGAGACACATTCATCAGAATGAGACTATCCAGGACAATGATTTCCTCACCATTTGGTTAAATAAAAGAAAACGAGCTTAGGATGGGGCTTAAAATCTGATATACCTGCATGTATCTAGCGAGAACTAGAAAATCGGTATCCTTAACCAATTCCAAAATCTCCTCTTCTATTTTGTTTTGATCGGTTGTTGGCAAATAATGATATGAGATGCCATGCCTCTGGAGAAACCGCATAATATGGGTGTTTGGAGCTCTTTCATGATTACTGATACACACAAAATATTTCTGAATCACTAGTCATACATGCACACCTAATATATCCATTAAGTTCGTTGAGAAGAGTTACAGGTATACCTTATCACACATGTTATATCGACGGGAAGTTTTCCGTCCTGCCATTTATGCAACATTTCAACCAGACAATGATCCTACAGACAGAAAAATCACACAACTTGAGGAAAAACACAAAAACAAGGACACAAAATAAAAGGATCTTTATGACAAATAATTAACCTGTTTGGACAGTAGAAGAGCTATCTTGTATTTGGGGTCTAAAGAGGGCACTCGTACAACCGAGCTCATAGCATTGAATTTTTGTGCAATAGTTTGAAAATCTGCAACCATCTGGCTCCTTGGCCATTTTACTGGATCAAATATAAACTCGCTGCCCAAGAAATTACCTTTTCATCACAACTAAACCCAAAAAAAAGAAACATTTTAACTACATTCCAATCTGTAAGAACCTAACATAAAACAAAATACTCCAAGCTTTTAGAGTCGATAGTATTAATTCACTTCGAAGACACTGGTTCAGAAATTAGCCAGGAGAAGCTTTTGAAGTAGCATCAAAGGCAAGATTTTTTTCTTTTTTTTATAAAAAAAAAGGTAAACTGGGAACTGTACCTTCTAGAGTAAAAGACATTCTTGTTTTCAGGAACAAAAACATCGTAACCAAGAATGTTCCCTCCGTTTGCAGCAATGCAATCCGATAGTTTCGCTACAATCCCAACAACATCCTAAACTTCAAAAGAGATATTGGATTCAATTAGATTATGGGAAAAAAAGATAAGACATGAATGAAAATTCGATTGATATACGTACGGAACAATGGAAGACGTGGACGCCGGGGATGAGAAGGGGTGAGACAGAGGAATCGAGGGACTCGCCGTGAAATTGAGAAGATTTAAAGGACCATTTCATAAATGATCCAAAAGCTGTGGCGGAGAGACATGAGTTGGTGGAGACTCTTCGTA
This sequence comes from Eutrema heterophyllum, assembly GCA_002933915.1. Lineage (NCBI taxonomy): Eukaryota > Viridiplantae > Streptophyta > Magnoliopsida > Brassicales > Brassicaceae > Eutrema > Eutrema heterophyllum. The sequence goes on from PKMM01022450.1 coordinate 353,161, forward strand.
TCATCGCCGCTGTTTCTTCTCGCACTCGGCTGCAAGCAACACCACCTTTTCAGCTAAGGGAGCTCATTCGCACCATTGTTATATCTCATCAAATTCTCACCTTTTTATCTTTCGATTCTATGTGTCTGATCTGATCTCTGTGTTTGCTATCACATATCATCCTCAAATTTTAAAGCTTTTACTCAAACTCCACAAAAAAAAAAAAAAAAAAAAGTTGAGTGGATTTTTATTTTATTTATTTCTTACTTCATAAAAAAGGTCGCAAACCCTATTGTATCTATCACATATTTTATACAAAATATTATTTTCCAAAAATTAAAAACGAGAGAGAGAAGTTCCAGTAATGGCGGATGTGAAGGACTCAGCGATTGCCAAGTATGGAATCGTAGGAATTGGTATGATGGGGAGAGAACATCTCATCAATCTTCACCATCTCCGTGACCAAGGTCTCGCCGTCGTTTGCATCGCCGATCCTCACCCTCCCTCACAGCTCCTCGCCATTGAACTCGCTCGATCTTTTGGTTGGGAACTCAAGGTTTTCTGTTTTCCCCGAACAAATCATAATCAAACTTGGGATTTAGTTAGGTGTGGCTTATTGAATATCTGCGTTTGATGTTTGGTTTCTTCAAACGTGTGCTTCTCCTCTTGTCAACCACATGTGCCACCTCACTCAATGTTCTTGTGCATGATTGTTTGATTCGTAGTCTTTTGATACTTCATTTCTTCGATTGAGGAAGAACTTAGCATTTGAGTTTTTTTTTCTTTCCCGGTGTTGTGATGAAGGTATTCTCAGGACACGAGGAGTTGCTGAAGAGTGAGATGTGCGACGTGATTGTTGTGTCTTCTCCAAATATGACTCATCATCAGATTCTGATTGACATTATCAATTATCCAAAACCGCATCATGTTCTTGTTGAGAAGCCTTTATGCACCACAGTTGCAGATTGCAAACAGGTCATTTTTATGTTTCTTTCTACCAAATCTCTTTTGCTGAGTTGTCTGGTTGATTAATTCATCAAACTGTGCCTGGAATCAGGTTCTGGAGGCTGCAAAGAAAAGGTCAGATATGGTGGTGCAAGTTGGGTTAGAGTACAGATACATGCCGCCAGTAGCTAAGCTTATAGAGAAAGTTAAAGGCAGAGATTTTGGTAATGTCAAGATGGTAGCAATCCGAGAACATAGATTCCCTTTCTTGGTTAAGGTAGGCTCAAACAAGATGCACTATGTGTAGTGTTTTACGCATCCAATTTATATGATTGCTGAGTGAACACACATCACTAGGTGAACAACTGGAATAGATTCAATGTGAACACTGGAGGGACCTTAGTGGAGAAATGCTGCCACTTTTTTGATCTAATGAGGCTCTTTGCTGGTGCAAATCCTGTATGTGTGATGGCTTCTGGAGGCATGGATGTGAACCACAAGGATGAAGTTTATGATGGAAAGGTACTTTTTAATCCCAAATCATTACCGAAATCAATGTATATTGCGAGTTTCATACTACATATGTTTCTCTGTGACAACATAGGTGCCTGATATAATTGATAACGCATATGTTATAATCGAGTTTGACAATGGATGTCGTGGGATGCTTGATCTTTGCATGTTTGCTGAAGGAAGCAAAAACGAGCAAGAAATCTCTGTTACTGGTGACATTGGAAAGGTAAGTCCCTCTGAAATTTTATGGGCTTGTTTGTGCCTATTTTTGCTCTTGGTGTGATAGGTTTTGAGGCCTACAATGCAAGAAACGCTGGATATTCTTTAACTTGTATTGAATTTACTGAATCCTTTGACATTATTCCCAAGAGTACATATTTTCCATCTGGATATTCTACATAAGCACCATCACCTGAAGCTGTAGCTCTTGCATATAGGCCAAATAAGAATAGAGGCAGAGAAAACGAGTATAAAGTGTTGTGAGACCATTTCATTGGAGTTTGTTCATATGATCCATGAGTTTTGACTTTTGAGTAGGGTCAATACTTCTTCCAAACTTACTTGGCAAGCATGTTGCAGGGGGAAGCACTTGTTCCAGAGGGCATAGTTCGATCTGGGAGTCGTGCACAAGGAAGAGAACACGTTCAAACAATAAAAGCTGATGATGAAAGAATAAAGTAAAATCTATTCATCTACGTATTGTATTCTTGCAGTCTTACAATATATTATAGTCTCACATCACATTCACATTCACATGATGTTGGCTATTCAGATATGAAGGGTTGCATCACGGGTCAAGTTACTTGGAACACCTCACCTTCCTATCAGCAATCAGAGGTGAAGGACGAGCAGCTGTTGATTTGGAAGACGGATTGATGGCTGTTGCCATGGGAGTTGCAGCACAGCTCTCCATTCAGGAGCGCCGCTATGTATCCATTGACGAGGTCTTGTGACTTGTGATAACAGACTTTTTGTAAATTTGGTATTATTGCTGTTGATATGTTTACTATCCAATTGTTTGTTGTAAGATAAGCCAAGACTGAATATTTTTTTATTGTTATTTGTGTTTAAGCTTCAATTAGCAGAAGTTTTTATTGACATCGATCGCTACAATGAGTTTATTATCCAACTCATTGTTTTGAAAAATCAATGGACATTCTCTGTTTTTGTCATTAACACAATAATTATGACTCATTTTCCTTATGATGAGTTTATCCCACTTAATCTTTACAATCCCTTTGAATAATGCAATTCAAGTTGCATTATGGCACCAAGCCAAATTTAAATTTGGTTTAAATGAGTTTGAATTCAACCAACTTAATTTGGACAGAAACTTTTTTTGAAAAATCAAAATGTATTTGATTGAAAATCATAAACCGAGACAAAGATGTACAGTACCATACTAATTCATATGGGTTTGATTCTATTTTGGTTATTAGTTTAACAAAATTGAACCGGAATCGACCCAAAAAATCCACTCTCGTTTTGGGTGTAATTTAAGCCGGTTTTCGAAATAAAAATCGGTATGGTGAAGTGCAAACCGCGATTGATGGAAGAAATTCACGGTGGCGCGCTTTTGCCTTCATTATCGGAAACTCTTGTACCGGTCGCTCGATTTTCAAATTCTCATCTGTGGAGCGAATATGGAAGACGATGGGGGAGAGAGATCGAGCTTCGTCGCTAGCTTGATTGAGAACAGAGCCAAAGAGGTAGTTACGGCTTCTCCATTGTTGCGAAGTTGGCAGGACTAAGTTTCGATTTGTGTCCTCTTAGGGTCTCCATTTTTGCTACGACGGTTTTTCTGGGATCAATTTCATATCATCAGAAGGTTGGTTGTTCTTCGCATGATATTTCGATGGTGATGTTTGATTCTATCTTGGATTTCTATGGATCAGGTTGGAATGGCTGCTTTTGACCTAAGGTCCGCTTCACTGCATCTATCTCAGTATATAGAGACAAGCAGCTCGTATCAAAACACGAAGACGCTGCTGCGTTTCTATGATCCCTCAGTGATAATTGTTCCTCCCAACAAACTTGCAGCCGATGGCATGGTTGGGGTTTCAGAATTGGTGGATAGATGTTATAGCACCGTTAGGAAGGTGAAATTTTCTGTGCCATGGATACTACGAATTGGGAAATGAATGTATGTCTTTGGCTACAGGAGTTTCAATTAAGTACTGTTACTATCTTCCCTTCTTGCAGGTTGTGTTTGCCCGTGGCTGTTTTGATGACACCAAGGTTGATCCATGAAATTCTTATAGTACAAACATCCATTGATCCTTGTATTCATGTGTTTCTAAATGGATATGCAATTTTGGGTTACATGATTCAGGGTGCCGTGCTAATACAAAACTTGGCCGCAGAAGAACCTTTGGCGCTTGGTTTAGACACTTACTATAAGCAGCATTATCTCTCATTGGCTGCCGCTGCAGCTACAATAAAATGGTGTCTACATCCTGAACTTTTTGCTTAAGTACATTATCAGTTTGGTGTTTTTGAAATACTGAGTTTGGTTGTGTCATGAGCAGGATAGAGGCGGAAAAGGGTGTGATAGTCACCAACCACTCACTGACTGTATGCGTTTGGTTTTGTACAGTTCTCAATTACCTGATAAAACTTTTTATTAATTGTGCTCCCTATGTCTAGGTAACTTTTAATGGATCGTTTGATCACATGAATATCGATGCAACTAGGTACTGTTACCTTTATATTATTTCATGTTCCTAGTCTATTACATTACAGAGAATTGTAGCATCAAAACTAGATAATCGTTATGTTTCATTGTTTCCTTGATTTGATGGTAGTGTTGAGAATCTGGAAATCATTGATCCATTCCATAATGCTCTTTTGGGCACTAGCAATAAGAAGAGGAGTCTGTTCCAGATGTTCAAGACAACCAAAACAGTTGGCGGGTATCTGGAAACACTTTTTCTTTAAGAGTTGAAATTACTGATAGAGACCTCTTTGTCTTTTGTGTATATGAGTTTGGCATTTCAGCATTCTAATTGTAATCTTCATAGTAATGTTCTTCAATCATTATTCCTTTAACTCACTAGTCATTTTATTATATGTTGGTCAGGACTAGGCTTCTTCGTGCCAATTTGTTGCAGCCTCTGAAAGATATTGAAACTATTAACACTCGCCTGGACTGCCTGGTTAGTATAGCTATTGTTTGGGTGTCATTTTTTTTAAGGAACTTCTTAAGACATATCATTTACTTTCCGTTATATATATGTTGATTTACAGAGCTTGATCATTTTGCAGCTACCGGAAACTTTCCATTGTATGATGATGCATTAATCATATAGCAAAAGTCCTCTTCTTGTAATTGCAGGATGAGTTGATGAGCAATGAACAACTATTCTTTGGGCTTTCACAGGTTTTACGTAAATTTCCAAAAGAGACTGGTAAGTAATTAAGAGAAGAAGTGAGAAGAGCCTGAACTTTTCTCGTTGCATCCAATATATTGAGCTCGGTTCTTCTCTTAATCACATCATTTCAAGAGATTTCTGACCATCATCCACAACTTACAGATCGAGTGCTTTGTCATTTCTGCTTCAAGCCAAAGAAAGTCACAGAAGCGGTCCTAGGTTTTGATAATACCAGAAGGAGCCAAAACATGATTTCAAGCATTATATTATTGAAGACTGCACTGGATGCTTTGCCTCTACTTGCTAAGGTGTTTTTCTTTCTCATTTTGTTATCAGTTTTTTGCTTGATTTGGCAACTATGTCTATGGCCTACCCCTAATCTTAGCCGCGCCCTGTCCCATGTAAAAATGCAGGTTTTAAAGGGCGCAAAGTGTTTTCTCCTTGCCAATGTTTACACGTCTGTGTGTGATAATGATGGATATGCTTCCATCAGAAAAAAGTACGGCATTAGTGGGTCTGGCTAGTAGATATTAACTATGAACTTCGTTTCTGGAAGTCTTTTTCATTTGCTTCTTTAAGGTTTCTTAAAATTAGAGTTTCAAAATAACTAGAGTCTTTATCCTCTTTTTGTTTCAGAATCGGGGAAGTCATTGATGATGATGTTCTCCATGCACGGGTTCCTTTCGTTGCCCGCACACAGCAGTGTTTTGCTTTAAAAGCTGGTATTGATGGATTTTTGGATATTGCAAGGAGAACCTTCTGTGACACTAGTGAAGGTGAACCAACAATATGCTTCATTTGTATTATCACTGATTTTCCCTTTTACAAATCTATTCAGCTAATCTAAAATCTTGTAAACACTGACAGCAATACATAATCTGGCCAGTAAGTATCGTGAGGAATTCAACTTGCCAAATCTTAAACTCCCTTTCAACAACAGGCAGGGCTTCTTTTTCAGAATTCCGCAGAAGGAAGTTCAGGGAAAACTTCCAAGCAAATTCACTCAGGTCAAAAACGCACTTCCATTGGAAACTTAAATGTTCTATCTATATATGGTTTTCCTGACTTTGTTTTTCTTGTACGTGGTATGTAATCCAGGTAGTAAAACATGGGAAAAACATACATTGTTCGAGTCTGGAACTGGCTTCTGTAAGTTGAATCATCACAATTTCAAATACCTTCGTTTCCTAGTGTGATTCTCTTGGTGCTTAATAATTTTTAGCAGTTCAGGAAGTGATATAGTTCAGGCTCACATTATAGCTATATACAAATGATATTAAATGAACAAGACTCCACTCCCGAGGTTTTAATCTAGCGAAGACTTGAAACACCATGGATCTTTTTGATATGAGAAGAATGAGCCCTCAAATCTAAAAGTAGGAGCTATGTTCATGATTTAGGAACCTAGACACAATGTTTCATTAATATCAACCATACATTGATCTATTGTGCAGTTGAATGTCAGGAATAAGTCTGCGGCTGGAGAGTGTTACATTCGAACAGAAACATGCCTGGAAGGTTGATAATTGCACATCATTCGCAAAGATATGTAGTAACACGATTAATTAGGATCCTATCAGGCTTGGTTTGTCGATGGCTATTACGAAACGTTTCTATATGTATGCAGCACTAATGGATGCTATAAGGGAAGATGTATCTGCACTCACACTCCTAGCAGAAGTCTTATGTCTCCTAGATATGATTGTTAATTCATTTGCTCATATAATATCCACAAAGCCAGTTGATCGATACTCGAGACCTGAACTAACAGGTAGCTGACCCTCTCACTATCATTCCTCAAACACCTACCATTGTATCCTCATATATCCCTTAGCTCGAAATAATTCTTGAACAATTAGACTGAAGCATATTAAAAAAAAATAGAGTGCACAATATCTTTTATACACTGCGCCTTAAGTGAAATGATTGATCAACGTTTTATGTGGAATTTACTTGTCTATATATTGTTTGGCAGATAGTGGCCCACTGGCAATTGATGCTGGAAGGCATCCCATCCTAGAAAGTATACACAATGACTTTGTTGTAAGTTGCTTGGTGCTATTTCTCATGGTACTATCATCCCTCAATTTATTCTGAGAAATCATCTTGGTGGCAAACCTTGAAGAAAAGTATCTGATATTCATTTGCTCACTAACATTAGCATCCAAGAAATCTAGGAATTACAGATTTATGTGTTCTGCCGTTTACGCTCTTGTCACCAACTTTATTCTATCCTTTGGGCCCTGTGCACGCTTGCTTAACTCACTAATTTTCTCTTTTTGCAGCCTAATAGTATCTTCATGTCAGAAGCAACCAACATGTTGGTAGTTATGGGTCCAAACATGTACGGGAACTCCTGCTTTACTTCCTTGATTGCTGATCAATTGTCCAAAAAATCCTCATCGACTCGTGTTTTCATTTGCATTCTATATCTCAAGGAGCGGAAAGAGCACATATCTCCAACAGGTGTGTCTAGTAGTCATTCTTGCTCAGATTGGTTGTTATGTCCCAGCTCGCTTTGCAACTATAAGGGTGGTTGACCGCATATTCACAAGAATGGGGACAATGGATAACCTTGAGTCAAATTCAAGCACGGTAATCCTTTAACCTCTCACTCAGACATTCTCCCATAGTGGTAGATGATCGTTACCAATATGATAATTTCCAAGGATTTGGCATGTTGATGAATACCAACAGTTTTGACTTTACATGCGGAGAAGTGATATCACAATTTTCATTCCTTACATTTCAATATCACAGTTTATGACAGAGATGAGAGAGACCGCTTTCATTATGCAGAATGTCTCCAACAGGTAGTCTTTGTGAAAGCATTGATACAAGTGAACCTCTCACTCTGTTTCATATCTTGTTAACGCCTCAAAATATAGGAGTTTGATAGTTATGGATGAACTCGGGAGGGCGACTTCTTCCTCAGACGGGTTAGCAATGGCATGGAGCTGCTGCGAGTATCTCTTATCACTCAAAGCGTAAGCATTTAACTGAGTTATTGTGACCGCCAAAAGGTACTTGATAAACAAATGCAAATGGACTTTCTGTGGATATGAACTTTCAGGTACACAGTATTTGCAACCCATATAGACAGTCTCGCGGAGTTAGCAACCATCTACCCAAACGTCAAGGTTCTTCACTTTTATGTAGACATCAGAGATAACCGCTTAGACTTCAAGGTTCTGCCTGCGTTTTCCTGTATTGGTTCGAGGTTTTAGCTACCTACTGCTGCTAAATGTTACATTTTCTGATCAGTTTCAACTGCGAGATGGAACCCTACATGTTCCTCACTACGGCCTTCTGTTAGCCGAAGTAGCTGGTCTGCCTAACACAGTGATCGAAACAGCTAGGAGCATAACTTCAAGGATCACAGACAAGGTATTACCCAAAACTTACCAAATTGAAAATACAGGAACGCATTTATCCATACAGCCTTGCATAAATACAATTAAATTCTGAGTTTCTCGTGGTTCATAATGAATGTTGGGCAGGAAATGAAAAGAATAGAGCTAAATTGTGGGAAGCACCATGAAATGCATAGGATCTACCGAGTCGCTCAAAAGTTGATATGCTTGAAATACTCCAGACAGACGGAAGACTCAATCCGCCAAGCTCTACAAAATCTCAAGGACAGCTTCACAGAAGGAAGGCTCTAAACAGAAGCTTATCTTTTAGCTCTTTTACTCATAATTAGGAATTTTTTAATCACCCGATTTTACAAGTGTTGAGTATTAACTAGTGTATTTTTTTAGTTAAAACATCCCAGTTTATCTGCATTTAGAAATTTGATGTTGTTATTATAAACTAATCGTTCTTTATTGATCAACAACCCATCAAAAACTTATTTTGGGACTTTGCTTTGATGGTGTTTTTATAAACTACTGGCAGCTAAGTTAATCACATGAGTCATGAGTTGTTTTGGCGATGCAGCAGGACAGCTTCAGGAAAACGGTAACAAAAATTACCTGTGTTTTGAGCCGAACTGTTTTTTGTAATCTTATCAAAGACAGCTTCAACGGTGGAAGGCTATAAACATAAGCTTATCTTTCACCTCTTTTATTCATAAGAACAATTTATTATGAGTATTAAATAGTGTATTTTTATAGTCAAAACATCCAAGTTTATTTGCATTTAGAACCGTCAAGGTACGAACAAAATTCCACGCTCAATATTTAAGTAAAAACAAAACCACCATCCCAAGAAACTTAGCATTATGGTCAGATTCACAGTTTGAACTCAAAACTTTGAAAACCAAACTCATGAATGTAAAAAGTCTACATCCCAACGGTAATTTAAGATATTTAAAACACAAACCCACTCGAGAAAAACAATACATAGAGCTGATCACCGGTAACGACGGAGAGAGAGGCTATTGTTCTTCTTCCACGTAGCCCTGCGGGAAGGTCGGTTCTTGTGGTTGTTGTGCCCCTTTCCACGAAGACCACGATTCTTCTTTCCTTCTGAGGTGAGCCCTCTGAGTTCTCTGTGCTTGTGCACTGGGTTGCAGATCCAGTTGATCCTGGGATCATTACGGACGGCATTGTGTGCAGGGTCCACAAGGATAATCTCATAATACTTGTAGGTAGAGTCCTAAGAAAAAACAGAAACAATCCCACCATTAATCAACCAAAATCTATCATCATATCAGACATCTACTACAATGAGAACCACACATTAGCAGAATTTCTATACATGTGTTAATGTCTGAATGTACACAAGTCAAGATCAATTTCCACTAAAAAGAACTATCATATTGTCAGACAGTGTAATGCTAGAATGGATAGTAACTACACTTATTACAAAGGGTGGGGTGCTAACCTCATTGAGCCAGTAGGAGTTAACGACCCTAAGGCCACCCAATTTGCGACCAGCACGTTCCTCAGCAACAGATCTCTTACTGCGCTGGAACTTGAGTTGGGTTACTCCCTGGTTAGTAGGTTTACCATACACGATACCCTTGGGAACAGGTCTCTTGCGACCACCACGCCTCACACGAACACGGTAGACAACAAACCCCTGACACAAATAACACCAAAAGAGGTCAGCAAAACAGAGACCAAGTAGATGAAAACTTTGATCCATTGCTAAAAAAAAGTGTATCAATCTTAGACAAGAACAGATTCCACAGTAGATAGAGAGCTGTTCAGTCAGAAGATTGAATCGATGTGGCTGGTTTCAGGAAGTATTCCATCATGTTAACGCACACATCTCCTTTCAAAAAGGAGAATGCCTACGCGTCAAGACACCGCTTGACCAGCAATTTATCATTAAGGGCTTGATAAGAGAATAGCTAAATGTAAGAGAAGAAGACCTGCTTGGCCTTGTAGCCGAGACGACGGGCTTTGTCGGGACGAGTGGGACGAACAATACGAACAATGGAAGGCTGCTGGCGATACTCCCAGCACCTAACCCTCTGCACAAACCTCATCACATCCGACTGCTTCTTCCTCCATAGCTCCGACACGTACTTGTAAGCCCCTAATCATTACAAAATCAGATTCCTCTCATTCATTATTCACTTGTCACACAAACACAAATGCGACCAAAATCAAATGAACATAAAGATTGAAATAATGAAGAAATGTAATTTGCGCTAGAACTAAAGGAGATTTCATAAATCCCGAAAAACAAAAACTTATGATTCCAGTAGAATAACAGAAGAAGCGAAACGAAAACATTGTACGGTCCAAACTCCAAACCATGAATCGATCCTGGGCTATAATTCGGCCCACAAAATAAAATTTCCACAGACCCAACTCCACGGCGTATTGTTCACAAATAAACAGCACGAATTGTAAAACCGAAATACGTAAACGGCGATGGAGGTCAGTCCGTTCAGGTCGATCATAATTCCGACGAAAAAAAAAAAAAGAAGAAGAAAAAACAAATCTACGAAATTCTCCTCTCGGGGGAGATGCGGATCGAAGAAGAAGCAAAATCATAAGAACAGAAGCACAACAGAGGGAGAGGAGAGTAGTGAGAGACATACCCATTGCGATTTCCGGCGTCGCAGTCACTTCTTTCTTCAAACTAGGTTTCTTCTTTTAAATAGATGACTCCATGGGGAGCTAGGGTTTCCCTCACATTGAGTGTAGCCCATTAGCTTTTTTTAATGGGCCTTCGCCACATGCATAGTTTCGTAGGGGCCCACTACTGAGGAAAAATTAAGGGCGTTACGGTTTCCCACCTTTTTTCATTAATTAACTCTTAAACCGGCTTACGTGATCATCTAATAGAATATTAATCATCATCATAAACCGTTACGGTTTCCGATTACAAATAACAAAAATACGGTAAGCTCATTTAGGGAGAGTCGCTTTGGATACGACAGTTCTCTGCACAAACCCTAGAGTTCGTTTTCCTCCTCGATACATCAATTCTGAGATCGTCTTCTCAAAATCTCACCGATACTCATTGAGGATTCCGTGGTTTCGGTTTGGGTGCTTGGAGGATCTTCTTGATTAAAGCCTCTCGTTCGATTGGTTGTCTACGTTGTGAAGATTCTTTCGGAGATTTGGAGAAATCTATAGAGTAGCTGAGCTTTGTCCCTGCCAATTACTCGATTCGATTCAACTCGGGAGTTGTCGTTCCTGAGCTTGTGGGAAATTCTCCTTGATCTGTAGATGCGTGAGAGCTTTCGTCTGTGGAATTTCGTGAAGCCGATTCAGAGAAGTACAGAACCATATGAGTTTTCTCTTGTAGTTTACATTTTTTTTTGTTTTGGAAATCAATCTCTGGCCTCCCTTTTTGTTTTTATAAATTTTACGGAAGGGCTGGATTTGGGTTTTCAAAAGAGTAGATTCTTGTGTGTTTGTTTCATACATCATCTAGTAATACATATGTATCTATTCATTATTATCAGATAAATCCAATGGCAATTTATTACAAGTTTAAGAGTGCGAGGGATTATGATACCATCTCCATGGATGGCCCTTTTATAACAGTTGGTTTACTCAAAGAAAAAATTTACGAAACAAAGCATTTGGGAAGTGGTAAAGACCTTGACATTGTCATCTCTAATGCCCAAACTAACGAAGGTTCGTCTTCCTCCTTCTTACGCTATAGACATATACAATTCACCTATCTCACCTTACTCCACAGTAGATACTATGAGTCATGTGTTTTGTAGTTTATCAAAGTATGTAGATTTGGAGCATCTGCTGTATATTTGATTTTTCACTTCCCTGCATCGTTTGTTATGAAGATCTGTGGTGTTGTTTAGTATCTAGCTGAAGTAAAAAAAGTGGCTGTGATGTGCCTGGTACTATCTTGTTAGTTGAATCAAATTAAATTGAAATGCTTGAATCTATGATGATTTGATGACAGCATCAATCAAGTTATGGATACTGTATTTTCTTTGAGTTGAATATGATTATTACTGAGGTTAAACTCTTCTTGATTGGTTGTGGTTGTGAATCATTAGAATGAGTTATGCGGAATTTGATTCTTGATATTTCCCACGGACCTTTTAACTAGGATTTTTTTTTTCCGCCATTATAAATGCAGCCTGTTGCCTTAATATACTTTTTCTTTCTGCAATTTCAGAATATCTGGATGAAGCAATGTTAATCCCAAAGAATACTTCTGTCCTGATTCGCCGGGTCCCTGGACGCCCTCGCATCAGAATCATTACCCCACAAGAGTATTTTTCCGAGATCTATAATTTTAATCTTTAAGTTCTCAGTTGCTTGGTTCAATCTTTTTGGCTCTTTTTCCTTTGACACTATGAAGGATTAAAAATAAAATAAGCTGGGATTGCGGCCCTCATGTGTAATGATGTAAATATTTACGTTTTGCAGGCCGAGAGTTGAGGAGAAAGTGGAAAATGTTCAGACTGATATGAACAGTCTCAGTGCTGCTGATGCATCTGCAGTGAGTTGTTTACAGCAATTTTTTCTTGGTTTTTGTTGGCATTGAGTTCAACTATCAAAGTATCAACTCACACCTTAATCGACATTTTAGGCTGAAGATGAGTGGGATGAGTTTGGGAAGGATTTGTATTTAATTCCTGATGCCCCAGCTGTCCATTATAGTAACCCATGTCCTGATCCTGCACCAGCAGATGAGAAAGTAGATGAAGAAACCAAACTTAAGGCGTTAATTGACACTCCAGCATTAGACTGGCAGCAGTAAGTAGTCTTCTTAAACTGATGGCCATGGTCATGTGAATTAGATCTTGACGATACATGTTTTTTTTCATGTTACAGACAAGGTGCAGATGGTTTTGGCTCGGGCAGAAGTTATGGGAGGGGTAGGGCTGGAAGGATGGGTGGACCCGGTTTTGGTAATGATATTTCATCAATTAGTGTCCAAAAAATCTGTTTAATATTTCAGTAAATGGAAGATAATGAAACTGAGTATTTTTGTGTTGAGCAGGAATGGAAAGGAAAACACCGCCACCAGGTTATATTTGCCATCGTTGCAATGTTGCTGGTATGTCAGATTTGGGGAATATTTTGTTATTTTGTTGATTATGGTTCTAATGTTGTCTCAAGTGTGTCTGGTTATAGCCTCGAAAAAAACTGTGTTCTAAACATCTGTTTTCTGACTCAGGACATTTTATTCAGCACTGTCTCACAAATGGCAATCCTGAGTATGATGTTAAGAGAGTTAAACCACCTACTGGTATCCCCAAGTCAATGCTGATGGCGACCCCAGATGGCTCTTATTCCTTGCCAAGTGGCGCAGTTGCAGTTTTGAAACTAAATGAGTACGTTGTGGCTAAATTAACATGGAGCTTTTGTCATATGCTGCTTTTTCATATAAAATCAGTCTGAATGATTTGTGTCAATTTAACAAATTTTTCAGGGATGCGTTTAAGAAGGAGATGGAGGGATTGCCATCAACAACACGTTCTGTCGGGGAACTTCCTCCTGAACTAAAATGCCCATTATGTAAAGAAGTAATGAGAGATGCTGCCTTGGCGAGCAAATGCTGTCTCAAGAGCTACTGTGACAAGTGTAAGTTCTCTTGCCAAATTTGCCAATACATCTCTGATGCCTTTGCTGTTCTGCAAAACTCTTTCTTCTTTAATCATTATCAATTATAAAACCTGGCTTTTTGTCTTCAATAATCTACAATTCAGGTATCAGAGATCACATAATTGCAAAGTCAATGTGTGTTTGTGGAAAATCTAATGTACTAGCTGATGATCTTCTACCAAACAAGACCCTTAGGGATACTATAAACCGTATCTTGGAGTCTGGTAACAGTAGTGCTGAGAACGCTGGCAGCATGTGTCAAGTCCAAGGTATTTCAGTCTCACATTCTTAGTCTTTTATTTTTATTTGTACCGGTCCATCATTGGTAAACTAATGCAATTCGTATTAAATCTAGATATGGAGTCTTCACGTTGTCCACCTCCAAAGGTTCTATCTCCTACTACATCTGTTGCATCTAGAGGTGAAAAAAAACCAGCTCCTAGTAACAACAATGAGACTTCAACTCTAAAGCCGCCAATAGAAATAGCGGAGATCACAAGTGCCCCTAGGGCGTCTGCAGAAATAGTTAAAGTGGAAAAGCCAGTTGATGCATCTGAAAACTCTCAAGGATCCTTGAATGGCAAGGGAGCAGCAGTTTCACAGGTGAATACGCAGGGCCCCAAGGAAGAAATACAACAGCAGGTTGCTTCTGGGGAGCAAGGTAATCACTGGCTATCATCATCCATTTATGATATATCAAGATAAGAGAATCACTTTTGCACATTAAATTATGTACATTGATGTTTGGCGATTAATATCTTCGGTAAAGTAATGCTTAATTACTTTTGCTCTTCACCAGGAAAAAAGAAGAAAAAGAAACCTCGGATGCCTGTAACTGGTAGCTATTTTCCCTATTATGCTGAGGGCTACTCATCCTCTTTTTCCCCAGTCTATGTTAAATGTATGGAGATGCTTAACAGATTGTTTGTCTCTGTGATATGTTGCAGAAATGCAATGGAACCCCATGCCAGATATAGCAGCCCCTGACTATATGATGCCCATGGGTCCAGGTCCCAGTAATCACTACTTCAACGGCGTTCAACCTGGGTTCAACGGCGTTCAACCTGGGTTCAATGGCTTTCATCATGGTTTCAATGGGTTTACAGGCCCTTATCCTGGCGCAATGCCTCCTTATATTGGCTATGGATTGAGCCCCATGGACATGTCCTTTGGCGGTGTGATGCATCCAGATCCTTTTGCTGCACAGGGCTTTGGGTTCCCTAATATACCACCACCTCATAGGTACTCACAAGCGAGACTTGCACTCTCATTTCATAATTTTTTTTTGTCTTTCAGTATAGCTATTAAGCAAGTTACATAATGAGCAGAGGGCTTTTGACTTGACCAGGGACCTTGCGGAGATGGGGAATCGTATGAACCTCCAACGTCCTATATTGGGGAGAGAGGAATTTGAAGCTAGGAAAGCTGAGATGAAAAGGAAGCGGGAAAACGAGAGACGGTCAGAAGAAGGGTATAGCACTCTGCGCATTCACTACTGCTTTCAGGCTCAAATGTCTGCTGCATCATGTTAACTAATTGTTTTGTTTTTTTGTGTGGTACAGAGGGAATGTCTTCAGGGACGGCGAGAGCAGCAGAATGATGATGAACAACTCGGCAGCCTCTTCCTCACCCATGAAGCCAAAATCTGTATGTATCTTTTTGTTGTCTCAGTTCTCTCTCTCTCTCTCTTTCTTCCAACTGGTTTGGCTTGCAAGAGACCACTTTTTCAACACTATCTTTCTCGCGCTCTACATTTATCAATATTACGTAAGGGGAAATAGGTTGATTCCACAATTGTTAAATAGGCGTCTGCTTTATAATTTATTGAATTAGGGGTAATACTAATAGTCAAGAGCCATACATTTAATAGAGGGAGAAATTGGATTAATGCCATAAAATGCATAAAGTGGAAGTTATTTCCCCATAGTCTGTTTGGTCACAAAGTAAAAGGTCGACTATAATAATCCCATATTTTTTTTGCCTATAGAGGAAAAATAAGGATTTGTAGGTAAGAGTTTTTAATTTCAGGGATATTATCCACCGGATTGAACGCGTTTCACTTGGTTTGTTCCACGTTAACATTTATTGCGGGTACAGACCAATAATATACAGAATTATTTTCCTGCCTATATTTTTTTTTTTATTTGAATAGATATTATTTTTACAATATCAATTATTTGTTGTATATTAAAATGTAGAAAACTGATCTATTTCAATTTTAAAAGTAAAAGTTCAATGTTTATTACAAAAATCATAGTAAATCACGACAACTATTTTTTTAACTAAAAATTATATTTATACATTCTTAAAATGAAAACACGTTTGTCAGTTGTCACCTTCACTTCAAGTTAAACCGAATCAAAAATAAAAGTTTTAGATTGGCTACAATTTAGGACTTTTAGAGGAAAATGGATTGGGCCTAATGTATCTTTTATTGGGCCCAAGGCTCAAATTTCCTCTTCCTTATTATTAAATTAATCAATAAATAAATTGATGTCTTGTTGTTCAATGAACAGAGACAGGGGCCACCGCCACCGATTCCGGATTACGACCGTCGCAGGCGATCGGAGAGATTGTCATCGGAGCGTCAGTCATCGCGGCATAGTGTCAGCTCTCCTCGAGTATCCAGAAGGAAATCTGAGCGTGATCGTAACCACGATCTCGATTCAGAACACGATTGCCGTCGCGACCACCGCCAGGATGATGATCGAAGCCGGGAACGCCACCGGGAGTCAGATCGCAAGCACCGTAAGAGATCAGAAAAGCCATCATCGGAGCCAACTGCAGCTAACAAATCAGAGATCGATGATAAGCACAAGTCCAGCGTATTCGCTCGGATAAGCTTTCTGGAGGAGGAATCTTCTGGAAAACAACTAAAAACGTCGAAGTCTTCTCCAGCGCCAGAGAATTCGGTCGCCGCCGGTTCATCGGTTCGTCGTCATAGCCGGAGGGAAGCAGAGTCAGTAGAATACGATTCCAGTGATGATGAAGACAGACATTTCAAGAGGAAGCCATCAAGGTACGAGCGGTCTCCCTCGGTGGCAGCTTCCGACGTCGGTAATGAGCATTTCTGCCGTTCAAAGCGATCAAAAGGAGAAAGATGGCGGGCTTGATCGTTGCACTTGGAAGAATCAAATGACTGAAACTCCATTCATCCTCTCGACGGAGAGGAAGCCATGGCATGGTAAAATGACGAGAATGCCCTCTGACTCTGAGGTCGAATATCTTAATCTTCTGGAAGCAATATAATAGTTACTATTAACAAATCGGCTTTGTTGCGGGAATCAAAGAAAAGGTCAATTTGTAATCGGATGTTTGTGTAAATTATAGATGGGTTTTATTTCTCAATGTTTTTTGCTTTTGTTTAGAACGACTGGTGTTGCTCTTTTGTACGACTCTTTTATCTAATCAAAATGAAATTGCTTGGAATCGCTCTAAATCAAAAAGCTCTTTCATACGATTTGAATAATGTTTATAAAAATCGATAAAAATTAGAATAATATAGTTTTTGGTTTAATTAATTTTGATAAATTTTATGCTAAACTGTTATCATAACTGTTGTCCGCTTCCAATTGATATACCAGACGTATAAATTGTTCAATAACGAAACCGTAAACGTTCGTTTTCACAAATTCCTCCATCAGCATCCGGTGTGTTTAAACATCTCCAACCAAACTCTTAAACTCTTAAATTTTAAATTTTAAGGTTTTGAATAGCGAAACCTCAAATTTGAGATTCCATTATTCACGCCCTTAAAACAATATTTGTTTTATTTTTTAGTCCCTACAATTATATATTTTATCCATAAACTTACTTTTTGTTTCATTTTTCATTTTAGTCCAAATAAGAATAATTGCAATAAATAGCAACAGAGTAATTAAATATATGAAATTCCACTATTCATAGCCGTAAAAACAATATTTGCTTTATTTTTTAATCCATATAATTAATATATCTTATCAATAAAGTTACTTTTTGTTTTATTTTCATTATATGAAATTTCACTATTCACACCTTTAAAACACTATTTGTACAATTTTATATATTATCAATAAACTTATTTTTTGTTTTATTTTTCATGTTAGTCCATATAATTAAATATCTTTCAAAATGTAAATATATCTTTATAAATTTAATTATCACATACAAAAATCAAATAAATACATTATATTTAAAATCAAAATTACCAATCTAGAAGAAATGTTATACCAATCGAGCGAGCTGAGATGCAGGACCAGGAAAAGTGTATAACTGAAACCTTCCCTAATCCGATTTTACCCGCTATCCTATGTTATGTAAATGTTTTCTCAAGCCTGAGCAACTCATTGCTCTCTTTCAGACAGTTTTTGTTTGCCTCAAACATCCACTAAGCATAAAAAATATTTTGTTACATGTCCAATCTACTGCAACAACACTAGTTTCTGCAACCGGACAAAAGAAAGCCTCTATGTTTTCACATTTCGGTAAGGATCAAAGAAGATGCAATCACAACGTATGCAAGGAATAAGAATAATCCTATCTGAACCAATAATCTTGGATTTTCTCTCATGTTTGGAGACGTCACCGACCTGTAAAAAAAACCTTTGTGAGTCTAATTTGAATAGTTCTTCCTTATACAATAAAAGCCATAGTTATACCCAAAGAGGAGATATCGATCCTTTAACCTTGCGATTCGCTGGGAGAGCCGATGAAACGGTAAACTTTGGATGAACACAATGCCTGGTCCCGTAAGGGTCGCTGTTACTACGTTATCACCCTTTTAGATTATAGAGACGTGAGATGGATTTAGATTGGCAAGTTTTACAGAAGCAAAGATCTAGAACCACTTTGCTAGGAATGGAAAAGGGAAAAATGCAGCGTACCCCGAACACTGCCCGTCTTACAGATGGTGCATGGTATTTGATTCGGAAATTAATCGAGGGAGTGAGAGCGGCGATGCAAGAAACGTCAATGGTGAGAACTTCTCCCACCTCCAGGTTTTTCTGTACAACTTATGAAGCAAATGGAGTAGGATCAGTTTTTTCGGGGTATAAGGCCTAAATTGAAAGAGCATCATGTTGAGATAAACCTTAGTTGCATACCAGAGCCACCGGCGATAATAAAAGCGAGACCCTGGCCAGATAGCCTTTGTCTCAGAAACCCCTGCAACAACGATTACGTGAGTTATAGACAGACATATATATATATTTTCACATAGTGGCGTCTACAGGGAGTGACTAGGAAAGATATAACTCTAAGTCTTGAATGAACTGTGTCAAAGGCCGATGCAATGTCTTGTTTTCCTTACCTCAGCGCCAGCCGCAGCAATGTTTCTAGCTCTGTGTCTCTGGTAAACAGAGTTTATGACCTTCACATCAAGGACAGAACAGAGAAATGCATCTGGCTACACAACAAGAAGAAAAGGCCACATCATTGAATGGGGAGGAAAAAGCTGAAAGCTATACCCAAACAAAGAAAATATTGGTTTGGGAGAATATATATATATATATATATATATAACAAAAAAGTTGACGGTTTTGGTTCATCAGCTCTACCTGGCATAGGATGTCCCCACCAAACATTGCCAAATCAACCTTCAAGGAAAGAATCGAAACACATAAGAATGAGACCAGAATGTATATTAAGCATCATAATAAAAAATAGGGAAGAAAATTATGGCAAGCTAGGATCACTAACTGGGAGTATCCTTGCCAAAGAAGGTGCAGCGATACCGACAAATCCATCACTTTGCCCGGTGTTGCGAAGAGCTACACTGCTAACACTCTTGCCTAAAATCCACTGTACAACTCCAACTTCTTGTTCAGGGGTATAGGTATTCTCCATCTCAATGGAGCCAGACATGTAGCACATTGAACCTACATCACCATATCTAATCAATTAACATATACAGTTTAACCCAACAGATGTTACAAAGTTGAATGGGTAATCACATCAAGGAGAAAAGACCATTCTGGCGAATTTATAGAGATTGAAAATTACCAGGCTTAGCAATGACCTTCTCCTGTGGCTTTAACATTATCTGACAGCAAAACAATCAAATGGGTTAGAAAAGTTGAGGATATGGCAAATAAACACAAAATGCGAAGGCTACAAACCAATGTCGACCTACCTGAACAACCTGTGCTTCACCACCCAGAATTTGGAAAGGTGTAATTGTATCTTCTTGGCTCTGCATCACATGACCACTTGTGAGATTATACACTTACATAGAAACTGAAGTGATCAATATGATAATCAAATCATCTCAGAAAACAGTGACAGACACGGAGATAGAAGAAAAACCTGATAGACATAAGGCTGAAATGGAGTAGAGAAAAACGGAGCAGCCATGGCGGTGGAAACCGCGAAAGATCTTGAAACAAAACCTCCGACTCAGTGATACCGAATAATCTGAAATTCAACTGAATTGGATACGGAAACGTCCGTGTCGATGCGAAACGATCAGATCGCAGATCCGAAAATCCAATAACACAGTAGTAGAAAACCTCCGAACTCTCTCAAAATCCGGTCGAAAATGTTCGCGACGGCTCGCAGCAAACTACCGATTAAAGTCGCTCAAATCGGCCTTTAACACTCTGGAGCTACGCGTGGATTCTGCTGACGTGGAGAGATCTCATTGGTCTTAAAGTACAAAATCCACGCAATTTTTAAATCCGGTTTAATATGATTTAGATTTCCTTCTCAACCAAACCACTTCCACGATTTGGTACAAAGCTTCTTATCAAACGACAAAACCGGTTTAAAGACATTGGTACAAAATCTTGTCGAAACTACAAGGATTCCGCAAGAGACGGACATCTACAAACAAAACACACAAAACCCTCAACCTTTACAAAACTCACAAAGCTGCAACACCCAAGCCCCATCTCACGCAGTCTCAGGCTGGTTTAGCACGAGCCGTTCGTTATGTGAATCACCAAAAAGGAACAAGGTGGCTTTATTCTATTAATAGAAACTTGACAGTTTCCCAAAGAACTTATAACGATCTAAAAGGAAAAACCCAAAGCCTGTTTTCATCAGAAATACCTCAAAGTGGACACATATGACAGATCTATCTCTATCCGAATACCGGCAAAACTTAACTAAATGCTCGCACCTATCACTCCAGATGAACACTGAAAGCTTTGGCTAGTCAAGCAGATGAATCCAAATCGGAAACAAGAAGCATAGAAAATGCAGTCTGAGTTCAACTACTACAAGCATTGAATTTCCTCATCATCTCTACACTATCAGCTATTGTCGACCCTGCAGTACCAACGAAACCCAGTGAGGCACAGCTGCAAACAGCTTCCTCTATGTAAAGCTGCACATTGTATACTTTACGAGGAGAACAATGGTTCTGCATCTTTTTGATACTGTCCAGGCTCATTGGAATAGACCCAAATTTCTGGCCGTGACCAGCAGACGCAAGCTCCTGTTGTGTTCGCACTACTAGTTCATCTTGTTCCCTCAGGAAGTGGAGTTTTAAATTTGTAGAGTTCTTAGACAGATCACCCAAGTAAGTTCCGGTCCAGTTGGTTTCAGGAAGGTCCGTCATTACAAACACATGAATTGGACCTGGATTCTTTAAAGTCAAAGATTCCAACTTCTGGTTTAAACCCATAAACGTGCTCTCCCTGTGATTCTTGAACTGGCCATCTAGCAGTCTAAGCTGCGCACAGAGAAACGGTGCCTTTATGGTTTCCGAGGCAAATTTCTTGCCCGAACTCATGATCTCTCGAACAAAAGGAAGGAAATCGACCTTCTCAATCAAAGATTTTATCTCTGGAACACTTGAAGATTTATGGAAATCAATATACAATTCAGAGCCTTTGTAAGGAGCCGTGAATAGGCTCCCAAAGGCCAGAATAGCTACAGACTCAGCTTCTGTACCATCTCCAAGAGTCTTATACACATCTCGTCGCCTTCTCAGGTAGGATATTTTCTTCTTCTTCTTAAGCTTCTCATCAGGCTGGAAGGAATCTAATCTTTCATCAGAATCTCCATTTTTATACGTCCAAACCGTTGTTCTGCAATCTTCATCCACCGCATACAAACATTTATCTACATTACCACGAACTCCAGAAAACAAATAGCCACACTGTTTCAGGGATTCGTAAGCTTGAGATTTTTCAGATAATTCACCAGAGCATAGAGTCTCTAAGTCAACACCACACAGTAGAGATGCGAAGAACCTGAGATCAATGACCCGAACAGCCGAAGAAGATACCAGCGACGAAATGTCTACAATATCAGCTATCGAAACGTACCTGTAAACACCAAAATTCGTCAGCCACAGTGATAAAATACCAAATTCCAAACGAAAAAACGATGATTTAACAAAAGGGCACAAGTAGATGCTAGCTAAAGCAAGTGCGCTTGACCTGCCAGTTCTAAGAAGCTCAATAGAATGATTCCAAACTGAGACTCGTATCTCGCTCGGGCTCATAACCCTAAATTTCGGACAGCTACCGAGAGCGACGGCGTGATGATCCAGCACCGGAGGAACAATTAGAGTCCGATTAAGGATTCCCGCCATTAGAACCGCATTCTTAAATTCCGACAGCTGATTACTAAATCCACTATGAGGAGCATACCATAGAAATCTCTGCCCTAGAAGAGTTCGTGATAGTATCTCGGATCTGCACTGAGGGAATTGGACGGATCCAGAAAAGGCAGAGATCGAGAAGAGGGATTTGGGTATCTCGGAGTAAGTGATGAAGAAGACGAATACGAACAAAACAGCAAGTAGAGAGACGGAGCAAAGACATATGGCAGATTTGTTGGTTTGCTTCTTCCTGTTCGGCCATGGCCGCGGGCTTGGTCTACTGGGATTGAAGAAGCTGTTCATATTTTGCTCCAGATTTTTTAGACGCAATCATTTGTGTATTGTTTTGTTTGTCGACGCTGATAAAACGGTGCGTATTTGGATTTTGGGCCTATCAAATTTTCTGTGATGGGCTTAGCCATATCTAAGCCCAAAATCGAACACAGAAATAACATTGGTTTTAATTTATTACACTCCTTTTCACGTCGTTTAATGATTGACTATATTCTCACCCCGCGCGCCCGGCACGGAATGTTTTTTTGTTTATCAAATTTTGTAATATAATTTAATTATTTTGTATTTAGATATAATTTGTTTTTATAGATATAATTTTTCTAATAAGTGACGAAGATTTATTTTTGTGTTTAGATATAATTTGTTTTTGTAGATTTAATTTTTTCTAGTATTAAATATGACTGTGATTATAAAAACATAATTCTAACCCGTCCGTTCATATTAATCCAAAAATGATTGCGATTATAAAAACATAATATTAACCCATCCGTTCATATTACTGTATAATATAAATATTTACTAATTTCAAATATTTAAAATTTTAGGCAAACCACAAATTAATTCATGTAGTATATTTATTTCGGTGCAAATGTATTTAGTTTGTATAATAAGTCATAATGATTTTACGAATCTAATTAATTAATGCTTCTTTTCTTTTATCGTTGGAAGCTTGTGGTAGAATTCTTAATTTTGAATTTGAATAGAATAACCATTTATGGTTTAGATTTTATGATAATATTTTTTTAATAAATCTTTATTAATATAAATGAATATTAACATAATCTGGACAATCTTACCAAGATTAATTAGATTTGCATTTCGAATTTAATTCTAAATTAACAATTCCTAAAATTGTGTGATTCTTAAAATATTAATCATTTTATATATGTAAATAAAAAATATTGAATATGTATTAGTAACTGAATGTTGTCCATATGCATGATCAAATTTAT
>PKMM01022450.1:396587-414390 GCA_002933915.1 Eutrema heterophyllum
AGGAACCACCGGAGTAGAAGCTTCGACCACCGTCTCCGGAACCGAAGATGAACCTTCCACCGCCATCGGAACCACCGTCTCTGCCGCCTGCGAATCCCCTACTTCTTTTGGGCCGATCTTCATCTTCTTCGCCGCCCTCTTTTCTTCACCGGGATTCTTCTTCTTCTTCGCACAAACCTTCACTTTCGCCGGATTCTCGTCCTTCTTCGGATTCTCCGTCACTTTCGCCTCCTTTGCGCCGCTATTAGGGTTTCTACTCTTGTACCGTCGTGTTTGAGCCACCATTGTCGACTGAAGGAGGGGAATGCGGGGAGGGGAATTTGGGGAGAATTCCTCAGTTTTCCCGAGTTTTGCGGTTTTGGGAAATAATGGGGAAACGGATTCGATTTCAGAATTTTGAAAACAAAAAAAACCGAGATTCTCGGGTGTAATCGGGTCAAAACCGCGTCTCTCGGGTGGATGGGTCACACACCAGGTAGATTCTGTAAATATGATGATTTTGGTCTGGTTTTTTTGTAACTTACTCATTTTTCTATATAAAAATAATGTTAAATAATTTTACAGATATATCGAGATTTGAGATTAAAATCTCAGTAGAGTGCTATCTGAGAAGAAAATCCGGTTCAATTAAACGCGCCTGCTTCTTCTTTGATGTAGATTAGTCGTTGCAATTTCAATCCCTAAATTCAATCGATTTTTCTTCAAATGTGGTAATTTCTGCGTAATTGCTTGTTTGCAGTTCAAGCTTCACGCGTCAGTAAATCGACCTATTGAGAATAGTCCTTTAAGGTGCCTTCTTCTTAGTGATGTTAGGGCTTACATAGGGCGAGCTTATAAAATACAGAGCCGGGCCTGGCCGAAACCCTTTATTTAACATCCCTACTTCTCTTTTCCAGCACCACGCGAAAAAACTTCCCTTCGATTGTGCGACTCCTTTTGCTTCCATGTCAGTTTCTTTAGCGGTAGAGTCGGAGGATTCGCCGTCTCCATCTCTGAGATGGAAGTACGATGTCTTCCTCAGTTTCAGAGGAGCAGATGTTCGGAAGAATTTCGTCAGCCATCTCTACGATGCTCTCAACGAAGATGGAATCATAACCTTCCATGACGACAGAGAACTTCAGAGAGGCGATTTCATCTTGGAAGGACTTGAGGAAGCGATAAACCAGTCGCGATACGCAATCGTCGTGATTTCAAAGGGCTACGCTGACTCTCAGTGGTGCTTGAGAGAGCTTTCGTTTATGGTCGAATTAGCTGAGAAGAAACGCCTCGAGTTGATCCCTATATTCTATGAAATCGATCCGTCAAACTTGAAGAGCCGAACCGGGTGTTTCAACGAAGCTTTTGAGAAGCATAAGCTGAGATTCGATCCGGGGACGGTGAGTAGATGGAGAAGTGCTTGGGCTAAACTTGGAAACATCTCTGGCTGGGATTCCAAAAGCAGGTAAGCTTCCATTGCCTTTTCTTTAAAATTCTCTCAAATTCCAATGTTGAATTCATAGGACGAAGAGTTTTGAAACTGGCTGTTTGATCTACGATGATAAAATTTATCTAGTATCTCTGTTGTGCTGCGCTTGACGCAGGAACGAGGACTCAAAGCTTGTACAGAATGTTGTTCAAGATCTTTGTGACAGGTTATACTCAGAGCCAGAGCCATCAGACGAAACAAGTGAATTGGATTGGGAGCTGAGTTACAACAAGAACTGTATAGAATCTCTCTTATCAATGGACTCTGAAGATGTTCTAATGGTAGGAGTCTGGGGTAAGGGAGGCAGAGGGAAAACCACCATCGCTAAGCATGTCTTCGATGGCCTCTCGAGTCAGTTTCCTGCTCGTTGCTTCTTAAAAGACGTGAAAGGTGAACTCCAAAGACATGGTGTATCACATTTGCGGAAGCAGATCATGTCTGAGATTTTCCCTAAATCCCCCTTAAATGCACGGTGCATTAGTTCTGTTGCAATGAAGCGAAGGTTACGTGGCAAGAAGGTTCTTCTCGTCCTCGATGGTGTCGATGACGTTCAACAACTGCAAGAATTGGCTGGGAAGTGCGAGTGGTTTGGACCAGGAAGCAGGATCATTATAACTACAAGAGACAAGCGTGTGTTAGATGAGCATTCTGTGGAACGCAATCACTTAGTGACTCGACCTATTCCCAAAGCAATTGGGCTTGCGTTTGATATAGTTTTCGATATATTTGATTTTTATCAAAGAAGACAAGCTGAGAAATTGATAGAGTTTGATAATCGGAACTCCTCTTTAAACTCTGTAACTTCTCTCTTTATTGATTATATGAACTGAGTTACAAAGATGTTAAAGCGTATTGTGATCTCATGGCGATCGCCATTGAAGGTCTCATCACGACTCTTCACACAACATACAACATTAAGCATAAACTCTAGAAAATACTTCGACTCTTCTATTTAAACGCCAAAATTACAAACAGAAAACCTTTTGGTAGAAGTAGAGCCTTTCCCATCTCATACCAAGTCTGGTTATGACGAACGTATCAATACCCGCCCCTTTAGAAAAGCTTGTCCTCAAGCTTGGAGAGAATGAATTGATGGAGTATAAGAACAATACTGGTCCTTGGCTCGCATACGTTGACAGGATCCGGCACAAGAGAAACGCACTGCAAGACAGACATGTATGGATCCAATCCACTTGGACCTTCCTTCTGCTGCAACTCCAATACTGAGTTTGTAGGTTTGTTCTTCCAACGATGCCACACATGATAAACGTTTACATTTGGCTCAGGTTGAACACAATGACATGCCTCCTGAAATCTGCAACACTCGTGTTGTACATCCTTCCGCTGAATTGCTGCAGATGTTCGCAGTGTGAGCAAAATCTGCCTTCCTATCGTTAGCAAGCATCTAATTTATCAGTTTTTTTTTTGGTTTTGATACAACGCAATTTTCTTAGATCTGGTTATTTCGGTTATGAATATTATTTTATTAATTTACCTTGATAATTTGATCATGTTTTATACGAGTGATCTGATTCTGTGCATGTTTCTAATCGGAATATTTTCTGCAAAATGTTTTTGTTATCACCCTTTTGGCCAAAAAAAAAAAAACAGTTTGTTCTCTTTTTCAGTTTTCGTATGGATACGTTTGTGTGTAGTCTAAATTTGACTATTTTCCTTAATTTTTTGTGTGTATTTTTTAATGAGTGGCTGACTTTTGATTCTTGTTATTTGCCGTTACACAAAATATGGATCCTTTGGACGTTCTTGATCTTTTAATTAACTTGTATGTCTTTAGTTATAATAACTAGTTGTTAATTGTGGAATCGTTTTTTTTTATAACAGAGGATCAACGTTTTACACCTTGGAAGGGGTCTATTGTTATTCAGTCTTTGGAATGTGGTAAGTTTTGCTCAATAGTGGTAAGTTTGGTAACATTAACAAGGTGAGAGATCTGAAGAGTGTTGAATCAAATTACTCTTGAATCTTCAGCGTTTCTTTAATCTTTCTAGAAGCAAATGAGTAGTTATATATCTATGCTGTTCAGAATATGTCTGTCCAGGTTTTTGTTTTTGTTTTTTCATGAGCTTATCAAGGAAAGAGTGAAGAAACAGAATATGAACCCAGCTTTGTTTAAAAAAAAAAGAGGATTCCACAAGATTGTTGGACTATTCTCCTGTGAAGAAGCTTTACCAAGTGAGTTTTCACTTTCTCTGACTATTGAGTTTTCTCAAAATTTGAATATTGATAAGTGTGACTTTTTAAACTAGATGTGCCTCTTTTTGATAGATGTTAATGTTTTGCATAGTCTTACTTTTTTTAGTGTTGATTTCTTTACACCTTTCGGGTTTTCGTCACCATTGAACTGCCTGTTTGATTCGTTTTCGGATTGCATTATCTGGCGATTTTTCTTTATTGTTCCCAGAGGTCTAACCATGTTTCCACCATAGATATTAAAGATGATTAAGCACGAAAACCAAAGTTCTTAAAACAAGAGATATTTGAGATGCTACAAGGTACGAGTAATGGGTGGATTCCTGCAGCCATGATGATGATGGTTTTTTTATAAACTTAAATATGATCATTTTAGGAACTTCAACCCCTCCTTCGGGCATAAGCTGCTATGTTGATGCAGCTTGGCAAACAGACTCTATGACCTGCGGGGGTCTATATTACCGTTTCAATGCGGATGGTCGTGACTTCCATGTTGCTGGAAACAAACGCCATGTCAGTTCAGCTCTTGCGGCAGAAGCTTGGGCAATTCGTGAAGCTTTAATCCAAGCAATAGATAGAGAATTTGAGGAATTGCAAGTGTTCTTGGACTCCACTCGTCATGCTCCTCAATTCCCAAGAGACTCACACGGAAATACACGCTATTGTCAATGATATCTGCCTTTTGGTGCTATCTTTCCCTTCTATCTCATTTAGATTTGTTCCTCGATTGGCCAATGTTAAGGCTCATTCGATCACCAAAGGTGCTCTTTGAGCACTCTTGAATTCTTTGATATAATCAAATAAAGGAAGAGTTTCGACCAAAAAACAAAAAAATAAAAATAATCGTGGTGATTCTTTTTTGGTGTTCTTGTTTTGTTTCTGTAACTACAGTCCGCTGACCACTTTAAATAATCATTTCTTTTTTTTCCTTAAGATTATAAGAAACCATCATGGTCATATGGAAGGTACACAATCCACCATTTCTCGTACCAATATGAAGAAGAAATGACCAGTATTTTGATTCGATGGTTGATTTGTGTGAAGGACACCAAAAGGCTTGTAATTAAGCTATCTTGGTCGCTTGGAACAAATCAATAAACCTTACATCACTCTTGCTATGTCGATAAAATTTGCAAGTTACATACTTTCAACAACTGTCGGAATCTCAAGAGCCTCAAACTCTTTAACATTTCCGTAGAAATTGGACTCTTCAACAAATCAATGTGTTGTTCTGTATAATTGTATCAAGGTTTGACAAATCACATAATATTAGGTGATTGGTTATAATGGCTTGATAGTGTTCGCTTATATTTTATAGGGCTAATATATTATGGGCTTGTTATTATTATTGTGGGATTTCTATTGGGTCATATACCAAGTGGAGTTGATCAGATTATAAGTTACCTAGAGTTTCAGGATTTTCTCAATAAGTAAGTTGGCAGGGAATAACATTCTCTTTGTGATCATTTTTAATATATTCTTAGACATTTCCAATTTCACTCTATTTTTCTAAATGCAAATTTGCATTTTTTTTTTATTATCTCACTCTATTTTCCATTCCAAAATAGAGTAATAAACATTATTACTCCATATTTGACCTAACATGGTTTATCCTTAGATTGGCATTTTTTTTTATTTACAACATGAATCTCTCAAGCGTTATATGTTATTATTTTATATTTAAATAAAAACTTTGTTATCCTTACACATAAAAATTATTATAAATAGTAAAATTAGTTATTTAGATTATTAAAAATTTACTCAATCGCGTTTCGTTAATATGAAAGACCCGGTTTGTTTTTAGAAAAAGAATGGGTTGTATGACATAATAATTATATGTATAATTTTACATAACATGATAATCGAAGATGAACGTGATCTCAATGAATCAATGAAAGTTGGAAGAGAAACTCCATCTCCAAATGTCTAAATAGCAGAGAATGATAATATCCGGTTCCAAGAGTTTTTTTTTCGATAAGATAATGATTAAACCAAAATTTATCATTTTGTTGTTGTTGTGTAATATTATTTTATTTATATAAAAACTTGAATTAAAATAACGTGTGTAATATAATTTTTTCTAGATCCGCCCTTATTGCCAAGAATAAAGTTGCATCCTCATTGCCTAACATCTCGATCGGATATGATTTTTTCCAGTCTGGGCCTAGCATCCAATTTCTGGTATGTTAACTCCATTTCTGGATGAGTCTGCAAGTTTAACTTCACTCTTATTGCTTCCTCTATTGACCGGTAGTCGTCACGTTCCTTCAACGTCACTGACTAGTTAAACCCATTCAAATCCGGCTCATGCTCCCAACAACCATCACTCTTATTCTTCCACTCACCACACACCATACACACGTTGTCTGACGAAGAGACATCAAAGACCTGTCTGACGAAGATGAAAGTAAGATGTTAATAATATTCATCCCACCCGTTAATTGTATTAAATCGTCATATGAGAATAACAACAACTAATTTCACGGAAGAGTCCACCCAAGTATGACTCATTTCTAAGATTTAATAAATTTAACGACCATTTAGTAAATTACCTTTGCTATAAACACGACTTCTAAAAGAAGATTTCGGGTAACTTCTACCTTCACCAAAAGACGAATCTACACTTAATGGTGCTAAAGAGAAACTATATGCAGCATTAAAGAAACGAAGGAATGTTTTTGGTGTTGTAGATACAACACTCGCCGCTCATAAATACCTGAAACAACATTTGTTTATTGTTATTTAGCTTACCGAGGTGTAAGTTTATTATTATTAGAGTCTCTTTTTATCAACCACAAAAATCTGATTTTGCAGAATCATGTTTCAGGCGGCAGAGCGACAACATTATCTAAACCAAAATCTCTAAATTAACTTTGCATTTAATGCCACTCGCGAGCTGCCGACATCAGCGTTTATAGGGACAAATTGGGTATTAAATTTTGTTTAGATGATAGAAATATAATATTTAATTATCGGGTTTTCTAAAAAAAAAAAAAAAAAAAATGATTTTTATTGTTTTTGCCAGACTTTTATCATTTGAAAAATGGAGGTCAATTCACTCACTTCCAAAATTATTCGCAAAATAATTCAATTCCAAAGTCATTCGCAAAGGTCAATTCACTCACTTCCAAAATCGCAAAAACAATCCAATTCCAAAATCATTCTCAAAACAATCCAAGCATATATCGATGATGTGGCACTCCGTGACAAAACAGAAGTTTTCTCCGTTCCGTTCCGTTCAATTAATAAAAAATTAGTTATTTTTATTAAATTAAATAAAAAACAAAAATGGAAAAAAAAAAAAAAAAGCTTTCTTCTTCTTCTTCGTGAGTTAAATTTTGTTTTTTCTTCTTAGTTGATTAACCCAGAAATCAAACTCTGCATCATCACCATATGTTTCACAATCATAAACTTGAAGGCTTGTTTAATTGAATCCACGATGACCACACAAACGGCTCATCCGAACAATCAAGTACCAAATCGAAGTCCATGTCTAAATGAATGAAAAGGAAGAAATCAAATCTAAGTACATGTCCGATTGTTGATGAGCTTGATCTCTTTGTCTAAACTCATGATCTCTCTTCTCTCTGCCGTTTCTGTTTCCTGAATTTGAGTTTCTAAATCGAACCATACAATCGGTAGTTTCTAAGGAGATCCAAGAGATTCGGGTCTGGTTCCGGATCCAAGAGATTCGGGTCTGGTTCGGGTTCCGGGAAAAGATCATCGGATTTCGTACCCGGAGCGAGGAGGTTGGACTGGTTCTGGGTCCGGGTCCGGGTCCGGGTCGGGTGATCAGGGTTTGTCGGGTTCGGATCCTGAAGCAATTGGACGAGTGAGACACAAGAATTCGGTTTTGGAGCTTTGGATTTGATGGAGAAGACTGTTATAAATTTTTCTTTGTTCGTTTCCTAAAATTATCAGTGTTATAAATTTAGTTTTTTAGTCATTTGTAACCAAGGTTTTAAATTGCGCTACACGGTAAGCAGACGGTCGAACACCGACTAGCGCCTAAACCGAAAAGCGGTGATTAACCACCGATTAATCCGTGATTTATTTTGAAACATTTTTTATTTATTTTAAATATTTATATAGATAACTAAGTTATATTTATTCTTTTAGTCATGTTTTAGAGTGTGAAATATACATAACTTGATCATACTTTAGAACTTATGAATAGATTTTTCAAAAATTTGATTTTTAAAGTAGAAAAACAAAAATAAATCAAGTTCAAACTTACATCTAAATCCAAGAAAACAAAATAAAAGTCCAATCACATGATTACAAAAGATATATTGTCTTGATCATGAGAAACAAAAAAAATTCAAGGAGAGCAAAATCTTCATCCTTTTCTTCTTCAATGATCAAAGTTATCATGTGTGTTGGACTTTTTGATGTGTTTGAGCTTGTCAAAATACAAAAGAGACCTGCAAAAAAAAAAAAAGCACATGATCAAATCAGTTTTCAAGAAAACACAAATCCAAAACCTGTTGGAGACAACTACAAAACCGTGTGATCTCTTTAAAACTACCAAAACAAGTGAATTGTAGTTTATCATGTGTAGTTACAATGACTACTAATCAATTCAGTCCAAAAAGTAATCACATAACTCGACATAACTACTAGTCTACTACAATCAATTCACTACAATTCATATGTTTATCTCTTAATCCATATGTTTCTTTTAAACTACCAAAACCACTAAAGTCATTCCCGTAAATGCAGCAACAAAAAAAGCAGAGCACAGAGACATGAAAACCACTTTAGTCAGTCACGTAAATGCAGCAGCAAAAAAAAACAGAGCATATCACGTAAACTACCAAGAACAGCTATGACATCTCTTGGGCTATTAAGAGACATCAAAGACACCATACAAAGGAAAAGACAGATTATGAAAATATTAGAACATAAACATCAAAGAATAGCCATGACCAACAAGAAACTAACCTGATTAAGAAGTTTGTGAGTCCCAAAACAGAGGAACTTCTTGGTATAAATCAGGTTCGAACTCCATGTCAATAGCTTCTTCTGGTTCAGAATCAAAATCATCATCATAGAGGTCTCTTAACCGTGGAGCTTATGTGGTGAGGAAGAAATTAATATCAGATTCTTGGTCGTCCAAACGTGGTCCAGCGATCCATTCCTCAATGGTATCTTCGTTATTATCTTCGAATATTGCATCACCATTTTGCTCTCTGATTTTTTTTTGCTTGTTGAACAACTTAGCATTAAATTGGACATAGACTAGACTGTTTAAACGATTAACATCTAGTCTATTCTTTTTCTTAGTGTGGATCTGCAACACAAGAGTAAAACGATTAACAATTTACACTAAGCGATTCAAAGCAACTCCTATTTGTTTCACAAAATCAGAAATAAAACAAACAAAATAAGCTGAAGAACTAACTGATTCAAAGCAACTCCAATTTCTTTCACAACCAGATGAACTAGAGGTCAATGCAAGTATTCGTGTTGCTAAATTTTGCAAAGTAGGTGCGCCACATCCATAGGTTGACCACCAATGCCCTACGAATAAACAAGTGGAGTTAACATTAAATGAGAAGGCTAACAAGAGAAACCAAGACAATTACAGTGAGGAGAAAGACATGGATCAAACTTATCATCTCTTGTTTCACAGTCTTTTAGTGCTAAGCTTCTGCCAAACAAGCCGGTTTTGTTCTTGTATAGACTAACTTCATGATTCATGACTTTATCTTGATTCTCAAAGTTACCATGATAAAAAATCTCCACACATCTGATGAATCCTTCTACGATGTCCATGTCACACTGGATAGTCGAGTCTTTGTAGAAGTAAAACGGGTATAGGAAGTATGCAGCCACATGTAATGGAGAATCCAACCTACCTTTCATCTTCTCATCAATAATCTGAAAAACAGGTTGGTAATTCTTTTCCAAATGATCACAAGCTTCCGTGATACACTTCTTAGCTTCTAAAATCTCACCATAAATAAACCCCATAGAAGGTATCTTCTCTCCATCGGCCAGCCTTAGAACCTTCACCAAAGGGCTGAAGATTTTCAAAACCATCATCACAGAATTCCAAAATCCGAAACTCATAACAGTATCAAACACATTCTTTCCCTTCATAGATTTTGAATGTGTGCATTCATGCCATTCATCACTTGTAAACATGGCCTTTAGTTGAGCCTTCTTCTCATACAAGCTGTGGAGAGTCAAGAAACAAGTCGCAAACCTTGTTGCTCCAGGCCTGACGATATCTCTCTTCTTTGTATATGCTCTCATCATTGACAAAGTTTTATGATGAGCATATATGAAGATGGTGGCCGTTTTTGCTTGACTAATGACTTTGGCAAAATTTGGCAACTTCGAAATTCCCTCAAGCATTAAGTCTAGTGTGTGAGCCGCACATCCACTCCAAAAGATAGTTGGTCTCTTCTCTTTAAGCATCCTAGTAGCTGATACATTGTTGGTTGCATTATCAATCACCACTTGCACTATTTTTTTAGCACCTATGTCTTCAATGCAATGGTCAATGTAGTTGAAGATGAACTCACCAGTATGAGAATCTTTAGAAGTATCCTTCGAAGAAAGAAAGCATGTACCTCCTCTTGAATTGACACACAAATTCATAATGCTTGTCCTTTTCATGTCAGTCCATGCATCTGTCATCACAGAGCAACCTTCTCTTTTCCATTCTTCTTCTAGAATCTTTATCTTTTCCTATGTCCTTTGAACTTCTTCATTCAACAAAGGTTCACGCAGGTGATATTGACTTGGTGGTATCCAACCAGGCCCGAACTGTCTCAATGCTTCACAAAACAACCTAAAAGATTCGTTGTCAATTGCATTAAATGGGATGCTTGCATGATAGACCCACCTAGCACAATATTGGCTAACGTAAAATATGATAACCATACATAATATTTAACTATAGAAATATAAACCCTAAATGGGTAATAGCGAATATGAAAAATATCGAACTTAAATGGAATAACATAAAATATGGCAACCATACAAAACATTTGATTTCTTATAAAATAAATTCCAAATATGACACATGTGAAATAAACATATATTGTTTCTAGACATTTTTTAAGCATAACCGAAATTGTTTCCAGTAAATATAACAATTCTTTATTCCATAGTTTTTTGATAATTTATGAAATTTTGAGAAAAATCATGTTTCTGGAACCTTGGTTAAGTTTCTATAATCTTTATTGTGTTTACTCTAAACCCATGAACTCTCACTTAACCTTAAACCCTTAATCCTTAAACATAAGTTCTATATGACTAGACTAACACCCAACAAAAAAAACTTACTAGAATAGCATATATATTTTGGCAAAAGACATAATACCCAATGTTTTTCCTAATAATAACAGCTATGCCATTATGATTAATTTTAAACTATATCAAATTTGAAATTTTGAATATTTGAATTATGTAAATCTGATTAATAAATTACAATTAAATAATAAACATAAACCCATAAAAACAAAAACTGTAAAAAGAAAACCCTAACACTCGGTGAAAAAAAAATCTACACTCA
This sequence comes from Eutrema heterophyllum, assembly GCA_002933915.1. Lineage (NCBI taxonomy): Eukaryota > Viridiplantae > Streptophyta > Magnoliopsida > Brassicales > Brassicaceae > Eutrema > Eutrema heterophyllum. Next base: position 407,792 of record PKMM01022450.1, read on the forward strand.
GCCACCGCCAGCGGAAATCAAACTCACCACCGTCACTGGCATCTCACTACAAGAAAACTCGCCATTTCAGACGGCCATATCCGTCGGTTTTCCATCGGAAGCAGCTATTCCAGACGGATTTCCGACGGATTTTGGCCGTCGGTTCTATCTCCTCGGAAATCCCTCGGACTTTTCCGACGGATTTCCGAGGGCAATTTTACCCGACGGATTTCCGAGGACTAGTCCGTCATGGATAATTCCGAGGGAATTCCGAGGACCTGTCCGTCCGGGACAATTCCGAGGGAAATCCGAGGACCTGTCCGTCGAGGATATTTCCGAGAGAAATCTGAGGACCTGTCCATCGAGGATATTTCCGAGGGATTACCGACGGCCTTAATTCCGACGGTTTTCCGAGGGATATATGATCGATCTAAAAAGATGGGATCGATCGATCCTTATCTATCGGAAATCCATCGGAATTTCCCGAGGGATTTCCGACGGATTGAAAAAAATAATTTAAAAATAAAAATAAATCATGGGTTTATTTATTAAATAATTTATTAAAAACAAATATAAAAAATAGTTAATAATTAAAAATCTATAAAATTTAATAATTATTAAAGGTTTTCTAAATTGTTGGAAACGATATTTATAAAAAAAAATACATCATAATAAATCAGGCGGGAAATCATCGAACTTCGATTTAAAGTAAGCCGCCAATTTCCCGTTCCTTGTTTTCTGAGTCGAGAGCTCTTCCTCCAAAGACAGGACCTTCTCCTTGAACTCTTCGTTTTGCCGGATAATCTCTGGATCCGTCGAGAAACCACACGAAGAAGTTGAGGAAGAAGACGCAATCTTACCAAACCTTGGCCGACGACCTTTTTTAACACGTACCTCCTAACAAAACAATACAAAACATTATATCTTATTAACAAATAAATTTCTAACTTGAAATGATAATCTATAATTATTACTTACCGCGAGCACTATGTCGTTGATCTCGGCTTGATTGAGCTCGTTGGAAGCGGTGATGCCGTCCTGCAATCTCTGGGTCAGGATCTCGTCCTGCACCTTCGTCACCTTTTCGACGAGCTCCCTGAGGGCATGATCTTGAATTTGGCCGGTCTTCTTGTTGGTGTGCGTCCTCACCATCTCTTTTAGGTGATCCGGAACTTCGCTGTCTTCCTCCGTCTAGAAAATAACTAAACCGTTAGTTACTAATAAATATAATAAAAACGATATTTAAAAATAACTAAAAACACTAAAAAAACTTACCATTTCGATTTCGGTTTTTTTGAATCTCTTGCCCCGTTGTTGTGGATAGCGGTCCCTTCCCATCTCGGGGACTATTCCGGTTCTTGGAGTTAGTCTGAGATAGAGCTACGGTCTTCGGTTGTTGCCAATACATGATGTACTCCTTAAACACCTCCGCGTTCAAGCCTTTTGGCTTTTCTCCACGCCTTCTCCAAACCTTCTTACACTCGTTCATGTGGTGCGAAAATTGCGTTTTAGCCTCAGCTAAAAATTCCGTCTCCACCGTTTTTGTGATGATCCACTTCCAATTAAATTCTTACTACAAAAGAAATAGAATTAAAGATGTTAAAAAAATCTCAAAATATATAAAAAAATATTAAATAAATGATAACTTACCGCAAACGTCCGAAACCACATGTTTTGTTCGTTTGACGGAATATCCGAAAATTTCGTGTACGGTTTGTCGAGGATGGAGTGCAACATCTTCAGAATCGACTTGTTAATGCCATTCCCGGATATTCCAAACCTATAAAAAAACAAATTAAAAATCGGTAATAAAACAAAAAAAATATTAATTAAGAAAAACAAAATATTACCAAGTAGATCTCGGAATGCGGAGGTCCGGATCCAGAACTGTGAGTAATTCTCGTCCCGGCTGTTGAACGAGCTCCTCGACAGTCATGATCGCCGGAGGAGCTACAATCTCACTGTCAGGAATAGCAGGCGCATGAGGTGCAGAAGGCGGAAGAGTACTCGAGGTCAGAGGTGCGGAAGTACTCCTCCGCCCCGATTACCTCGATTGAACCGAAACGCCATCACGTGCGGTTTGAAAATCACCATACGACCTACAAAAATAAAAACAGAAAAATCATAAATATTTTTTATAACTAATATTTTTTTTAAAAACGTTTTGTGAAATCTAAAAATTATATATTACATTTTAATTATAATCAAAAACGTTTTCAAATATTAATATAAAAATGTTTTACAAATTATTAATATAAAAATGTTTTTTAAAATCTAATAATTATATTACAAAATCCTAAAATTCATTATAGAAAATGTAAAATCTAATTACATTAATAAAAAACATTTTTTAAAATAATCAACAATACTAATTCCACAAATAATCAACAAATCTAACCTAAAAACAATTCTAATTCCACCAAAAAGTTTAATTCCACAACCTAATTCCACAAACTAATTCTACAAACTAACAACAAAATCTAACAAATTATCAACAATTATAAAAAATTTAAATCAAAAAAATTAACCTTGCTTCTCCTTCCTTTTATATAAATATATAAAAAACGTTTTTTATAAAAAAATTATTAAAAAAGTTTTACAAAAACGTTTTTCTAAAATTGTATTTATAAATTTAATTTACAAAAACCTTTTTCATAAATTTAATTAACAAAAACGTTTTATATAAATTTTACAAAAATTAACCTAATCTAATCCACAATAACAATCTAACAATCTAACAAATAAAATCTAACAACCTAAATAACAATCTATTTCCACAACTTTTTATAATTAACCTAATCTAATCTCACAATCTAACAACCTAATCTAATCTCACAATCTAAATAATGCTAACAAATTAAAACAAAAAAAAATTCAGATGAAGAAGAAGACTTACATAACGGCGGCGGTGGGCTGCGACGGGTGGCGACGGCGGCGCTGGGCTGCGGTGGGTGGTGAGCTCCGGTGACGAGGAAGAAGAGAGAAGAAAAATAAGAGAAGAAGAAGAGGAGAGGAAGAGAGTGAAGAAGAATCAGAGAAAGAGAAAAGAAGAATCGGAGAAGAGAGAAAGAGAGAAGAAGAATCGGAGAAGATAAGAGAGAAGAAAATGAAAGAGAAGAAGACGAACCGCTCTGATAGGATTAAAGATTTTCGACGGACTCTTTCCCTCGGGAATCCGTCGGAAATAAAATTTAATTAACCGCTTCGATTTTAAGAAGTTTTCGACTCGCGGTTTAAATTCGCGGGTAAAATTTCAGGATCCGTCGGAAATCCTTTGAATTTAAACCAGGAGTCGAAAATTTGCATGCATTCTCATTGGCCAATATACACGTACGGTCTTAAAAATATTAGTATCTAGCGGAAATCCCTCGGAAATTTCCGAGGAATTTCCGAAGGGTTTAAGGTATAGGGTTTAGATTTAGAAGATTTCATAAAATTTAGTGTTTAATAACCATTAGTGTTATATACTAATAAGAAAAACCTTTGAAAACCAAACAAAACAAGTTATTTTGGATTTCGTAAAAATCGATCGATGAACGAGTTCAAGCTTTCATAAAAACACATAGAACATATAAGGACACTTACGTGTTTGATTAGGGTTTCAATTAAAAAGTTCAAAATTTTTGATACTTAAAAACATTTCACAAAAAGTAGTGTTAATTTGTTACTTCTACATTTACCAAGACCAAACATGTTCAAAATCCGGCAAAATCAAGGTTTATTACCCTAATCCGTCGGAAATCTCTCAGAAATTTTCGAGGGATTTCCGACGGATTCGAGGTTTATCACATCAGTTTTAGCCGAGGGGAATGTAAGGTTTTAGCCGGGGATTCTAAATTCTCTCGGCTAAAACGGAAATTTCCGAGGGATTTCCGACGGATTCATATATTTTTACAGTTTTAGCCCAGAGAATTACGTTGTTTGATTATTATTAGTGAGTCCAAATGACACTTTTACGTTAATTGGCCGAGTGTATCGGCTAACTAATTATTATTATTATTATTTTTTTTTTAGTTTTAATTAGTTATAACAAGAAAAACATCAAGAAAAATATCAATGTTGTTTTACACATAAAACAAATAATAAATTTAGAATCTCAAACGTCAAAAAACAATTTTTATAAGAAAAATATGTTTTTATTTCATCAAAAGGTGAAAAACATTACACGGCTGCAAGGGGACCTTATATAATGGTCCTATCCACTACAAGAAAACTGCCTATTTCCAACGAAATTTTACGACGATTTTATATCGATGTAATTTTATATCGACATTACGACGGCCTTACGACGAAATATGTATTCGATGTAAAGTCGTCGTAAATATTTGTCGTCATATAATCGTCGTAATTTGACGACGACTATACGACGAAATTAAAAATCGTCGTAATATCGATGTAAAGTTACATCGGATTTACGACGAATATGACTTTTGCATATTACGTTGCAAAGTCGATGTACTTTTACATCGATATTACAAATAACAGAATTTGATGTAAATTAACGAAAATTGTTTCCAGTTAGGTAGAACACGTTTTTAATAGGTTCACCTAATTATTTACATCGAAATATACGTCGTAAATCCGATGTAAATTTGTTGTAAATCCGTTGGTAATTTTGAAAATTTTCTATAAATACATCCTAACATCAAACGAAAATTTCAAAAAAAAAAAACAAACACTAATAACAAAAAAAAACACTATAAAATCTGTTTTATAAAATGTATATATATGATTTACGAAGATAGATGTATACGCAAAAAGATTCGGAGGGAGCGTTGACAACAGAATTCAAAGAGGGGCTTGAAATATTCATGTATCAGACCAAAAATATGCAAATAACCCTGGAAAGCGGTAAGATGTTCTGTCCTTGTCGTAAATGCAAGAATACGAGATATATTTTTATTGAGACGGTGTGGAAGCATTTGCTAAATAGAGGGTTTATGCCGCAATATTATGTTTGGTATCAACATGGAGAGAGTTTTGAAAGGAATCAAGTTGATCGTAGTAGTAATTATCAAGGTCATGTAGATTTTGATGAATCAAATGACACTACAAGAAAACATTCATTTTACAACGGACAGAATCGATGTAAAACAGGGTTTGGGACGATTTAGCGACGATTGCCAATTCGTCGTAAACCGTTCGTCGTTAAACCCTAATCGTCGCAAAATCGTCGTAAATTCTGGGACGTATATAAATCGTCGTAAAACCGTCGTAAAACATTCGTCGTAATTTCGTCGTAATAGTACGACGAGTTTACGACGATTATACCACTGAGGTTTTACGACGATTATACGACGGATACGGTACGACGATGTTACGACGTATGATTTACGACGATCTTACGACGTAAGATTTACGACGAATGTACGACGGATGGTGTACGACGATTTTACGATGGATTGTTTACGACGATTTTACGACGATATATCGAATTATATTAATTAATAAATAATAATTTTAAATATATATTAATAAATAATAATTTAAATAATTAAAATTAAAATACAAATTAAAATTTAAATATTAAAATTATTTTATAAATAATTCTAAAATACAAATTAAAATCCCAAATACAAACTACAATATACTAATTAATACCAAATTCTCCAAAAAGTTCTTCGTCGGTTCTCTGCAACAATTCCGCTCGCTTTCTCGCGAGCAGATCCGGATCCTGATCCTCATCCCTAGGTCCCGATGTCGATGCTTGCTGCGCTCTCAGGGCCTTCGCCAATGCGGGATTATCCACAGCAAGAAGCTCGAACAAAGAATCGTATCCTTGGATCGTCTTACCTAATCCAAGGATCTTCTGATCGGATTCCGCTTGCTTCGCCCGTAAAGTATTGATCTCGGAATGGGCGGTGTTCAACTCGTTCCTCAACCCAACCGCATCGTTGGTCGGACGATGTGCGGAAGCCGAGGCAACATAACTATCTCTAATCGATCCCATCCCTAAAACTCTGCCCTTTTTCTTCGGGGCAACCTTTAAAAAAAACGTTCTAATTAATAAATAGAATACGAAATAATTCCATAAAAAATTAATATGATTATTATTACCTCTTCATATATTTCGTCCATCTGGGCTGTGCTCAAAACCGCATTGGACTGGACCGAGCTACCGCCAGGTGATAGCTGCTGAGAGAGCTGAGTTTGACGCTCCTCGATCCGTGCCTGCACGTCATTGTACATCTGCTCCGCTCGAGGATCCACAAAAGAACCGTCTTTCTTTTTGTGAGTTTCCTCAAAAACTCGAGTCATCGGTGGAAGTTCGCCTCCGTTTGCCTAAACAAATGACATCCGAAAAAAATAAAAGGTTAAATATTAAATTTAATTAATTACAAAAGCAGGAAAAAAAAATTATTAGAAAAAAATCATACCATTTGAAGACGCCTTCCCGCAAATGACGTTTGACCCGAAGTATGTGGCAACACCGCCGGACGACCGTCTGGACCGACAGTGTTCCGAGAAGCCGAACACTTAGCAGCCACTTGCTGCGAATGCGGATCCATCCAGTGTGTCTTCAAGCCGTTCCAAACTTCGGAAGACATGTACGGGGGCTTCGCCTCATCGCCGTCAACCTCCCACTTCCGCTTCCAATCGGAGACGGTATTGTTGAGCCG
>PKMM01022450.1:415929-607488 GCA_002933915.1 Eutrema heterophyllum
ACATATCTGGAGGAAGGTTGTATGGCGTTAGGATTACTGGCCATAAAGAATATTGCCTACCAGACATACCGAATGGACTAAATCCATCAGTGCAAAGGCCAAGATACACATTTCGCTTAAATTTAGCAAATTCCGGGTGTACCGTGTTAAAGTGTTTCCAAGCTTTTGCATCTGACGGGTGAGTCACTTCTCCTTCTCTCTGTGAATGTTCTGCATGCCACCTCATCGATGCAGCTGTCCTTTCAGATTGATACAATCGTTTCAACCTATCAGTTATAGGAAGATACCACATCCGTTGGTACGGTATCTTACTACGCCCAGAAGTTTGTGGCTTGAATCTCGGCTTTTGGCAAAATCGACATTCCTGCAGCTTATCATCATCTTTCCAAAAAAGCATACAATTGTCAACACATACATCTATCATCTCAGAAGGCAACCCAAGACTAAACACCAACTTCTGTATGTCATAGTATGTTTCGGCAGCCAAATTATCATCTGGCAAATACTCTTTAATAAGATCAGCCCAATCATCCATGCAAACCTCAGCTAAGTTATGATCAGTTTTAATTGTCATCATCCTAGCTGCTAACGACAATTTAGACTGACCTTCTCTACATCCATCGTAGAGTGGCTGATTTGCATCGGCTAGCATATTATAAAATCGCTTCGCATCTACATTGGGTTCCTCAACACTATTATCAACATTTGTTTCATGAAATGCATCATTGACCATTTCATGCATCCTATCATGATCTTGACCCTGCTGATCAAATTGATGTTCATGACCATGCTGATGATAACTACTATCCTGATCAAAATCTACATGACCTTGATAATTACTACTACAATCAACTTCATCAGTAGTACTCTTTTCAAAACCCTCTCCATGTTGATACCAAACATAATATTGCGGCATAAACCCTCTATTTAGTAAATGCTTCCACACCGTCTCAATAAAAAGATATCTCGTATTTTTGCATTTACGACAAGGACAGAAGAGTTTACCGCTTTCCAGGGTTGTTTGCATATTTCCAGCCTGATACATGAATATTTCAAGCCCCTCTTTGAATTCTTTCGTCAACGCTCCCTCCGAATCCTTTTGCGTATACATCCATCTTCGTAGATCGTATATAGACATTTTATAAAAAAGATTTTATAGTTTTTTTTTTGTTATTATTGTTTTTTTTTTTGATATGAAATTTCAATTGATGCGAGGATGTATTTATAGAAATTTTTTCAGATTTACAACGGATTTACAACGGATTTACAACGGATTTACGATGTAAATTCGATGTAAATTTGTTAGGTAAATCAATAAAAAAACGTGTGCTACCAAACTAGAAACTATCGATGATAACTCGATGTAATATAAACCGTTGTAAATTCGATGTAATTTTACATCGAATTTACAACGTAAATGCGAGAGTCATATTCGTCGTAAAATCGATGTAATTTTTCCATCGATTTTACATCGAACACATATTTCGTCGTAAAATCGTCGTAAACTCGATGTAATGTTACATCGAGTTAAATCCGTCGTAAAATTTCGTTGGAAATAGGCAGTTTTCTTGTAGTGTGATCAGGGTACTAGTAGATATCATCATCATGGTCAACATGATCAGGGTCAAGATCATGATAGGATACATGACATGGTTACTGATGCATTTCATGAAACAAATGCTGATAATAGTGTTGAGGAACCTAACGTAGATGCGAAGCGATTTTATGATATGCTAAACGCTGCAAATCAACCACTCTACGATGGATGTAGAGAAGGTCAGTCTAAATTTTTGTTAGCAGCTAGGATGATGACAATTAAAACTGATCATAACTTAGCTGAGGTTTGCATGGATGATTGGGATGATCTTATTAAAGAGTATTTGCCAGAGGATAATGTAGCTGCCGAAACATACTATGAGATACAGAAGTTGGTGTTTAGTCTTGGGTTGCCTTCTGAGATGATAGATGTATGTGTTGACAATTGTATGCTTTTTTGGAAAGATGACGATAAGCTGCAGGAATGTCGATTTTGCCAAAAACTGAGATTTAGGCCGCAAACTTCTGGGCGTAATAAGATACCGTACCAACGGATGTGGTATCTTCCTATAACTGATTAGGTTGAAGCGATTGTATCAATCTGAAAGGACAGCTGCATCGATAAAGTGGCATGCAGAACATTCACAGAGAAAAGGAGAAGTGACTCATCTGTTAGATGCAAAAGCTTGGAAACACTTTAACACGGTACACCCAGACTTTGCTCAATCTAAGCGAAATGTGTATTTTGGTCTTGGCACTGATGGATTTAGTCCATTCGGTATGTCTGGTAGGCAATATTCTCTATGGCCAGTAATCCTAACGCTATACAACCTTCCTCCATATATGTGCATGGAAAGAGAATTTTTATTCGTGAGTATTTTAGTACCTGGTCCGAAGCATCCGAAGCGTTCCCTTGATGTGTTCTTGCAGCCTCTCATACATGAGTTGAAACAGTTGTGGTATATGTTGATTCCGAAAATCACACAAATGACAAAACAGTAATTTCAATGATCGAATCTCGTTTTATTGCTCAAGCTCGGTCGAACTAAGAGATTGTCTTAGATCGTAAAAAAGGATTAAAAACTAAGGAAGATGAAAGCCGAGTTCTCTTGCTCTTGAATCTCCTTAGGTCTCGTGAATGAGTTATCGGATGTCCCTCGAATGTGGCAGGGGCCTCTTTATTTATAAGGTCCCGAGTCGGTCTAAATCAAGAAAATTTCCTTTTCCTAGTTTCATCAGGATAAGGAGATCTTCCTTTTCTCCCACCGAAATCGGGAAAGATTATGCGAATCTCGGATGTCGGTGCGTTCAATTAGCTAGTTGGGCTTTAGACCGAGCTCGCCCGTTGGTTGCGATCGTGGGCCCCCTTTACACAGTTCGAACCGTCGCTAACCGAGATCAATTGGGCCGGTCTCGGTTCAAACCAGGTTAAACCGAGGAGTGCTAGACTCACCTCTAACAATAAGTCCCCCCCTCAGTTCGGCGAATGGGTCCTTGAGTTTGGCAAAATTCATGGAGAATTCTTTAGCCCGGTTGGAATTTGAAATCGGCATCTTGTCTTGATTATCCGAGCTTTATACTTCGATTAAGACTGAGATCGGATGTTCGATTTTGGTGATGTAAACGATTTCTCTCGGTACTATGACGCTTGTCAGTCATCTGTCTTTATGCAACGAGCTCCGAGTTGAGGGGACTACGATTTTCGGCGATCGTCGAGCTCGGAGACACGTCGCTTCAGTTTCTTTAACTGTCGCGGGAATTGAGGTATTTTGTTATGATTGTTTCTCTCTCCATATATTCTCTTGGCTCTTCGGTTTTCCTCATTTCTTCTCTGCTTCAATAAAGGTAACCCATTTATTCGTCTCTCTTTTTATCCTTGCTTTCTTCCTTTTAGGGTTTTCTCTATTTATCGATTTTTGTACTTGAATTCCGACGATTTATGCTGCGAACTTCTCCAATTTGTTCGAAGATCTTCGGGTTTCGGACGGTCTTCATCTGCTTTTTGTGATTCTCCGGTTAGTTCTCTGCAATTCCTTCTTCATTCTCCGCGACTCTTCGTCTGTTCTTCGCGATTTCTTCCTATTGAATGCCCCGATATGGAACCGATTCGTCAGACGATTCCATTAACAATTACGAAAAGAGGTCTAATAACCCATCTCCTGTCTGGCGTTTGTTATTCAACTCAGTGAGTTCGGACTCTTCGGACACCGTAATTTTAGTGATGGAAGAGCAAGTAGATGCGACCTCCTCATGGACCTCGGGTGCGTCCTCCTCATGTTGAAGCTCAAATTCAATATGACGTGAAAGTTGCCGCCTAAATGGAGAGGCGGCTTGACGCTGAACGAAAGAGGATGGACGATGAACAGATCCGTCGTGATGCAGCTATTGCCTCTCAGTTGGTTGAGGAAGATAAGATCCGTGCTCAGGAAAAAGTTGATGTATCGGGTCGAGGTGCAGTCCCGATCAATCCTTTGGAAGGCAATTTAGAGGGAAATCGCCGAGCTGCACTGACTCTCGCAGCTGTGCGGCCATCAACCGTCGGGTCGCCTTGTTTGTGGATAGACGGAATCGAAGAACTGGTCGGGTCCCTTCATTTCTTGGGTATGTTAAATGTCATCAGTCCATGCAGTGGTCAACGACCGTGGTATGATCCAGAAGGGTATATATGTGTTTATGAGGATTGGTTCAAAGTATGCGGGCTCAATTTCGCTTTGCCCGACCTGCTCCTTGACCATTATAAAAGGCGGAATGTTGCGATTTCCCAGCTCAATTGGGCTAGTGTGGTCAACATAGTGGGACTTTCATCTCTGGGAACCGAGCTCGGCATTCCGGTTACCACTCGGATATTTGAAGAGTTGACCTCGGTCAACATAGCTGATGCCAAGCCTTGGTATTTTTTGGCGAATATGAAGCCGGGTTACGACATAATCATTGATCCGAAACCAAGCAAGATTCAGGATTGGGAGTCGAGATACTTTTTCGTCAAAGTTGACTCTTCTTCCGTGTCCACCCCAGGCATTGGTTATAGAAGGAAGTGGAACCAGAATATTGGTAGTTATTTGTCCTTTTTTACGAACATATTTTGTTTCCCTTCTGACCTACTTCTTTTTTCTGCAGTTTGGAATCCCACTTATCGTCGTTTATCCGATCATTGGAAGGCGATCGTTGCTCAGTGTAGGGAGTTAGGTCGGGCCAGAGGTTCACCGGACTCGCCTTGCTGATCTGTAGTCGCGGACTCCCAACATTGGATGATCTCCCGGAGAAGGAGAAGTATTTGGCACTTGCTCGGTTAAAGTCCCAGGTAAGCTATTGCTTTTAAAAAGCCATCTTCATTTTTACATATGCCTTTTGTGTTGTCTAATTGCTTTCCTTTCTAGGTCGAAGCGCAGACAAACGATATTATCCGGTCGCTGGACCGTAAGAACAAAATCGCAGCTCGGGCCGCCGAGGAGGCTGAGAAGTTGAAGGGGGGATTGGCTGATGTAAATGCAAAGGTTTCCCAGCTTGAGGAGGGGGCTGCTTCGAAGGATCGGTAGCTCGAGGCCCTCCGCGTTGAGAACAAAAAAATGAAAGCCGAGGTGCTCAATGCCAATGATGCCCTTAGTCATATGACCGTTGAAAACGAAAGGTTGAGATCGATGGTAAGACTCATAGGAAAAGGCTAAGGGCATCTCGATCTGCGTGGGTAACTGCGGAGAGGGATCTTCGGAGGGAGATGGTGGCTAAGGCGAACACCCGTCTTGAGAAGATAAAAGGTTACATCGACCAGCTTGAAGCGGCGAATGACAGGCAGGTCGTCTTTAGTCAAGTCACGGGCATGAAGAAGTGCTTGGATTTGCTTGTGTCTAAAGGGACGCTCATTCCTCCGGAGATGCTCGATCATTATGTGGCCGAAGAGGAGAAGATGACGACTGAGATGCGAGCCTTAGTCCTTGAAGAGCTTGAAGAGAGTGATTTCAAGATGTCTCCGATCTCCCTTAGTGGTGTTCCTCTCGGTCCTCATCTTGGTGTTGCGGGAACTGAGGTCCCGGCCGGTATTGACGAATGGGAGTCAATGGCTTCGAGCATAGGTCCCGAGATGTCTGAGGTGCTCAGGGAACACGATTCTCCTTAACCCTTTTTCTCCTTTTTTCTCTTAATTGATGCCTGATAAGGCTCTGAACTGCCCGTGGTGGCTTTCATTTTGTAATATGTACTTTGTTTGCCTGAGGGGGCTTTTAAACCTTTCCCCGTGGTTTATAACGTTCTTTTTTCTTAGTCGGTTCTGACTTAGAATATCTGATTTTTGTTTGTGCAACGCGAACTAAGGAGTTCGGCTTTCGAATTTGTTAATGCGAGTTTTCCATGTAAGGTCGTAAAATGGTATGATTCTCTCGAATTTGCTAATGTTCCAAAATTGGTGCCGTAATAAGATGGTCTTAGCCGGGATGCATTAATTAAACTCGGTTTACGATCGACTCGAGATCGGCGATCGTTTGAAGATCGGTTTGTAGACTTGCGATTGTTGAGAAATCGGCTTATAAAGTTTGCGATTGTTGGGAAATCGGCTTACCAAATTTGCAATTGTTGTGAAATGGGCTTGTCTTTGCGAGAATGTGTCGTTCGGCTTTAGCCCGGAAGCTTAGCATGAGACTGCGAAGCTTTGCTCATCTCATGATACTCCGGATCCTTGGATCGAATCCGATTGCGAGATAATTCGGCTTACTTTGGTTCGGATGGTCCGAGGATGAGTTCGAACACGGGAAATATCCCGGCTTTTGTGAGACGGGTCTCGGCTTTATAATCGTTTGCATCCCGGAGGAATACTATCGATCGTCTGACGAAGACGTCGATGTGGAAAACTGCGATGGTTATTAAGTGAAAAGGGTTTGGCTTCGCCTTAATCGTTTTTAGACTAAAAGGTTTGATTTTGAAGATGCGAACTAATCAAGTTCGGCAAACTTGTTCAGCTCGGCTTTGATTTTGCTTCAATCGTTTTTGGCTGTTGCCGTCTTTCAAAATCTAATTTCTGAAAGATACGAACTGAAGAGTTCGGCGAGTTGCGATAGCTCGGCTTTGCAAATTTTCTTTTACAAGTAAAAGAAATTCTATTAAAGTCATAGCTGAACCCGAGGTGGGCAGTCTACGTACTCTCGAAGAAGGGATCAAGCCATTCGTAGTTCATATTACATCATACGGATCAAGCGATTCGTGGTTCATATTACATCATAGATAGTAATCCCCTCCTTTTTTTTTATTGTTGGTGTGTGCCGCACTAATGATAGAACCGTTTGAGTATCATCGAATTCCATGATCTCGGGATTGGAGTTCCGTCCATTTTCATAAGTTCGTAGACGCCGGGCTTGACGACGCGCATGATCTGGTAAGGTCATTCCCAGTTAGCACCGAGTTTGCCGGCGTTTCTCTCTTCTGTGTTGTAGTAGACTTTGCGAAGAACAAGGTCGCCGTCTTTGAAATGCCGACCTCGAACCTTTTTGTTATAGTAACGAGCGGCTAAGTGTTGATAGTTCTGGATTCGGAGCAGAGCTTGTCCACACTAGTGTGTCCAGAATATCGAGGAGCATCTCGTTGTTGAGATCGAGATTTTGAGTCAGCATTGTTCGGTGTATGAAGGGAATTTCTAGCTCGGCTGGGCATAAAGCTTCTACTCCGTATGCTAGGGAAAAGGGGGGATTGCTCGGTAGAGCTACGCGGTGTAGTGCGGTAAGACCAGAGGACTCCCTCCAACTCATCGACCCAAAGTCCTTTCTTTGCATCGAGTCTTTTCTTGAGGCCATCGATGATGGTTTTATTGGTTGCTTCGGCTTGGCCGTTTCCAGGTGGGTACCTCGGAGTGGAGAAACTTAGTCGGATTTTCCAGTTAGCACAAAATTCGCCGAACAAGTTGGAGATGAATTGAGGTCCGTTATCCGTGACAATCACGTATGGTATTCCATGTCGGCATATGATGTATTTCCACACAAATTTCTTGACGTGGTGAGCGTGTATTTCGGGGTAAGATTCGGCCTCGACCCACTTGGTAAAGAAGTCTGTCATGACCAAGATGAATTGTTTCTGGTTGGTAGAGCGGCGGAGTGGGCCGATGATATCCATTGCCCATCACATGAAAGGGTAAGGGGATATCGAAGTTGCAAGTAACTCGGTTGGGAGATTTATCATCGGACCGTGTCTTTGGCACTTTTCACATCTAGCGGCGAAATTCACGCAGTCGGCTAGCATAGTTGGCCAGTAGTAGCCCACCTTTTTTATTTTTAAGGCTAAAGAGCGACCTCCAGAATGGTTTTCACCGTCGCCATCGTGGACTTTACACTTGACTGTGTGATTATATTTCCCAGCGACGCACGTTAAGAGGACACATGAGCACTCCATCGGAAGAGTTCGCCATCGGAAGAGTGAGCATATCGCATTTTAAGTCCCCGAGCTGCCAATCTATCAGCTGGGATCGTTCCTTCATAGACGTACATTTTTATCTCGATAGTCCAGTCCTCGGGTTCTTGCTCGTCTTCTGCTTCGACGTCCATAGGAGCATGGAGGCCTTCCGACGCTTCGTCCTCGTTTGATTGATCCCGAAGGTCTGGGTCGTTTGGGGTATGTCCGGCATCAGCGTTCTCGCTGGGCTCGGGAACCGGATAACTTTTTGTTTTGTGTTGGTTGGGATTGACTGCGGGGTGAGTCTCATAGTCATGTCGACGCGTGGTTACGTTGCAAGTCGCGGCTGGTATGATGCATGATCGTGGAATGCTTTTGACCGGGATCGTACGCTAGAGATGAGGATCCGAACTTGATGCTACGACGGCGAGTGCGTCAGCTGGAGCATTTTCTCCACGGGGTATTTTAGTGAGGTCAAAAGTCTGGAACTCGGCGGCGAGCTCTTTACCAATTTTGAATATGCATCCATGCGATCGTTCTTTGCATTGTATTCACCGCTGTACTGGCTGGCAACAAGTTGCGAATCGCAGAACGCATGTATGTGTTTTGCTCCGATTGCTTTGGCCAATCGTAGTCCGGCTAGAAGCGCCTCGTATCCGGCCTCGTTGTTTGAGGCTTGAAATTCTAGTCGGAAAGATTGTTCCAAGATTTCGCCTTCCAGGTATTGAAGGCGTATACCGACCACTGAACCTTTGAGTGATGATGAGCCATCAACGTGAAGGAGCAATTTTTCTGTTCCCGGGAGCTCCGTGACTGTCAGCTCTCGTGGTAGCTCGATAAGGAAGTCGGCTAAGACTTGGGATTTTATGGCGGTCCTGCTCTTGAATTCAATATCATATTCGCTTAGCTCGATTGCCCATTTGGCTAGTCTGCCAGATTAAGTTAGACTATGCAAGATCGTCCGCAAAGGCTGATTGGTGAGAACTGTAATTGAATTAGATTGGTAGTAAGGGCGGAGTTTCCGAGCTGCGATGAT
The DNA here is from genome assembly GCA_002933915.1 of Eutrema heterophyllum. NCBI lineage: Eukaryota > Viridiplantae > Streptophyta > Magnoliopsida > Brassicales > Brassicaceae > Eutrema > Eutrema heterophyllum. The sequence continues at coordinate 424,871 of PKMM01022450.1, forward strand.
TACGGCGAGTGCTAGCTTCTCGAGTGTTGGATATCTCATTTCGGCGTCGTCTAGAGACTTGCTGATGTAGAAGATGGGTTTTTGTTCGCCTCGGTCTTCTCGAACTAAGACTGCGATGTAAAGGTAGAGAGTTTCCCGTCTTCGGGTTTAGCCAGGACAGGTGGAGTTGATAAGTATTCTTTGAGTTGCCTGAACGCTGCTTCGCACTTATCATCTCATTCGAGGTCTTTATTGCCGCGGAGCAATTGGTAAAACGGTAGGCACTTATCCGTAGATCGGGAGCTGAATCTGTTGAGTGCGGCAATACGACCTGTTAGCCTCTGGATTTCTCGTTTGGTAGTCGGTGATGGTAGATCGAGGATTGTCGAGATCTGTTTGGGATTAGCCTCAATCCCTCTTTGGGTGACGATATAGCCGAGGAATTCGCCAGATGTGACTCTAAATGTGCACTTAGTAGGATTAAGCTTCATGCCATATTGGTTTAGTATGTCGAAGCATGTACTGAGATGTCTGACGTGATCCGTGGCAATGAGAGATTTCACTAGCATATCGTCGATGTACACTTCCATCGTTCGTCCGAGCTGGCTTGCGAACATGCGATTGACGAGCCTTTGGTAGGTTGCGTCGACATTCGTAAGGCCGAATGACATGACTTTATAGCAATAAATTCCTCGATCTGTGAAGAACGATGTCTTCTAGCGATCGTCGGAATGCATGAGGATCTGGTTGTAACCGGAGAAGGCATCCATGAAAGAGAGGAGGTCGTTGCCTCGACGAGTTTGTCGATATGCGGGAGTGGAAAGCTGTCTTTCAGGCATGCTTTGTTAAGATCGGTAAAATCCACGCATATTCTCCATTTGCCGTTCTTCTTTTTGACGACGACGGGGTTAGCTAGCCAGTCTGGGTATCTGACTTCAGTGATTGATCCTGCTCCGAGTAATGTTTTGACCTCGTCATTGACAGCTTGAGCTTTCTTGGGGCCGAGCTTCCGTCTTTTCTGCTTGATTGGTTTGAAGGTCGGGTCAATGGAGAGTTCGTGACAGGCAATTTTTGGGTCAATCTCGGACATATCTTTGATGGACCACGCAAAAGTAGACACATTTTTCTTAAGGAAGTGAATGAGGTCACTTTTGATCCTATCGTCTAGCTCGGCTCCGATACCGACGCATTTCTCGAGGTTGAGGTCGTCAATACTAACATGTAGGACTGACTCTCATTTTGGTAAGTCGGAGTTGTTATTGGTATTGAGCCGTCGATCGGTGTTGGGTTCGGACTGATCATACATGTCCGAGGTGCGGTTCTGAGCTTACATTCTCTGACAGCGCATAGGCGAGACATTGATTGGTTCCCCTTGATGGTAAAGATGTCGTATGCTGTCGGGAACTTAACGCATTGATGATAAGTGGAAGTAATGGTTTTCATTGCGAACAGCCATGGTGTCCCGAGTATGACGTTGTAGATTGTCGGCTTGTCCAAAACCAAGAACTTCATTAATCGCATTGTTCCGCCGACGTATATAGGTATTTTGATTATTCCGACAGTCATAGTTCGTTCTCCAGAAAATCTAGTCAGAGGCTCGAGCTATGGCTTTTTTTGGAGTTCGAAACGTCCATGTCTTCTAATGTCTGTTTGAAGATAACATTGACCGAGCTGCCAGTGTCAACTATAACTCTTTCAACAGTAACATCGCCTATGAGCATCTCGACGACTAGCGGGTCGTTGTGAGGCATGTGGAGTCCGATCGTATATGCTTCTATGAAGGTTATTGGTACGCCGCTTTCCGGAACTCGGTTGTCCCGCTGTGCTGCATTTGCTTCGCGGATATGTTCTTTGATCGCGCGAACGGAATAGTTGCAGGATTCGATTGCGCCCATAATCATGTGGACTCTCTTTCGAGCTTTCGAGGATGTGTGATCGTCGGACTTGTCCTCACGATCTCTTTTTGGTAGGTCGGTGTCGGTATCTTCCTTAGCTCGGTTAGAATAGTTGTTCGTGATCTGCTTTTTGGCATTGTTACGGCGAAATCTGTTGTTAGGTTGGGGCGCGGCCTGAGGCGAGACATCCCCGTTTCTGAATCTTTGAAGTAACAAATCCCTGAGGTGTCGGCATTCCTCGGTGCTATGTCCTTTCCTTTTGTGGAATTCATAGTATGATTCGGTATTGTCTGCCGGTTCCTTTGGATTGTCTTGATGTTCTTCCGGCCTAACCCAGTTGTTCCATGGTTGCTGAGGAGGGATGGCGCTGACCTGGTGTGTCGTAAGTCGCTTCTCGTACTGAGATCGTAGTTCGCGGGCTTCGTCCTTGAGTTTTACCTTAGGTGAGGGCTGCCTTGAGAGAGTGTATTGTTTATGGCGGCTCGTTCCTCTTCCTCAAGTATATATGTGTGTGATTTATGGAGCGCGTCTTCTAGGGTTAGGGGTCGGTTTCGATGAAGTTCCATGTGGAAAGCCGACATATACCATGTTGCTTTGTAGAGGGCTTCGATTGCGGCATCATCATCGATGGTGCAATGGGTTACCACCGACTTGAATTGATCCATAAAGTCTTTTAGAGATTTGGTATGTCCTTGTTCGAGGGTCCAGAGTTCGGCGTTCTTCGTCTTCTTCTTGATGAACATCGTGAAGCATTTGAGGAACTTGGTTGTGAGCTCGGTATAGTTGTTGACTGAGTTTGTTTTGACCTGCGTTAACCAATCGAGCGCGGTCCCGCCGAGATTTTCGATAAAAAGCTGACACTTCGCAGCATCCTGCTCCTCGTCGGTTTGAAATTTGAAGCGGTTCATGATGCCGAAAGAGGTCATGAAGTGTCGGGGGTCCGAGTTGCCTTCATATTGCTGGATCTTAAACCTCTCCAGACGTTGGATCGGGATGTCAAGGACTCGTTGTGTGAATGGAGTCTTCTGTGTTTCCTAAATTACACGATCTATCTCGGGTGCCGAGCTGGTGGCCTGGTGGAATTTGGACCTCATATCCAGGAGTTGAGTTTTGACGCTGTCGAGTTCGTGATCCATGGACATCTGAGTGGTGCGAGTTTCTTGATTGCCGGTTGATCCGGGGGTCAGGAAGAGGGTTCGGCGGAGCACGGCAAGCGTTTCTTCACTAGGTTGGAGGGGCGTCCGCCCGAACTCCGTGAGGCAATCATTGAATATTATTTGAGTGCGAGGAGAGAGTCGATCCTTTCGTTGGTCTGCTTGGTGTTTTCTGCGAGCTGCGTAGCTAGGTTTTGTAGTAAGGCGGTCAAATTTCAGGGATCGGGGTCACGGCGACAGTGACCGTTCGTGGTGGAATTATGGTTGGTGTGCCGTTACTCCCGTTGGATGGGTCCTGACCGTCCGAGGTGTTACCGTTGTTTAGCACTCCATCGAGTGTAATTTCAACCATAGCTGAGTTTGAGATCCGAGAGTTTATTGTTTTGTTTTGAATAAATCGTCCCCACAGACGGCGCCAATTGTTGATTCTAAAAATCACACAAGGGGGCAAAACAGTAAACTCAATAGATCGAATCTTGTTTATTAGATCAAACTCGGCTAAGTACAAAACGGGTTAAGTCGAGAGACTTTAATCGGTAAAGGAGAACTAGAAGAATAAAAGCTTTGAAGTTGGAGCTCTTAGTCTCTTAGGTCTCGTGAATGAGTTATGGGATGAATATTATGAATGAGGAGCCCTCCTATTTATAAGGTTCTGAACTAGCTAAAAACAAGATGATTTCTTTTTCCTAGTTCCATCAGGAGAATGATAACTTATTTTTCTCCCACCGAAATCGGGAAAGATTCCGCGAATCTCGGAGGTCGGTGCGTTTAATTAGCGAGTTGGGCTTTAGACCGAGCTCGGCCCGTTGGTTGCGATCGTGGGCCCCCTTTACACAGTTCGAACCATCGCTAACCGGGATCAATTGGGCTGGTCTCGGTTCAAACTGGGTTAAACCGGGGAGTGCTAAACTCACCTCTAACAGTATACAGGAGTTCGTACATATGACTGTTCGAGGAAAAAAAAATTTTACGATGTGTGCGGTGCTTATGTGGACAATAAGTGACTTTCCTACATACGGAATGCTTTCAGGTTGGACGACGCATGGGAGGTTATCTTGTTCCTATTGCCTCGATTAGACATATGCGTTTCAGCTGAAACATGGGCGAAAAACATGTTGGTTTGATTGTCACCGCCGGTTTCTACCAATCAACCATCCATATCGGAGAAACAAGCGACTGCTTAGGAAGAACAAAATCGTGCGTGTGCCTCCACCAGTGTATCTATCTGGGGAAGATCTAGAAGCGCAAATAGATCATTTTGGAGGACTAGAAACGGTGAATCGTGGGGGAAATTGGCACACTCCAGCTAATATGCCTGATGGATACGGGGCGAATCACAATTGGCACAAAAAAATCATTTTTTGGGAACTTCCGTACTGGAAAAATCATATGCTGAGACACAATCTTGATGACTACACATTGAGAAAAACTCTTTGATAACATAATGCATATGGTGTTAAACGTGAAAGGAAGAACCAAAGACAGCGGAAAGTCAAGGTTGGATTTGCTCGATATTTGCAAGAGAATTGAGGTGCATATAATGAGCAATGGGAAATCACCAGTTCCTATATTTCGGTTGGGTGCAGAACAAAAGGCTTCGTTGTTCAATTGGGTTTCATCTAACCTGAAATTTCCTGATGGGTACGTATCCAATCTTGCTAAATTTGTTGAGAAATGACAAAAGTTTTCAGGGATGAAGAGTCATGACTGCCACGTGTTTATGCAACGATTACTTCCTTTTGCATTTGCCGAACTCCTTCCACGAAATGTTCATGAAGCAATTGGAGGTCAGATACATCATGACATATTTCATTGTTGATATTAATTATATATGTTCAAATATTACAATATATAATTTTTATTGTGCAGCCATCGGAGCGTTTTTCTGGGATCTTAGTACACGGACGTTGTCAGAAGATGTAATTGCACAGCTAGCTGCTAATATTTCAATATTGTTGTGCAATTTGGAGAAGATATTCCCCCCAGCGTTTTTTGATGTTATGGAACATCTTCATCTCCCTCATGAAGCAGAATTAGGCGGGCCTATTCAGTTTAGGTGGATGTACCCATTCGAGTGCTTCATGAAACATTTAAAGGGAAAGGCAAAAAATCTAGCAAGGGTTGAAGGATCAATTGTTCTGGGAAGTTTGATAGAAGAAACTTCACACTTCACTTCATAATATTTCGCTACAAAAGTCCGCACACGCAAACGGGCTCCACGACGATATGATGATGGTGGTGTGGGAAGAAATTATGCAGTAGAGGGTGTCTCATACATCTTCTCACCAATCGGTTGTTTTAGTGGAAAATTGAAGGAAGTTTGGTGGTCTAACGAGAATGATAGGCACAGCGCACATATGTACATCCTCCTAAACTGCGAGGAAGTGAGTCTAACTATTTAATTATCCACTAATTAATAATCAATTATATATAGTTCATTATATATTAATTATAATATAAATAAGGGTGTATTTCCATGTATATAGATGTATTTTGCAGCTTATTTGTTACTCAGGTACGAGAATGCATTGAAGGCGTTCCAGATGATAAAATAAACGATCGTAAAGATCGTCACTTTGCTAAGTGGTTGAAGACACAAGTAAGTTAATATATATAGTTATAAATATTTCATTTAATTAGATCGATACTCAATCTAACATGCACACACCAATATGGTTTCATTTTATAGGTGGATCATAGCGACCCCGCATATCCAATATGGTTTCATGAGTTACTCCAAGGCCCCCTCGGGAAGATAACGACTGCACCCATGTATTTCACCCGTGGTTATGTGTTTCATACATACAAGTACGGCGTTCGTCGGGCAACTACCAACTACGGAGTATATGTTACGGGTGAAATAGATTTTTATGGGGTGTTGCAGGAAATAATCGAAGTGGAGTACCCCGGCTTGGTTAGTATGAAATGCTTTCTCTTCAAATGTGATTGGTTCGATCCAACAGTCAGTCGAGGGGTGCGAATTAACAAATTTGGTGTAGTCGACGTGAACAAATCACGGCGATACAACAAGTTTGAGCCATTTATCCTAGCATCACAAGCAGAATAAATAAAATTTGTTCCATATCCGCGAGTTCGAACCACTGGGATCTCATGGTTATCGGTTATTAAAATCGCTCCAAGAGGTAAAATTGTTGGTGTCGACGATCTTCCAATGCAACAAGATTCTTGTTGTTACATTACAGATCCAGAGATTACGAACAACGTTCTTTTAATTGATCCCCGCAACAGGCACATAAGATAGTGACGATGATGATGAACCTGAAGATGATGAACCCAATGAAGATGATGAATCGAGCGGAGATGATGATTCTGATTGATTTATGATGTAATTGCTTAATTTTGTATAAATCTATTTCAGAACTTAATTACTCATGCTCTATACCCTAAATTCCGATCCCATCTCCGATTATCTCTGCCTATTTCCCGTTTGAAGAGTGTGAAGATAAATTAATCGACGTACCTTCGGCGGGAAATGAGCGGGGATAATCGGATGGGATATGAATTTCGGGTCTACGGCATGAGTATTTCGGGTCTAAGACATAATCGTCATAAGTCCGTCGTAAACCTTAAACCGAAAATTTGAATTTTATGGTTAAAGGTTTACGACGATTTAAGACATAATCGTTGTAAAATCGTCGTAAGACTTAAACCATAAAATTCAAATTTTTGGTTTAAGGTTTACGACGGATTTACGATTATTTAAGACATAATCGTCGTAAGTCCGTCGTAAACCTTAAACCATGAAATTTAGGGTTTAGGCTTTAGGGTTGATTATATGTTGTATAGGTTTGGTTTTTCATCGTTTAGTTTGTTTTTCAAAATTTCTCTACTCATTGTATAAAAAATATTTGAGTTATCACAAAAATCAATAACATTATATACTTCATCCATGTTTCGAATAAACTTATAAGAACGAACGCTATACATTATTATGTAAGATAAAGAAATTATCCATAAATTAGATTCAATCGTCGTTATTGAATTTGTTGTTTACTATGAGAAGTCTTGGATGCACAAATATACTTCGTTGATACACGGCGGATTTGTACATTGTTATTTAGGATTTAGGGTATAGATTTCTTATATTACGACGAGTTTACGATGGATCCGTCATAACGTCGTAAAATCGTCGTAATAAAAAAATTAATTTTACCGCGTGGAGGAAAATAATGATTGGTTGAATTTTTGGTTTCAAGATTACGACGATTTTACGATGGATCCGTCGTAAAATTGTCGTAAATTAGCATCAAAATTACGACGGCAACAAACTCTATATATACGATCTCATATCTCTCTTCCTCGCTCATAATCTCACAATCTTCCTCTCTCTCTACCAGCTCTCTCTCTCTCTACCAGCTCTCTCTCTCTAAGGTATGTTTTTTTTTGTAATTAGATAATTATTAGAATTCTAATTATTAGATAGGATTGGAATTAGATAGGATTGAAATTATTAGATTATATTTTTGATATTCGTTAATCTTGTTATTAATTAATTTTATATAATTTTTTTAGATATATATGGTGCCACGTAGAACTCACTATCGCGTGTTTTTGGGCGGTGATTCGGGACCGAGTGCTAATTCAGAGGTCCCGTCATCTTCTGCTACACCGTCCGTGGTTCCGGAATCTGGGTCCGCACTAGCGGCGCCGCCGCCACTTGCACCTGCACCAGCACCAGCACCTCGACCCCCTTTGTTATTTGTGGAATTGACGGTCGAGGATATTTTGCGTTCGCCGGGTAATGATGCTTTACCCCGGTTAGATCTGCGACGGTCGACTAACACTTTTTGGTACGTAAGATTAAATTTGTTTTTCTTCTTTTTTTGGTAATTATTTTTTTTACTGATAATTGTAGTTTTATTCCTCATATTTAAGGAAGATAACAAAGTCGAACGGAGTGTGTCTGAGACCATTAAAGCCTATTTCGAGGAGCCTCACCACAATTGGTATGCGGTTCCGGACGACGTTATCGAGACGTAATTTAATCCTTTCTAATTTTTTTTTAGAATTAACTTTTTTATTTAATCGTTTCTAATTTTTTGTCGTTTTTATAGCAAAAATGGCACTGGGACATTGGGATCAACGACGGTGAAGATGCAGTTTAAAAATATGTGAAAATTGTGGCTCAATAATACCGTCTCCGATTGGAAGAGGAAGTGGGAGGTTGATGGGGATGAGGCGAAGCCCCCATACATGTCTTCCGAAGTTTGAAACGGCTTGAAGACCTACTGGATGGATCCGCATTCGTAGGAAGTGGCCGCTAAGTGTTCCTCTTCTCGGAAAACTGTCGGTCCAAACGGTCTTCCGGTGGTTATGCCGCATACTTCGGGTCAAACGTCTTTTGCGGAAGGCGCCTTCAAATGGCATGATATTTTTTGGTTAATTCCTATTTTTGTGATTTTTTATATATTCATTAAAATTAACCACTAACCGTTTAATTTTGTTTGGAATATCGTTTGGTTCGGCAAACAGAAGCGAACTTCCTCCTATGACCAGAGTTTTTGAGTAAACTCACAAGAAGAAAGACGGCTCTTTTGTGGATCCTCGAGCGGAGAATATCTACAATGACGTGCATGCAAAGATCATCGAGCATCAAACTCAGCTCTCTCCACAGCTATCACCTTGCGGTAACTCGGTCCAATCCATTGCGGCTTTGACCACAGCCCAGATGGACGAGATATACGAAGAGGTAATAATAATCATATTATGTTTTTCCTGAATTATTTTATATTTAATTTATTAAATTTAACGTTTCTTTTTTTAAGATTGCCCCGAAGAAAAAAGGCAGAATATTAGGGATGTGATCGATCAGAGATAGTGTCGCCGCCTCGTCTTCCTCACATCTTCCGTTCGACATTTCGGTTAAGTTGCGGAACAAGTTGAACACCGCCCACTCCGAGATCAACACTTTGCGGGCGAAGCAGGTGGTATACGATGAGAAGATCAAAGTCTACGATAAGACGATCAACTCGTACAACTTTCTCTTCGATATTCTTGCCGCGAGTAACTCTGCTTTGGCGGCCGCACTGAGGCAGCAGCGGCAGCAAGCATCGACATCGGGCCCGATTGATCCGCTCGCGCAACACCGAGCGGAAGTGGAGCGGAGATCGGACGAGGAGCTTTTTAGTGACTTAGATACTGACCTAAATGATAATTAGTATTTTGAATTTTATTTTGTATTTTGAATTTTAATTTGTATTTTGAATTTTTATTTTTATTTTGAATTTTATTTATAAAATTTTAATTTATAATTATAATTTTATAATTTCAATTATTATTAATAAAATAAATATTATATTATATATATATTATTATACATCGATTTTACATTGACTTAGAATTTATATCGATTTTACATCGATCTATAGTTTACGACGAATTTACATCGATTACTTTTACATCGGTTTACCACCGAATATACATCCTTATATTACGACGATTTTACGACTGATTCCCGATTCAAAAATTCGAGAAATCGATGTAATATTGCGACCACTTTACAACGACATACCAACGAGATAACTTTCGTCGTAATGTCGATGTAAAGTTACATCGATTTTACGACGGATTATTTACGACGATTTGTATTCGTCCTAGTTTTTACGACAAACTTACGACGATTCTCGAGTAACGACGATCATTTTACAACGATTTGGCAATCGTCGCTAATCCGTCTCAAAGACTGTTTTACATCGATTTTACATCGATTATGTCTGTAAACGGCATGTTTTCTTGTAGTGATCAGCTTAGACTCAGTGAAATAAAAGACTCGAAACAACATGACTTGTGAAAAGAAAAACTACAAGGCGTTTAATCGCCAAAATTAACTCTGCTTCGAAATAAATTTTATTTCTCAAATACCTCGTAATCCCCGTCCATGGTAAAATCAACCACGAGGTCAACTTCAAGAGAATGCTCGATCGAACCTAAGTTACCAATTGCGTTTTCCTACAAAGGGTCATGCTCGGAAACACCATAAACTCTTCCCCTTGGGTGTATCGACGTAACAGTAATCCAAGGGTCTTGCTTGTTCCTAACCCGGGGGTATCGAATGTACGAAACCTGATCCGCTTGTGAAGCAAGAATGAAATGATCGTATTTTTGAAGTCGCCTTCGAGAGTGGACAGATGTACCACCAAATGTGTCCTGACGTAGACCTTCCACTGGATTATACCAATCGCAGTAGAATGCAATGCACCTCAAGTCGATCATTCCCGGATAATGGACCTCCAATATTTCGCGGAGGACACCGTAGTAGACAACTTCTCCAAATTGAGACGATATACCAGAATTACAAGTTGTTTTTGAGCTTCCTTCCCGATGAGCCTTAAAAGCATACCCTCGGGTGCAATACATCGGATAAGACTGTGCAATAAACGTCGGGCCTTTCACCATCTCAACTAACCACGTCGGAAACTCAACCCCGCTAGCATTCATCTTACCAACCTGTAAAAATTTCATGTGTACAATAATCGACACAATGTTTATATAATTAAGGAAGTTATACAATTTAATTATATAAAAAAGCATCATTTAACACTTACATAATATTTCAATCAATCACCAAAGTCATTCTGCTTGACCACATCAAGCTCATCCTCTGTGTAATTTGGATACCAATCGCGTATTTGGGCCATGAATATCTTGTGCATGAACAAATGCATTAGAAAATAGCATGAGTAAACTTAATTTGTTAACTAATTAAAAAATAATAATATTAGGTACCTCTCATATTCCAAAACGTCGTCGCAGTTTGTCAGAATATACATATGCAAGTGCATTTGCTCCTCCTCTAATAGTCGCCGATCCTTGATTTTTCCACTTAGCCGTCCGATCTGAGTAAATATATCGGGGACATAGGCAGGATAACTAACTTTGTACCCTCCATCATCATGTCATGCGGGGCGTCTACTTTTTGTTTAAACTTGCGCTGGAAAGTAATAGCCGGCAAAGTTGGAAGTTTCTTCATTAATGTTCTGTGCGACAATAGAACCCTCGGCTCTAGCAAGATTTTTCACCTTCTTCTTTAGGTGGAATATATACCGCTCAAAAGGGTACATCCATCGGTATTGAACCGGCCCACCTAGTGCTGCTTCTCGAGGGAGATGAATAGGAAGATGTTCCATAATTCCCCCGTCGCGGGATCATGCTGAGGTTTGTCCATCCACGATCAAAAATAAGACATTGTGTAATTTTTTTTGCTTTGTGTTTCTTGTGAATGTTGTGAATGAGGGGGAGAAATATTTATAGAGGAATATTCAGCGATTTTCCGATGGATTTCCGAGGGATTTCCGTTGGATTTTTAAATTTCAAACGGCTATATAACGGATATATTAACGTATATATATCCGTCGGAAATTGGTCGGAAATTTTCGACGGCGATATATCCCTCGGAAATCGGTCGGAAATTCCCCACCGATTTCCGACGGCCTTGAAACGGTCAGAATAATCCGACCGATTTCCGAGGGAATACCTGCTCGTCGACATTCCCTCGGGAATCCGTCGGAATATTCCGACCGTTTTCCGAGGAAATTCAAACCGTCGAAATATTCCGACCGACTTTCGAGGGAATGTAAACCGTCGAAATTCCCTCGGTATTCCGTCGGAAATTTCCGACGGTTTGAAAGTCGTCAGAAATGCCGTCGGAAATGCGCGTGTTTTCTTGTAGTGTCTCTTGGTTTTGTTTGACGCCGGAAGTCACGTCACCATCGGCTGCTCTCTTCTGAGAAATCGTGCTCCCGCCGACGATTCGCCTTCTCTGCTTCTCAGGTTGAGCCCACACCATCAAATCGCGCCGCCGCCTGTTGTCCGGTGTCGTCTTTACCAAATTTCGCGATCCTCAGCCTTCGTTTTGTCTTATCGAGTTTTCTATAAGTTTAATTTCATGATTATATTCTTCTGATTTGTGTGAATTTTTAGTTTTTTACTCTGGTTCAGATTTTTGGCACCGCAAATCATATGGAGATATGATTTTTGTTTTCTGGTTATCTTTAACCCCTGTCTTTTCTGGAGAGTAATTTTTGAGTTTATCTACTGTACTTGATCTTAACTTTTATAGTATGAACTTGGTTACTAGATTCATGCATCTTAACTTGGATGTGAAAACCAAAAAAAAAAAAAAAAGAACTATTTTATTGCTTATGATTCGTTGAAAGCAGATGCTTTTTTTCTCGGAGCTTACATAGACAATTTGGTCTGTTTCGTGACTTTCGTCTAAAAATTGTTCAAACATGACATTGTTTATTCCTTTCATATCATTCTCATATTATAGTAATCCTCCCTAATATCAATGTGAAATTCCTTACTCGCTCGTAGTGCCTGAAATAGAAATTCATTGTTTTCTTTTGTAAGCACTTCTATGTCATCTAAGAAAAAAATCATTGTTTTTTTATGTAATGACATGAGTTTTCTCACCATCTAAGAAAAATGGTGGAAAATATGCAAAGAATTACCGTCATATTTAACCAATGGTGACATGATTAAAGACGAAGAGGAAGAGTAAAGAAGCTTGCAGCATATATGATGATGTAAGTTTCAGTTTGGTTTGTGTATGTATTTATAGTTTGAAGTTATGTTGTAATTTGTGTTTTTTTGTTTTAATTTTAGTTTAGTTCCTATCTATGTTTTTAGTTCCAGTTTATGATGATAGAAGAATAAACTGTGTTATATGTTAGTTTCATAGTATGATAGTTTTGTCTGATCTTTCCTCGTAACATGCATATATTATTATAGTCTATAAATATAGATAATTCAATTCATGTTGTTACATCAAGTTAATCTCAATTATTTGTCTAATATATAAGGTATGTTATTCGGTTTGATTCATGAAGGACAACAATGTTTTTAAAACATTGGAGTTTACCTTTCTCTCATATTCATGTTGTGACTAAAGAATAGAAGGGATTAGCGGAGGCATGTGGTTAGTAGTAAGGTCAGTTGACCCATATAGGTTTTTATTATAAAAAAAAAAAAACTTATTTGCTTGTATCTTGACATATAATTTTGATAAAATGGTAACAATTTTGTTTATCGACCCGAGTGAAAAATGTTCAAAATCATGTTGACTTTTGATGTATCAACTTTGACCCATGATTTATGTTATATCATATATATTTTGACAGTATTCTACTTTAAATACAAAACTAGATTCTAAACACGTACGTCCGCACATAATAAAGTTTTTTGTAATATATAAAATGTGAAATGCGAAATAAAAACTAATATAAATGTTATTGATTCAAATATGTTTAATTTATAATTTTTAAATTTATTATAGATTTAATAAATGGTTGGCAACATGTTTAATACATGTTTAACAACAAATTCAATTTATTTTAAAAAATAAAAGGTATTTGAAAACAGATTTTAAAAATGTTTCTGTTTTAATAATATAGATTTCATCCTATTGAAAACAATGGCTAGACCCGCCACTGCCTCGCGCCTAGGCCTGTCAAGCGGGTCGGATCCGCCCGCATGACCCGACTCGCTGCGGGTTCTGGTTTTTTTTTTACTTGCTAGACCCGCGAATCCCCATATTGTAAACCCGCACCCGCCCCGCATTAGTCAAGCGGTTCTGGCGGGTAACCCGCGGGTTACAGAAAAAAAAAAAAAAAAAAAAGAGCGAGGGAGGCGAGAGATCCCGAAAGCGTGAGAGAATGAGAGAAATTGGCGAGATCCCGACTTGCGGCGACGCCAGAGAGGGAGAGCGGGAGAGAGGGAGAGAGAGAGAGAGAGAGAGAGAGAGAGAGAGGCGGAGGTGAGAGTCTGAGAGAAAGAGGCAGAGGTGAGAGTACGAGAGAAAGAGGGAGGCCAAACAAAAAAAAATAGATCTAGGTTTTTTTTTCTACTTTTTAAAACAATATGTGTATGCGGGTAACCCGCAAATCCGTGATTCCAAAACCTTAAACCCACACCCACCCCGCATTTTAAGACACTCGACCCGCACCCACCCCGCTTTTAAAAAAAAAAATTGCTCAATCCGCACCCGTTCTGCGGGGGGTTAAACGAGGCGAGACCCGCATGTAATGCCTCAAATTGACAGCCCTATCCCATAGAGATATGCTCACCGTTCATATTTGTGTGACAAAAATGGCATCTTAAGCCTAATTAAGGCCCTAAGGTGATAAAGGATAATCTAAGCCCCCAATAAGCTCAATGGGCTCGCATTATGGATTTCAAATCCAAAAGGTCTAAGTTAACCTATGATATGTGCTTCTCTCTTTTTTTAAGAAATGTAATTTTTTGTAAATTTTCTTTTATTTGCATGAGCATGCTTACTTGGGAAAAGCTTCTCTGTGTTTGTCCCATTAATTATGAACCCATTATTACTATAATGGGAAAAATTATTTAGGGGGTTTAGGGCATATCATAGCTTATCTTAGGCGTTTTTGTGTTTCATCACATAAATGATTATAGTCCAGAATCATTTGACTCTCACCGTTTATGCTCTTCTACAGCGAAGCCAAATACTCATTTTGTCGGTTTTATTGCAATATTTTAATAGTTTTATTTAAGAAAAACAAAAAAAACAGTTCCGAATCAAAACTTAATCACTCTTACATGTAGTTCTGGAATAATAAACTTACAAGAAAACGAAGAGTAATATATGAATTGGGCTCCTCTTTTTTCCAAAAAGCCGATTTATTTGAGAGCAACTTTCACTGATTACATCACATACACCACAAACAAATCATATACAATGTTGATATCAAATAATACCATTTAATAAAAAAATGGGAAATCAAATTTCAAAATGAATCCAAATCCAAAACAAAACCGAAGTTAACCGCTTGTTCATATGCCATTTGTGTTCGGTGATGTTTTACATAGAGATTGATTACTTGCTTGCTGGTCCAAATTTGATATATTTGATTTTTGGCAAAAAAACAAAAAAAAAGCCATTACTATAATAGGAACTACTGATTATAAGAGTTAATATTTAGTTTAATTTTCTTAATATAAAATTAGTTATGAATCATGTGCCATAATTTTTTTTTTTTTCATGTGCCATGAATTGCTTTATCTACGTCACACACAGTCCTCATTGTACTAGAGATGTAGTATTTCTTTTCAACCACCAACCACACACAATCGCACAAATGATTCCTCCTTACCCTTTCACCAATTGGAAATTAGGTTCTTATGCTAAATTCCATTATTACCCTTCGCTCCTAGCTACTACTATATCAAAATTATTTTGGATGTTTTTAATAGTATCTAGAAAACTCCGATCATTCAAGCCATAATTCCAAGTCTTCCAAAACTAGGCTCTAATTGATCATTACGATGTAATGACCAAAATATATAGCTAGTGACTACACATAAATAGTGATGTTTCTACATAAGACAAAGTAATTAGTAAAAAATGGAGAATTATTTCGCCATTCTAAGAGTTTCATTAGAACCATATATAAATTTATGGTTTTTATTTTATTTTGCAGGATGACTTAGTGTGGCCATTTTTAAAGTGTGTATGTATTATCTCTCCATAAAAGGGTACATATTCCACACACACATAAATGTATATATGTAACTATTTGATTTAATTTTGACCGCTAATTAATTATCTTGAAGTAACGTTACACGTTAAAAATTGTTTGATGGAGTATTTTTATAAAGGTTAGTCAAATGAGTTTGTACATATAATTGCACGTACCTCGCATTATAGCCCAAAGATATTCCAAAAGAATTTTAAATAACAAAACAAAAATATTCCAAGCGATTTTTGGCTAACCGATGAATCACATGATCAACAGCTCACCCCATTAAATAAGTATAAGCAGAAGAATGAAAACATGCGAGTATAAAATAGTAAATGTTTTCCGAGAACAAGTTTCAAATACATCCCACTTTTTGGCCTAGCCATTGCTCAAACCTTTGAAGTTAAATTGGTTAAATAAATGTGCAAAATCATCTGATATTTGTAAAAGTAGATAATTTATACCGTAATACAACATTTTTATAGAATACTGGACAATATAGTTAGACGTGCGTTTCTTTGTACTAAGTCTTCAAACAAATTATGTTTAATATCTTATTTTAAACTATGGTAATGTAAAAAAATCCACGAATAAAACTTTAATAATACAAATCTAAGTGTGGGTTTGAGCGAAGCCGGTTTTGCAGATATGATGTAAAATGTGTTGTTTGCAGTTCATATATGATCCGCATCGATGCAGCTTTGGAAACCAACACAAATCTCTAGCATTAGAGGATGACTTCTAGACCCAGACCCCTACCCATTTTTTTTTATGGTGTCAAGATAAGGAATAGATTAGTAAGGTTTCTTTGCACACAAAAAAAAAAAGATTAGTAAGGTTTCACCATCTTTAAAGTTTGAACTTTCGTTATGTGATCATATATCTTAATTCTTTTGGAGTTATATTTTGATATTATGAAGAGGGTTTATCTCCAAAGGCAAAGAAGTCCAACATATTTCTTATACTACACAACCTCATCGATCCGCACATCCATAGAGAACTAAAATTGTATCCATCCTTATCCTTTCCTCTAATGATGTTGTGCTTCTTTCCCAGCATTTGGAGAATGCTTCTTGTTTCGGAGATTTTTCATTCTTTTGGAGAAACAATTCTTTTACACAAGAAACAATACGTTAGGAGCCCGAAAAGCATGATTGGGGGGTGTTTTCCGAGAACTCTCCGACGCTCAAGTCAATAAACGAGAGAAATAAGGACCACGGTTTTGGCGCCGATCCGGAAAGAGTCGGAAAACATGGAAAAAGGGTTAGGTGACTTTGGGTCCATATTCGGAGAGGGCTCTGCTAAGTATATGATGTTTGTGAGGTGATTTGAGGTGAAGAAAATAGAAAAGATGAGATATTTTGGGTGATTCCGGCCAAGAAACGGCCGGAAGGTGAACGTCCATGGACTGCCGGAGACTCTAGGAAGGTTCTGTGTTTAGATGTATATTCAGAATTTAGGGTTAAAAGATTCGTCATTTGCCTCTAGGGAGTTCAAAGGACTTTTATAGGGATTACCTTACCCTGATTGTATATCGGTCGTATTTCTGGATGTCGGGTCGAATCCAGAATCTTTTGAGCTAGAGTCTGGTACGGTGCACTTGAGTGCTTTTCTGCACCAAGACGAAGGCTCTATGCCATGCTGAGCCGTTCGTAATTTGTTTCAGCGGCTTTGACGTTGCGTGGTCTACACGCCCCCTAGGCTCCTTGACGAGTCCCTTTCGTCCGTCTCTACGCGCCTGAAACCGTGTGGTTCGATTCTTTATTAAGCCTTAGGCGCGAGTATTTTGAAATACGAAATGTAGTTTATGGAGGGAAAATAAAGATATTCCCGCGCATAGTATTGTCCTTTACCTTTCCCGATAACCTTTTTAAGGGATATCGGTTAATTTTACTTTTCCGGGTATTGCTACCCGGTTATTTAGGATCTTACCTTCCCGGACATTGTTGCCCGGTTTATGTTGGTGTAATCGGTGTATCAACATGTTCATGTTTGAATCACTCATCTCCCTACTACCGCACTCTCCAGGTAACATGACGCGAGTTGGCGGACTCAGGGAAAGGTGACCCCTTATAATTTCAGGACCACTCATCTCCTTATTTCTCACTCCCGTTATTCGAGAATGGTTTTGGGAAAATGTGGTGGTTCATATCATGTCATAACTTGTCATATGGTTCGACCACCTAGCCTCATAACCGCACCTCCTCTTAATGGTGTGTTTTTAGGATAAGTGACCATCTAATCTACTATGGCACATTCATTAATAACATCATGACTTGTCATATGGTTCGATCACCTAATCTTGTCGCTTTTATGATAAATGACCGTCTAATCTACTATGATATGTGATTTGCCTATCCTAAGGGAATTTTTTTACCCTCAACACTTCTCACAATTATAAATGAAATTTCTCTTTTTCAAATATAAATAAAACTTTCTCATTTAAACATTTTTAAGAAAGTCTTCTCAGTTTCAATGATACATTATATCTTCTCATATGCAATTTGAAAATAAAAAATCCTAGCATTTAGGATTGTAAACAAATCTTCTCATTTGCAAATTGTCAACTACAAAAACTTCTACTAATTTGCAATAATACCAAAAATAGATCTTTCCATTTGCAATTGTAAGAAAAAATATTTTCATTTGCATTTATACACTATAATAATTTATAAAATTTCAGTTATCGAACAAAATCTTTTCATCTACGTTAACGAACTCTTCTAACTTGCAATCGTAAATGAAAGGTTGCCATTTAAAAATATAAACAAAATTTCGCTATTTGCAGTTGTAAATCAAAATCTTCCCTAATGCAATCTAAAACAAAATTTTCTAAATTACAACTGAAAGAAAAGAAAAAAAAAGGTCATTTTCATTTGCAATTGTAGAAGAAAAAAAAATTCTTCTTTGTATTCTTCTATTCTTCACTCTTATAAAATAGAAGAAGTAAAAGGAAGGATATTTGACCGTTGACTGGGGACAATCAAGAAGAAGAGCATAGGAATATTTGAGCAGGAATGCACGTGTGGGTGGACAAGAGCACACGTGTGCTTTGCTGTCATGGGTGGTGTGGTTCGCTTAGGAATGTGTGCGCCACGTCCGTTCCACATGGGAGAATATATCGCACGAGCCAACTTGGTCCTTTTAATTACAAGCATTCTTTTTTTTTTTTACTCCTTTCGAATTCCTTTCGAATTCGGGAGTAATTCCAACCCTTTCAGATCCAGACTAATCTTCTGAAAAATATGAGACCGTCCAGTTACACCCCATATAGCCAAGTTTAAAAGCATTCCAGTCCATCTTATCATCATTTATATTTTATTATAAAAAAAAACATAGATTCCCAAAACCATTACTTAATTTTTTTATTAGATTAATCATGACGATACTAGAATCTCAATAATTACGCAGGTATAACAGTAATATTCATATTACATTCGATGCGTGGAATATTATTATATATATATTTCGATGCGTGGAATATTATTATATATATATATATATCGATCAAGAATCAAACATTTATGTGAAACGTCGAATTCGAATTATCTTCTTATTACTGCTAGGCCTCTTTCGTGCTCATTATTTCGATGTCGATGAGTATTTTGTTTGAAACATAAGGACTACATTTTAAACAATCGAATTATTACATGTTCGAGAGACTATATAATATTCGAACATAATAAGGAAAGTTAGGTCCAAACATTTAAAGTTCCTCAATGATGACGTTAATCTACAGCCAATTCTGTAGAGAATAATTAAGCTACACATCAAACATGCATGATTGACAAAATTGATAATTATTAGTCCTACCGAAAAAGCAAAACATGTATACGCCTCCAATGATTACATCATTAGAAAATACGATTTGTATTATTATTCGTCGATCTTTGCTTTATACGTATTGGTTGAACTGTTTGGTTTGAGATAAAAAAAAGCCAGATATATAATTTGGGTTTTAAAAAAAAAAATACATGTGTATGAATTGAAATTATGTTTTCGTAATTAACACATGAAACTCCTTAAAATATTGGTTTTTGTGTTACCACACCTTTAAAGAATATAAAAAACACTATTTACCAAAAAATGAAAATTTTGGTTTTTTTTTTGTTTGTTGCTAAACAAATTTTGGTTTCTAAGTAAGGTATTTCATGTTTCTGCTTAGAACGATTAAACTACGGCTCCGAATGGAGAAAGCGGATCAGGCGTTGCAGATCAAGCGGTTCAAATGGATCAGACGGATCAAGTGTGAATCAGACAAATCAGGCAGAACAAGAGCGGATCAAGCGGATCGAACGTTCTATAATATATGTTGAATGGTAAAAATATAAACAAGCGGTACAAAACAAATATTTAAATAGTAGAAAATACTAAAAACAATTCAAACAAAAAAAATTTAAATATTTTACAAAAAAAATATATATATTTTACAAAAAATATACAAATTGTTAAAACTTTATGGAGTTTAAAATTGTTATATTATTTTCATTTTCTTATAATATGTATTTTTGTAATTTAGTGTTAAACGATGTTCTATTGCGTCAGTTCCAATACATTATTTTTACACTGAACTATTTTAAGTATCGATAAATTAAAAAAACATGTATTATGCCTATATTGTTATACATAACTTATTAGATATGTTCGTAAAATATCAAGTATAATTGGATACAGAGCTAATACAAGTAACTAGAGTATCAAAAGTTATAATCAAAGAACATTTTTAAAAATGGGTTGGGTAATACCAATAAAGAATGGTAATAAATTGACAACATTAACCAAAAATTATTTTTTTTAGTATTATTATACTTTATTTATTTTTTTCATTTTATATTTTTCTCTAAAATAAGAAGCTACTGATCATAGCGTATAATTGAACCACCTAATATGAGGAGAATTTCATCCGCTCTGCATTATTTTTTAAAAGAATGACCAAAGAGATTTTTTTTTTTTCAAATGCGTTACTTTGACAGTTTAACTACACTTTAAAACTAACAACAAAACTTGTGAATGGAAGTAAAAGATGGTTCATCTACCTCATAGTATGAACCGTTTAATTTCCGTAGTTCCCTACGTCGTAGTTACAAAAAACAAAAAAAAAGATGTATTATTGTTAATACACCTCATATAATTCTAATAAATATTTTGTCTATCCTAAATTTCGTGCTCATGTTTTTCTAATGTTTTTGTTCGTTAACAATACGAAGTTAAGAACTTTCTTTTTAGAAAAAAAAAAAAAAAAAAAAATAAGAACCCCTTTTTTCTAGTTTTAAGAAAAAAAGCTTTTTTCTTTTCAAATTTTGCGTATAATGATTGCAAAGAAGCAAAAATGATTAAGGCGCGTGGAAGCAAATGATAAGATGTCGGCGCGTGAGGTAACAAAAAACGCACGGCCGGGTCGAGTGTTTTCGGGTCCCTTATAGTCACGTGATGGACCCACCTGCCCATGTTACCCTCTCGAGCCCAAAACTATAGACTGAGTTATCACTTTCCGAATTAAAAACTAAAAAATAAAACAAAACCCAAATAAATCGTCTTTCGGCGGTGAAACCATACTTCTTACGTAAAAATTATACATTTATCTAAAGGTAAATATGTGATTACGGGTTTTTTAATCATAATTTATAGTCGTTAAGTCAAAATTTTACAATTTTTATTAGAAAGGAACTATAAGGTTTTAATGATTATCATTTATCACGTCTCAGTCTCAATTCTGAAAGTTCACAAAAATTAAATGAAGATAGAGAAACAGTCAATAAATATTGGATCCATGAAGATGGTGTTATTGTAATGATAGATCCCACATCCCACATGGATATGATTGGATCACAACAGTTGATTGGTCCACAACTTTGAAGGAGTTCAGATTCATGTGGATTGTGTTTTGTACCAACCACTAGATTGATTTAGTCCATTTTTTTCATTATTTGATCAACAAATTATTGCCAACTATTTCTTTGATATTTGGTCTCATCCGTGTGTGATCTTGACTGATTGAGTTTTTTTTTCTTCCAATTATATATACTACTATATTCTTTTCATAGAAATCCATTTCAAAGAAATTATCAAAAACAAACTTATTTATTCAAGCTATTAATTGTGATGCATGATATTATACATAAAATGATATTACTGTAAGAAATTAAAGAATGGTAGTATTTTACAAGCATAAATTTGTGGTAATTTGTATTTTTTTCATACAAAATATGTATATTTATATATGATATTTTTTTATAACTGACTAATTAGAAAATCTCAGCAATTTGAAACTAGACTTTGGATTAGAAGCGCATGAATATGTAAGAATATATAGAAGAGACTGAATATGTGAGTCTAGATTATAATTTGAAACTAGACTTTGGATTCCATGTATATATATATATATATATATATAGAACATTTTTTAGGTTATGGAAATAGTTAGCTAAAGAGAGGACTTCTATCATGTATTACAATTATGATTCAACTCGTGCTAGCTATATAGCGCGAAAAAAATAAATTTATCTGAATTTTATAATATGTCTAACTAATGATTGTATATAAAACTGTCAACCCGAACTAACATATCTACTTAACCCGTTTTGCAATGAACTAAAATATTATTCGGGTTAATCCGCAAAAACCTATAATTTTGAAAACATAACTCTAATATGCACCACTTAATGACTATAGTTTTTGTGGTCAATCCACAAACTCTTAAAAAAATGAATTTTCTCGTATCTAACTCTTTATAAAATTAGTAAAATGTTTTTTAAAACTTTTGTTTTGATATATATTCAAATAAAATATAATAATCATAGTGAAAAATTTGCAAGATCTCGAATATATTTTCTTTAAATATGTATGGATTGATTAATAATTAATAATATCATAATAATTAAAAAACTAAATAGTAAATAACAATTTTAATAAGAAATAAATACTTTCCAAATTTTCATCAATAATTTTAAAAGACAATTTTGTTTCACTTATCAAACAAAATTCATTTTAAAAAATATCTTCTTAAATAATATTATAAAGATAATAAAAGAAAAAAAAAAAAGAAAAAAAAAAAAAGAGAAGACAAAAGGGAACAAGTTGGGGATATAATAATAGAGGTTTCAGAAAGGTATAATATATTATAATTGGCCAACCTGACAACCTCTCATTTCATTCAACTCCTATATTAATCCTCTCTTTTCATTCCCATTTCACATCTCTCTCTCTAAATATAAGAACCCTAGAAGGTTGCTCTTGTCCTCTTTACACTTTCTTCCACTGCAATAAAACTTAGAGCTTTTGAGGTAAACTCAGCATTAAGAAGAGTTCTCTTAGTCAGCTATACCCATAACGATCAAAGCTTTTTATAATCTCATTTCCCAAAACCTTACTGTTTGAAATTCTTGGGGTCAAGGCCAATAATAGATATATCATGATGATGGGAAAAGAGGAACTGGGTTTAAGTCTGAGCTTGGGATTTGCACAAAATCATCATCCTCTCCAGCTGAATCTCAAACCCACTTCTTCACCAATGATGTTTCCATGGAACCAGACCTTTGCTTCCTCCTCAGGTACTTTTCTTCTTCTTCTTCAACAAGAAACAAACAGATCTCGAAATGACCCATTTTATCATTTTTGCAGATCATCAAAACCAACAGTTTCTTAGGAAAATCGACGTGAACAGCTTGCCGTCGACGGTGGATTTGGAGGAGGAGACAGGAGTTTCTTCCCCGAACAGCACGATCTCAAGCACCGTGAGCGGCAAGAGGAGGAGCGAGAGAGAAGGAACCTCCGGTGGTGTTGGAGATGACCTCGACATCACTCTGGATCGATCTTCCTCACGTGGAACATCCGACGAAGAAGAAGAATACGGAGGAGAGGCTTGTCGGAAGAAGCTCAGGCTATCCAAAGATCAGTCTGCTGTTCTCGAAGACACTTTCAAAGAGCACAATACTCTCAATCCCGTAAGTGACTATTCAACATCTCGGAGTGAGGATGTTCTTGTAAATACTCTGTTTTAACGAGTTCTTTTTTTGTGTGGCAAATTGCAGAAACAGAAGCTGGCTTTGGCTAAAAAGCTAGGCTTAACCGCAAGACAAGTGGAAGTGTGGTTCCAGAACAGAAGAGCAAGGTGAGAGAGTCAGACAACTCATTCTATAATATAAATTGACTATTTTACCCTCGGAGAGCAATGTTTATTTACAATACAACCAATTTTGTGCCTAATAGGACCAAATTGAAGCAAACCGAAGTGGATTGCGAGTATTTGAAGAGATGCGTAGAGAAATTGACTGAAGAGAATCGGCGGCTCGAGAAAGAGGCGGCGGAACTGAGGGCACTAAAGCTTTCGCCGCGGTTGTATGGTCAGATGAGTCCACCGACCACGCTTCTCATGTGTCCATCATGCCAACGCGTGGCCGGACCATCGAACCACAACCAACGGTCTGTATCTTTGAGCCCGTGGCTCCAAATGGCCCAGGGGTCAACCTTTGATGTGATGCGTCCTAGGTCTTAACTTTATTCCGGTTCTATGGGTTATTATGTTGTGTGGGTCATTGTACTTTTTAGATTATTGACTCTCGCTATGTATCCTTAAAAGCCCTTTTTTAAAAATTACTTAATCTGATGATTAAATTAGGTATTGATGAATATATAAAAAAAAGGAAAAAAATTCAGTTTCTATTTTGTTTGTTTCTCAACTCTGCTTTAACCACACTACAATGTTGACAAAATCATGAATCTATCTTAACTTACGTTTTGACAAGATCTTAATATATGCCAAACAGCTTAACCTTTGGAAAAACGAAACCTACTTAGTTTTCAGATGTTAAACTATATCTATTTCATAGGATCCCCCGAAATGTCATAGAAAATAGTAATGAATTTAAATGGTGGTTTTTCACAATAAACAAATTTTTTTATACTAAGTGCTTCACTCTTATTGGGTCTTAATAGAGTGTACTTAATGGGCTGAGTTATCCAGCCCAAGTTTACTCATCTCGAAATACTTGATCTCTAGCGTTATATACAAAAGATTATTTGGATAAAACTGACTATTCTTGAATCTTGATAAATGATGAAGATTTTGTTTTCGTTTATCACTAAACTTATTGCATTAATATAGACGTTTTTACGGAAAGAGCATAACAATGAGGAGGCCTTATTATTCATGGGGTTGAGGTTGATCTGCATCAAGATTGCAATGTCTCGCGGTTGAGTCTGCATCAAGAAGATAACGCAGGCTGGTTCTGGAGGTAAGGCACAACGTATCTCACAACGTCATCATGCGCCATTTTGAGGTGCTCTCCAGGGACACTGACAAACTTCACTTTTCCAGCAGAATCCAACGTTTTCAGACCAATCCAGTCCTCAACATAGAGCTTTGTCTGGAGACGAATGCATAGTTTAGAAAACAAGTTGTTGATTGATGATCAGGAAGATAAATGAAGTTGATGATTACTAAGGTTCACCTGTTGAGGAGGCAAAAGAGGTGTTGAAGCTCCATCAGGGTAATATCCGAACCAGCAACTTTCTTTAGGAATCACTACAGTATCACCCTGGAACTGTTTTAGAAAAATGAAATAAATGAGCCAATCCAGCAATGTTGTTACAAGATTTGGGTGAAATGTCAAGGATCATTTGTTTAGGCACCTACCATGACGAGGACCAAGTTGTGCAAGCTGCTGAAACATTGTTTAAAAGTGGAGTTCCTCTCGTTAGGTCTCTCGTTGTTGAGCCTTGGCAGATACTTGGAGTGTTCCAAATACTTTGACATTTCCTGAGAACCAGATGACAACGATTTCTCAATTGAGTTTTTCATATAATAGGAAATGATTTGAGGATTAGAAAGAAAGAAGTTTGAGTTTACGGTAGGGATTTTGACATAACCACTTGGAGCAATATGATCCTGCAGAGTCATTACCGGTGTTGTTAATGAAAGGTATTAATCATGGTTTAAGGCTTTGGATCTTGATTAGAGAAAGAGAGAAGGTATATATACTTGAACATAGTCGCTGTAGACATCTGTTTTAAGCAGCTGGCAAACTGGAGACTTTAAAACAGAGAAGCCCATTGTTGTTGTTATTGTGATTAAGAATGTTACTGTGATTAAGACACAGAGATAAAGAGAAAGAGAAGAGAACTCACAGAACAGTTGGGAATGTCGGATATGCCAGCGTGAGGACCTCCTAAGGAGACATAGTTGATGACAGGAGGAGCATTGTCGCAGAACTCGATTAAGCCTCGAGCGACTAGGTTTCCTTGAGACTGTGCAACAATGTTGTAACCTTGACTCAACTCTTTCATCTGTTTCACTTTCTCACACGCTACACTCGCTTGTTGCGTAAGCGGCATGGACACGGAATCTTGTTCTCCATTTCCTATTTCTCTACAAGATGATACATAACGGAGAGACAGACAGCGATAAACCCTTTTGCAAGATTATGATGAAATAAGAAGAAGGAACTAGTTGAGTGAGTACAAGCAAGAGCCAGGGGAGCTGGAGAGGTTGCTAAGGAGCTGTATGAAGCTGCTCGGTCCACCATTGGAGCATTGATCTTGAACCCCTGTTTCAATCAAATCCATTTAGTGCATTTGATTCATTATCGATTGAGAACATAAAAAAAGGAGCAAGAAGAAGGATCTTTAATTACCGTGAAAGAGAATGAATGGAACAGAGATTGAAGCCGGAATGAAGAAGAGTGTCAAGGTCACAAGGAGAGCAGATCGCTGGAAACTCTTCTCCATGGAAGAACTCAAAGCGAAATAGTTACCTTTAATTTTGGAGGAAGCCGAAGAAGCAAGAAGACAAGAAATGTAACGTTTGAAATCTAATTTTTTTGTACTCTAATCGTATATGGAAGAAAATTTATTACTTGGTGGTTGGTTTATGGCAGGAAATGAAATCTAAAGAACCGCAATTATTTAAGTTGGTGCTTGTTTTCTTATTGACTTGGAAATGTAAATCACAGCTCTTTTTTTTTTGGAACTAAAAATTTGCTGTTATTCAAAAAATGTAATAACTTTTAAAATTTTATTTGATTTTATTAAGAGAAAAATCTACACATTCAGACATTCTTATAAAATACTCCCTCTGTTTCTAATTGTTAGATGTTTTTAAAAAAACACACATATTAAAAAAACAAATTAAATATGGTTATTAACTGCATTATTTTTTGTGATTAACAATTTTCTATAACTCTAAACCAATAGCATTTTAATAAAAGCGATTATTTTTTTTGAAATTTACAATTTATCACCATTAGCTAATAAAAAATGCACATAAAACTTAAAAAATATATTTTTTTGAAACAATTTTTTTTCTAAAATATTCAACGATTAGAAACAGAGGGAGTATGACAAAAAAGGAATCTGTTTATGATTTTGGCAAGAATTAAAGTCGGAAGTAAACTCCAATATACTATGATCTACTTTAGGTGATTTTCACTATGTTCGAGTTATAAAATCTAGATTCTGTTACCTAAAAATTTATTGAAAACCTTTTCAAATCTTTCAACATTTATGGATTTGAAGGTTCTATTTTGTATTGAATAGCATCTAATTAGTTTTGAAATCATTATTTTTGAATAAACACTAAACAATAAAATCTTTTAAACATAAATTGGTGAATATCAAAATAAATAGGGATACTTGCAAAAATGACTCAGAATTTGTGGTCAAATGCAAACATAACCCCATTTTTCTCTATTTTCAACAAATACTACTTTCTCTCCATTATATCTTTCACAAAGATACCTATTTACGAAAATGTCATTATGCTCTTTATTTTTTTATTTTTTTTTAAATTGCAAAAAGACACAATAATTCATGGCATATCACTTATTTACGAAAATGTCATCTTCTTCAATTTTCACAACCACCATTAACAACCAATTTCAAGCTCTAAATGCTTACCCAACCGATTTTCTATCTCTAAATGCTCAATGTGTTAGCTCATAACCTCATAATCTTCCATTTCCTCTCCAATTTCATTAAAAAAACTCTCTAATTTACGTTTTAATAATTGCAAATTCATTGATCTTGTGATTTTCGGTGATATTTGCGTAAAAACGCTTGTGCTTCTTTGGTATTGGTGAAATTCGAAGTTCTGGACGCTTGACGAAGCTAAAAACGAGCTCAAACCGGATCTAGGTAATTACCCACTTGATTTTTGTTAATTTTCAAATCTGCTCCGCGATAGCAGACTTCATATGAAGTCTGCTCTATATCGGAGACTTCATATGAAGTCTTCTAGTCAACGCAGAGGTTAGTTTTGCAATTGACTATTTTTTGAGTTTTTCAACGTAGACTTCTCTGCGAATTCTCCTTTGAAAACAAAAAAAAATCATGCAGACTTCGCATGAAGTCTGCGTAAAAGCGAGGTTAGTTTTGCATTTGACCAAAAATTTGATTTTTTTAGAGCAGTCTGGAAAACCCAGACTTCACATGAAGTCTACTCTAGGTCATTTTTGTATTTGACCAAAAGTTTGACTTTTTAGAGCAGACTTCATCTGAAGTCTACTCTAAATCGAGAGGTTAGTTTTGCGTTTGACAAAAATTACAAACATTGACCAAGAAAATCATTTAATTAGCAGACTTTGGGCGAAGTCTGCTTAATTGCGTAGACTTCATACGAAGTTTCCAATTAATTTAATTCGAGATTTTGGTCAAACGCAAAACTAACCTAGCGTATACTTCGTATGAAGTCTTCACGTTTCAGACGTCACATGAAGTCTACTTTACTAAAGTCAAACTTGGTCAATTGCAAAACTAACCTCTAGTAGACTTCATTTTTAGAGTAGACTTCAGGTGAAATTCCGCAGACTGCTCGAAAAAGTCAAATTATTGTCAAATTCTGGTCAATTGCAAAACTAACTTGTTTATTCCGCATACTTCACATGAAGTCTACTTTTGAAAAGTCAAGCTTATGGTCAATTTCAAAAATATACCCATAATTTACGGCGGATACTTCAGGTGAAGTCTACTTAATTGCGTAGATTTCATGTGAAGTCTGTAATATTTCATTTGTTAATTTTTAATTGCAAAAGTAACATAAAATACAGACTTCGGTGTGACGTCTACTTTTATATAGGGGACAGACTTCACACTGAAGTCTGCTTTTTTATACGGAGCAGACTTCACAAGACTTCAGTGTGAAATCTGTGTGGTTAATTTTGTTAAAAATGCATTTATAGCATATTTGTAATGAATTTTTTAGATTTTCTTGTTCTCATATGTATGTTTGTTGTGGTTGCTCCATATGTATGAGTTTGATGTGTTTATGTGTTATAATTATGGAAAAATCAATTTTCTTGTTTGATTAAGCTTTTTAGCTTATTGTGTAGAATTCGGTGTGAAGTACGTGTGGTTAATTTTGTTAAAAATACATTTATAACATATTTATAACGGGTTTTTTTTGTTCTCACATATGTGTTAATTATTTGTTTTGCTTATATATGAGTTTGGCTTGTTTATGTATTTGTTATATTTATGGAAGACTCTTTTTTTTTGTTTGATTAGGCTTTTAGCTCATTGTGAGATTTTGGGTGAGACTTGAATGTGTCTTAGGCATTGTGGCTTTAGATAAAATATGTGTTGCCTTAGGTGATGGATTGTATTATAAACACAAGATTACTTAATTTATTTCTTTTTTTTTAGTTTAATTAATTTTTAAGTTTTGTTTCGATTCAAAAGTTTCTTTGGAATCAGTTAATTAATGGAAACACAAGTAAAAGATTAACACACAATGAAAAACATTGTCACGCTTAAGAATTACCGAGAGAATGTCGTAATTTAACAACTTTACAAATTCGCACTCTTTGATTTCAATAACAACTTTACAAATAACCGGAGCATCTAAATAGTCTTGAAAGTTCTCGTTAATGGCAGCCGTAAGACTAGCCCCAATCCCACCGGTTCTCATACACTCCTCCACGATCAAAATCGTGTGCGTTTTCTTAACCGAGTTTCCGATCGTGTAAAGATCAAACGGTTTCAGCGACCTGATGTCCATAACCTCGGGGTCATACCCTTTGTTCACCAGAGTTTTAGCTTCCTGCATCACATGGTACCTCATCCGCGAGTAAGTGAGGATCGTGATGTGCTCTCCAGGTCTGACCAGAGTGAACAAACTTATACAGTAATCCAAAGAAACAAACTGTGAACATGTGCTTTTTGATTTCAATAGAATCACCCGATGCAGCATTATTACATCTCAAGCTGATACTAAAAACTAAACTGTTACATCAATGGCACTCTTGTAAACTAGCCCACCATGCCTAACAAAAATCTGGACAATCGTCTTATGCAATACATGCAAATTCCTAAAATAAACAAAAACAAGAAGGAAAAATAACAACAACCAATCCTACTTTTTATATGATTACTTGTTATACTACTTTATATAACAATCGTTCAGCAAATCATGAGCATAAACAAGTCAACGAACACATTTCCCAGCAAACATCATCAATTGCAAAAGTTTACACTAAACGAATAACAAGTCAATTGCAAAAGCACTACTACATGAAACCTGTAACTCCTCTGAAGAGAAACCACACGAATCGAAGCCAAAGCTAAAACAACTTTGTAAAATCATTGGACGGACAAACTAAGAACTGGTCAAACTTACACAGCGCTTAAGTTCTTTCTAAAGATTTTCAACCAATACATTGTTATCTGAAGGAGATGCTGCTTGGGAAATCTTCTCTAATGCTGCAAGTGAAAAGGAGTAAAAATTAAACATCAAACCAAAGTAACAAGTCTAATAACGAAGAGGAGGTTTTACAAAATTAGGGTTACAAGTCGCAAGTTTCCTTTATATAAGGAGGTACAAATTTTGGTTAGGTTAATAATTTTTGCTTTGCGAGACTTCAACTGAAATCTCCTATACCCTAAACTCTAGACTTCACCCGAAGTCTGTTATACCCTAAACTATTAATAGATTTCACTTAGAAGTCTTAAAAGTTAAACAGACTTTGCTTGAAGTCTCTAAATTGGTGCAGACTTCAAAATCAAGTCTGCTAAATCTAAACCCTACATCGAATATTTTGCACTCAATAGTCAAACCTCTAAATCAAAATTGTAACCATATATGCACAATCAAATACATAACTCAAAATATCATGAAACATAAATATGAAACAATAATAACTACCAACGCATGACCATGTGTTTAAACATATGGTTATGCACTATGTATTATTTATTCATTTCATTATTAGTATGTATGAGACTATAACCTAATTTATCTTTGTTAGTTTAATTTGATTCAATTGTATGATTAAAAATTTGTTTGCATAAACTAAATATAAACAATTGTGATATATATAAAGAATTACAATTACATCCTTTATAACTAAATAAAAAACAAAAGTCTCAATTACGGTTATAACACTGTGAAGTCTATTAAAGAAGTAGAGAAGTCTACTATATAAACTTTTGAGTTACTTTTGATTTAAATTGAATAAAGAGTCTACTTTTGCATTTAGAATCAAATTGTGAGTCATTTTTAGCAATTCCCCCAAATAAATAACACACGATTCTATTTTGTATTGAATAGCAAAATAAATAACACACGATTCGTTTTGAGCAGATTTTTAATTTAAAATATATTTATTTCAGTTTGTCGAAGAGGATTAAAAGAAGAAAAAAAGCGAATTGAAGAAGAGAGTAAAAGAAGACAAAAAAAGAATCAATTTGGTAAAAATAATTTTTAGATAAACTTTAGACAAGTACTGGAAATAAATAATAATTAGAAATTAGATTTGGAGCTTCAACTCTTTGATTATAATACGATATAAAAATTATATGAACTCAAGAAAATAAACACTAGAAAAGACATGTTTTACCAATTTTCCCAATTAAATTTTGAAAATTTGAAGACTTTCAACTTTTTTCAAAATAATAAAATAAAAAATGTAACCCAAAAGATTATATAATATCAAAGGGCACAAGAGAAATGCTCGATTTTTTTTTTTTCTTCATCAGCGAACCTCTTAGTCCCGATTAACAAGAGTTTATATTATTCGGTGTTTTTCAAAAGCAAAAAAATAGAAAACTTAAGTTGGAAAGAACAACATGGTTACGAAAAGCAATAGGTCAAACGTTTCAAACCACAGCTCATAATTTAGCGAACCTCTTATCAACAGGGAACAGTTCTTGCGTTTCAACTCTTATCGCCAATTACTCTCAAACGGCGGTCAGTGCGATTTAGCTAGCAAGATCATAACATCGACTGTAGTGGCAAGGGACGACGAAGCCTAAATTACAACTTATTTCGTGGACTTGCCAAATTAATAGATGGCGTGGAGCGCAAGGTTTACCAAGATAATGAGGTTGGAGATAAAAATATATACTTTATTGGGAGTACTTTTATTTGTTTTTTCGGAAATGTTGTTATGTTTTGAGTCAACAACGGTCCTGCGTGAACTTCCTTGTGAGGAATTCTGAAAAAGAAGCCATGCATGCATGTTGTTGAAAGGGAAGAGTCTTAGATTTGGCAATTTGAATTCCTCACGATACTTACTGGCCAGATTAATTATGTATTGCTGTCCAGATTAATTTACGAGATTTTAGGTTGGCATAAAATATTTTTAAAAGGGAAAATCAGTGATAATATAAAGAAATGACGCATATATTATTGGTTCACCTTCACTAGCTAGTAGGTTCTCCTTGCGATATCCAAAAAAAATTCTATCTACACTTGCCACCGTATCTGCTTTCAAGAAGCCTTCCTCTTGCTCTGCGATTCTCTTGCTAAATCTTGCCTATTATTGAATTTAGATTTTTTTTCTTCATGTTATTTGGATGAAACTGACCATCTTTGATAAATGATGAAGATTTTGTTTTTCGTTTATTGGATTGATATTGACCGTTTTTTGGCCTGTTATTCATTAGTTGAGATTGATCGGCATCAAGATATTGCGATGTCTATATTGCCTTTATTAAAGATGAAGACTCACGCTTAGCCAAATCGACGACATCAAGAAATGCAGACATTGCAGACAAAGTGGGTTGTATGATTTGGAGGCCCAAAGAACAACAACTCTCATTATTGGGCCGAGACAATACGAGGCCCATCTTGGATCAAGACCAAAACCTGATCCACACAAAGCAACGGTCACAAACACCTGTGCAAGAAGATAAGCAAAAAGCAGAGTCCTTGCCCTTGCCCTGCAAGAGTACGGAGAAGATGACGACTGCCATTAAAACCTCTAACAGGTTTGGGTTGCTACAGGATTGTGACACGTAAGTGGGAACATCGAAATTAGGTTTTCTGGTCTCTAGTATAAAAGGAAATGCAGTGTATTAAGAACGATTTTTGAGAGAAATAAAAACAAGAATTTCATCTTCTTCTCCATCTTTTATCTCTGTTTTCATGGTATTAGAGCCATAGCGAATCCAAACGCCGGGCTCGATTCCTATTCAGTTCCTCCTCTAAACATCACTAACTGTGTTACAGTCACTTTGACTGAGAGAAACTACATTTTATGGAAATTTTAGTTTCAATCCTTTCTCTCCGGTCAGGGTCTTCTTGGTTTTGTCACCGGTCAACTCTCTGCCCCAGATCCTGTCGTCTCTGTTCCCGGCAACGATGGTGTTGCAACAACCAGGCCAAATCCAGATTTTCAGAAGTGGAGTCAAACCGACCAGGTTGTGAAATCTTGGCTCATCGGATCTTTTTCTAACGATATCTTAAGTGTGGTTGTTGGCTGCAACACATCTTCTGAAGTTTGGTTGGGCTTAGCAAATCACTTCAACCGCGTCTCTTCCTCTCGTCTTTTCGAGCTTCAACGAAAGCTCCAAACTTTTTCAAAGAAGGAAAAACCAATGGTCGAGTATCTCAAGGAAGTCAAGTCAATTTGTGACCAGCTGGAATCTATCGGTAGCCCAGTTCAAGAAAAAATGAAGATTTATGCTGCTATACATGGACTCGGCAGGGAGTATGAGCCAATCAAAACCAGTATTGAAAGCCAAATGGACATCAACACTGGTTTAACTCTTGATGTTGTTGTTCCAAAACTGGTTAGTTATGATGAACGTCTTCAAGCCTACTCTGCAGACACCACTGTTTCTCCCCATCTAACTTTTAATACTATCCGTTCCAATCAGTATTCTGGCCCATACAACAACAGAGGAAGGGGTTACTTCAACAACAGGGGTCGCTATGGTTCACGAGGCACTGGTCCTTTCTCAACAAGGGGCAGAGGTTTTCATCAACAAATCCTCTCCTCTTCGAGCCCTTCCACTGATGCTCCTCGTCATGTCTGTCAGATTTGTGGTAAGACAGGCCATCCGGCCTTGCTGTGCTGGCATAGATTTGATAATAGCTACCAGTATACAGAAGCTCAGACTGCTTTAGTAGCTATGAGAATCACAGATGTCACCAATCAGTCTGGTCATGAATGGTTTCCTGATACTGGTGCAACTGCACATGTCACAAATTCCCCAAAACATCTGCAGCAGTCTATTGCATACGACGGGTCTGACACGGTGATGGTTGGAAATAAAGACTTCTTGCCAATCACTCACACCGGCTCAGCCTCTTTACCTTCTGCAGCAGGTAATCTTCCTTTGCAAGATGTCTTGGTTTGTCCAGACATAACAAAATCTTTATTATCTGTTTCAAAACTTACACATGATTACCCTTGTTGTTTTGAATTTGACTGTGATGGAGTTCGTGTTAATGATAAGGCCACAAAGAAGCTTCTTATTCTGGGAACAAACAGTGAGGGGCTGTATAGGTTGGAGGATTCACCTGTTCAAGTGTTCTATTCTGCAAGACAACAGGCTGCAAGTGATGATGTTTGGCATCGCAGATTAGGTCATCCGAATCCTCAAGTTCTCCACCATCTGGCCTCACTCAAGTCTATCCTCATCAATAAGTACACCAAGATCTTGTGCGAAGCCTGTCATCTTGGGAAAAGTGCTAGATTACCGTTTTCTAGTTCTAGTTTTGTTGCGTCTAGACCCTTAGAGAGAATTCACTGTGATCTTTGGGGTCCCTCTCCTGTAGTGTCAGTCCAAGGCTTTAGATATTATGTAATCTTCATTGACAACTATTCAAGGTTCTGTTGGTTCTACCCCTTGAAGTTGAAATCAGATTTTTACCCTACATTCACAATGTTCCAGTCTCTTGTTGAAAACCAATTTCATTACAAAATAGGAACCTTTCAATGTGACGGTGGGGGTGAGTTCACGAGCAAACAATTTCTGAGCCATCTATAGTCTTGTGGCATCCAACAATATATCTCTTGTCCATATACGCCACAGCAAAATGGACTGGCCGAGAGGAAACATAGACAAATTACAGAGCTGGGACTATCAATGATGTTCCAAAGCAGAATGCCTCAAAAATATTGGGTTGAGGCTTTCTTTACAGCAAATTTTCTGAGCAATCTGCTTCCCCATACTGCTTTAGCTAATCCACACAGTCCATATAAACATCTCTATGGAAAAGCTCCAGAGTATACTGCTCTAAGAGTCTTTGGTTGCGCATGTTACCCTACCTTAAGAGACTATGCTCTACATAAGTTTGATCCAAGATCATTGAAATGTGTCTTCTTGGGTTATAATGAAAAGTATAAGGGTTACCGGTGTCTCCTTCCTACTACTGGTCGAGTCTACATCAGTAGACATGTTATCTTTGATGAACAACGGTTCCCATTTGCCGAGTTATATGGTCACTTGCAACCAGCCAATACAACTCCTCTGTTTTCGGCGTGGCAACAAAGCTTCTTACCTTCAAAACCTTCTGTTGTCTCATCAGTTTCTGATCAGTCTCCTGCACCTAAGCCAAGAGCACCTATCTCAGTTCCTATTCCACCTTTTGAACCATCGGAAGCTCCAATAAATGTAGCACAAGAACAGTTTCTCCAAACAAATCCAGAAAGATTCTTTACGGATGAAGATTTTCCACCGTTAACTCCTTCACCTCAACGATCTACTCCTGGTGTGACTACTGCTTTAGAAGAGGTGCGTTCTGGGTGTACGGCAGGCCTTGATCCTGATCCTATAGGCAACAGCGCACCTCCTTCCTCAAGCAGGACAGTTGCTCCAGCTCAAGTCACTCCTCAAGTCGTCCATTCTGCTCCACATCAACAGGGTCATCAGATGGTTACTAGAGCCAAGGTTGGAATTCGTAAACCGAATCCCTGAGATGCCCTTCTCACCAGCAAAGTGTCTTATCCTGAGCCTAAGACAGTAACTGAAGCTCTGAAACATCCAGGATGGAACAATGCTATGCACGAAGAGATGGGAAACTGCAAAGAGACATTCACTTGGTCATTAGTTCCTTTTTCACCAGACATGAATGTCTTAGGGAGCAAATGGGTTTTCAGAACAAAACTCAATGCTGATGGCTCCTTAGACAAACTAAAAGCCAGATTGGTGGCCAAGGGATTCACTCAAGAAGAAGGCATAGACTACCTTGAAACATACAGTCCAGTGGTGAGGACATCCACAGTGCGTTCTGTTCTTCATGCTGCCATAGTGATGCAGTGAGATATAAAGCAAATGGACGTTAAAAACGCGTTTTTGCACGGTGATCTAACTGAAACCGTGTATATGTATCAACCTGCAGGCTTTGTAGACAAAGCTAGACCAAATCACGTGTGTTTACTTCACAAATCTCTATATGGTTTAAAACAATCGCCAAGGGCGTGGTTTGACAAGTTCAGTACTTATCTACTAGAATTTGGATTCACCTGCAGCATTTCGGATCCGTCTTTATTTGTCTACATGAAGAACAGCGATGTGATTATGCTCTTATTGTATGTAGATGATATGGTTATCACAGGAAACAATTCATTAGCAATGCAGAGGCTTCTCACTGAACTGAACAAACAGTTTCGAATGAAAGATTTGGGAAAACTTCATTACTTTTTAGGAATTCAGGCTCAGTTTCATGTCGGTGGTTTGTTCCTTTCTCAACAGAAGTATGCAAAGGATCTCTTAGCGGTTGCTGGAATGAGTGACTGTCAACCAATGCCCACTCCTCTTCCCTTACAACTTGACAGAGTGCCAAATCAACAAGAAAGCTTCCCCAACCCGACATACTTTCGAAGTCTCGCCGGTAAGCTTTAATACTTAACTCTTACTCGGCCTGACATACAATTTGCAGTGAATTATGTATGTCAGAAAATGCACGCTCCAACAACATCTGACTTCACTCTGCTCAAGAGAATCCTTCGATATGTAAAGGGGACAGTCACTATGGGAATAAACTTCAATAAAGACACTGATTTTACTCTAAGAGCATATAGCGATAGTGATTGGGCCGGATGTAAAATCACTCGTCGCTCTACTGGAGGATTTTGTACTTTTCTTGGGACAAACATCATATCCTGGTCTTCGAGAAAACAAGCTACAGTGTTCAAAAGCTCTACAGAAGCAGAGTATAGAACTCTCTCGGATGCGGCTTCGGAGCTAAAGTGGATAAGCTCACTCTTAAGGGATCTCGGAATACCAATCAACACAACTCCTGAGCTGCCGTGTGACAACCGATCTGCAGTCATGCTCTCAGCAAACCCGACGTTTCACTCCCGAACCAAACACTTTGAGCTTGATCATCATTACGTCCGAGAAAGAGTAGCTCTTGGGTCTCTTGTGGTGAAACACATTCCCTCCCATTACCAGCTTGCTGACATTTTTACTAAATCCCTTCCCATTGAAGCTTTCAGGAATCTCAGATTCAAACTTGGTGTGGATCTTCCACCCACACAAAGTTTGAGGGAGGCTATTAAAGATGAAGACTCACGCTTAGCCAAATCGACGACATCAAGAAATGCAGACATTGCAGACAAAGTGGGCTGTATGATTTGGAGGCCCAAAGAACAACAACTCTCATTATTGGGCCGAGACAATACGAGACCCATCTTGGATCAAGACCAAAACCTGATCCACACAAAGCAACGGTCACAAACACTTGTGCAAGAAGACAAGCAAAAAGCAGAGTCCTTGCCCTTGCCCTGCAAGAGTACGGAGAAGATGACGACTGCCATTAAAACCTCTAACAGGTTTGGGTTGCTACAGGATTGTGACACGTAAGTGGGAACATCGAAATTAGGTTTTCTGGTCTCTAGTATAAAAGGAAATGCAGTGTATTAAGAACGATTTTTGAGAGATAAAAACAAGAATTTCATCTTCTTCTCCATCTTTTATCTCTGTTTTCAGCCTTGTGGTTCATGAGTCGGCATTAAGAAGAAAACGTAGGCTGGTTCTGGAGGTAAGGCACGACG
Organism: Eutrema heterophyllum; assembly: GCA_002933915.1. Lineage (NCBI taxonomy): Eukaryota > Viridiplantae > Streptophyta > Magnoliopsida > Brassicales > Brassicaceae > Eutrema > Eutrema heterophyllum. The sequence continues at coordinate 462,616 of PKMM01022450.1, forward strand.
TATCTCACAACGTCATCTTGCGCCATTTGGAGGTGCTCTCCAGGGACACTGACAAACTTCACTTTTCCAGCAGAATCCAAGGTTTCCAGACCAATCCAGTCCTCAGTATAGAGCTTTGTCTGGAGAAGATCGAATATAATAATTGTTTAGAACACAAGTGGTTGATGATGATGATCAGGAAAAGAAATGAAATTGAGGATGATTAAGGCTCACCTGTTGAGGAGACAAAAGAGGTGTGGAAGCTCCTTCCGGGTAATATCCGAACCAACAACTTTCTTTAGGAATCACTACTTTATCACCCTGGAACTGTTTTTTAGGAAATGAAGGAAAACAAAATTATTAATGAGCTAATCCAACAATGGTGTTCAAGATTTGGTTGAAATCTCAAGGATGCACCATGACTAGGACCAAGTTCTGCAAACTGGTGAATCGGTCTTTAAATGTAGAGTTCCTCTCGTTAGGTCTCTCGTTGTTGAGCATTGGCAGGTACTTGGAGTGTTCCAGGTACTCTAACATTTCCTGAGAGCCAGATAACAAGGCTTTTTTTTCGATTCAAGTATTCATGTAAGAGGAAATGATTGAGGATTAGAAAGAAGAGGTTGAGTTTAATTACGGTAGGGATTTTGACATAACCACTTGGAGCAATATGATCCTGCAGAGTCATTAGAGGTGTTGTTAATGAAGGGTATTAACCATTGTGTAAGGTTTTGGCTCTTGATTAGAGAAGAAGAAGAAGAAGAAGAAGAAGAAGAAGAAGAAGAAGAAAGAGAGAGAAGGTATACTTGAACGTAGTCGCTGTAGACATCTGTTTTCAGCAGCTGGCAAACTGGAGACTTTAAACAGAGAAGCTCCGTTGTTGTTGTTTGTTGTTATTGTGATTAATACACAGAGACAAAGAGAAAGGGAAGAGAGAACTCACAGTACACTTGGGGATGTCGGAGATGCCAGCGTGAGGACCTCCTAAAGATATATAGTTGATGACAGGAGGAGCATTGTCGCAGAACTCGATTAGGCCTCTTGCTACTAAGTTTCCTTGAGACTGTCCGACGATGTTGTAACCTTGACTCAGCTCTTTCATCTGTTTCACTTTCTCACACGCTACACTCGCTTGTTGCGTAAGCGGCATGGAAACGGAATCTTGTTCTCCATTTCCTATTTCTCTACAAGATGACACATAACAGAGGGAGAGAGAGAGACAGAGATAAACCCTTTTGCAAGATTATGATGAAACAAAAAGAAGAAGAAGAAGAAAGGGGTGAGTCGGTACAAGCAAGATCCAGAGGAGCTGGAGAGGTTGCTAAGGAGCTGTGTGAAGCTGCTCACTTCACCATTGGAGCATTGTTCTTGAACCCCTGTTTCAATCAATGTCCATTAGTGTTTTTAACTCATCAGTGATTAAAAAAGAGGAAAGAGGAGAAGGAAGAACAAGGATCGTTAATTACCGTGAAAGAGAATGAATGGAACCGAGATTGAAACCGGAATGAAGAAGAAGAAGAAGATGGACAAGGTCACAAGGAGAGCAGATCTCTGGAAACTCTTCTCCATGGAAGAAGAACTGAGTGAAATAATTTACCTTTAATTTTGGAAGAAGCCGAAGAAGTAAGAAGAAGACGATAAGTGTACGTTTGATACAACAAATAATTTATTACTTGGTGGTTGGTGTATGGCTGGATCTTTCAATTGGGATGAAATGAAATCTAAAGAACCGCTATCGTGTGGTTGCTGCTTGTTTTCTTATTGACTTGGAAATTTAAATCATAGCTTTTTTTAATCCTTGAAAACCTTTTCAAATCTTTCAACATTTGAGGATTTTAAAATTCTATTTTGTCTTGAATAGCATCTAATTATTTTCGAAATCATTATTTTTGAAGAAACACTAAACAATCAAATCTTTAAACATAATTGGTGAATATCAAAATATATAACCAATAATTTCAAAATATTATGAGAGTCACATGTTTAAAGAATTTACAAACTTGTCTGCATCAAATAAGGGACAACGTATTTCACAACGTCCTCATCCGTTATTATGAGGTGGTCCCCTGAGACGCTCACAAACTTTACTTTTCCGACATCATCCAATGCTTTCAGACCGATCCAGTCTTCTCTGTATAGTTTTGTCTGAAAATATATTTAAAGTTTTAGAAAACATTTCTTCAATGAAGAAATGAAACAGAGAGAGAGAGAGAGACAGATTCACCTGTTGAGTTGACAAAAAAGAATCGAATCCTTCATCTGTATAATATCCGAACCAAGCAGTTTCTTTAGGGATCAGTGTTGTGTCGTTTCGGAACTGTTTATGAGTTAAGAAGAAGAAACAAAACAACGAGTTAAAAGAAAAAACAGATTTTTCAATCTCTGAATTGAAGGAAGGAGACAATGAGTAAGTACCATGACAAGAACCAAGTTGTGTAAGCTGGTCAAACGGTCTTTGAAAGTGGAGTTTCTTTCAGCAGGTCTCTCGTTGTTAAGCTTTGGTAGATACTTGGAATGTTTCAAATACTTTGTCATTTCCTGAGAAAACCAAAGCCATTGCGTTTGAAAACCCAAATCGACTTTGAATTAATTTGATTTGGTTAACTAAATAACTTACACCAGGGATCTTGACATAACCACTAGGAGCAATATGATCCTGCATAGTCATTAATTAATCAAATCATGATTAACGACTTTTGATCTTGAATAAAGAGATAGAGTGTTACTTGAACGAAGTCGTTATAGACCTCTAACTTCATCATAGCTTCTCCTAAAGCGCAGATTGGACCAAACTTCACACAACAAACAAAACACACATGATTAATGCCCATTGTTGTTAATTACAGTGATTAAGATTAGCCAAGGAAATAGTAAAAAATTTAAGTTATACAAAACACTTGGGAATTGCGGCGATGCCAGCATGAGGTCCTCCTAAGGAGACATAGTTGATGACAGGAGGAGCATTGTCGCAGAACTCGATTAGACCTCTAGCCACTAAGTTTCCTTGAGACTGTGCAACAATGTTGTAACCTTGACTCAACTCTTTCATCATCTTCACTTTCTCACACGCTAAACTCGATTGGTGCATTAGTGGCATGAGCCATGAGTCTGTTTCCCCGTTTCCTATTTCTCTACACATTACCTCAAAAAGATCATAAAAAAAGATGAAACACACAGATTCAAAGAAGGAAGTTAGTGTTTAGTGGTTGATTACAAGCAAAAGCCAGGAGAGCCGGAGAGGTTGCTTAGGAGTTGCGTGAAGTTACTAACTCCACCAGAACATTTATCTCCAATTCCTGTTTTTTATTTAATAATTAATATTAATTTTGTAAGGATCTTTGCACGAATCAACGAAACCAGCTCACAATCTTTGTAACTCAGATTATCGATTATGAAACTCTCAATCTCTCAATCACTCACGAAGAACACGAAGAACAAGAAAAGAAAAACGAAAGAGACGACACAGAGAATTTACGAGTTCGGGCTCTCGGTTTGAGATAATACCCTACGTCTCAGCCTGGTGAATCAAGCATTCCAATATCACAAGCGATTACAAGATTCGTCACCTATCTCTCTCTGTTACAACTCTTCTTCTCGAGCTCAGAGACAAGATATATTATACACACACGCTTTATCTAAACAACAAAGTCAATTACAATTGAAGAGCCATAACCGTAAACAATGAGAAGCACTTAACCGGCATTCCCAATTAGACTAACCTGTCTTTGGTTTAAGCTCGTAACCAAGTTGATTTTCCATCACCAAAACTCAACAAATTTAATTGTATTTATTCAATATCAATTAAAAGAAAGAAAAGAAAAAACAGAAGAGGAAGAAGAAGGATCGTTAATTACCGTGAAACAATATGAATGGAATAGAGTTTGTAACCGAAACGATAGAGAATAACACGATGGCCACCCTTAAGAGGAGAACAGATCGCTGGAAAATTCTCGTCATGAATGATTGAGAATATAAATCTTATCAATTTGATTCGCCGGAAGATTCTTCTTTTTATTTTTCTCTCTCTTTCACTGTCACTCTACAATATGTGAGATTGCTTGTCTATAAATGATGTTGCTAGTCAAAAAAGGGTTGTTACCGTTATCTCCCCTAATTGGAATCAAATTAAATGGGATTGACTTCAATTTAAAACATTAGTTGAATTTATAAAAAAATCCAAATTTTAGAGTTTGCAATTTTTGTCTTTATATCCCTTCAGTTCACATTTGTACACCGTAATTATCTAAAGCATATATATTTTTATTCTCTTCTTTTTCTTTTTTTTTCAGTAGATATATTTTGGTTTGTTTTTCTATTGTAAAATTCTTATTGAACCTTGATACATTGCAAAATAAAAATTCAGCGGAAAAATCAATATCCCCGAAAACTACAGAAAAACAAATTTCTTCGGAAACAAAGGCAAATTACAGGGCCGCAAATTACACCCAAGACCAAAAATTTATTCGGAAAATTTCTACAGATAAAATCTCAGAAAACTTAACCCGAAAAAGGTAAGTAAAGCCAACAAAGGCAAATTACACCCAAGACCAAAACCTAAAACCAACCAAAACAAAATTTCCACATTAAGTTCAAGGAGGTTTATCACAAAACAAGGCCGGGATTCTTGTTCGGAGATCCAATCAACCAAAAAAAGAAAAACGACGCAGAGAAATAATCCCCAAACAAAGGGGAAGAGCCGAAACATCCGAGCGGCAAGACGAAGACCAAGTCTCTATCAGTAACTCTAGACGACCTATTGAAAGCAAGATTCATCTCAAAGTTCTGTATAGTTTTCTTGAATAAAATAATCGTTTATATAGAAATTAACTGATAGCAAACAATATATCAAACTATTTATATATGAAAGATATGAAGAAATCCTCAGATTTTTAACTGCAAAAGGGTGGTCTGGTTTTAATAAAACTGGAATATGTTTTTTACATTCCTAAAATGAGAAGAATACTAAACTGATTTCCCGGCAGAACAAGCGCAGCAATAGAGAGATAAAACCAGATTATCACTTACTCCCTTTGGGTTTCCATGGCTACATTGTCTTACACTCTGCAAGCTCTGATGATTGGTTGGGTTGCTTCAGGGAGGAAGTCGTCGCTGGTTGGTTTCTCAGGGAATCTCCTCCCTGGTAAGTCGCACCGGTTTGTTTTGTAGATACACAATCTCTCTGTCTGCTGCATTTATGAGATGCCGCTCTGATTCTTCTTCATCTGACACAGAAGATGCCTCTGAGTTTGATTCCTCCTCATCTGCATTTGGAGAAAATAAGAAGCCATTCATAATTCGGTTTGATCACAAAAGAGTTGGGTTTTTTCTGTAGTGTTCATCATAAAACGTTCTTAATTAGAAGCTTACCAGAGAATTCAAGGCGCTCGGGAAGAGCACTAACAGCTGTAAGCTGAATGCTTTCTGGTAGAAGACAATTACAGAACGAACCTGAAACTCAAAAACCAACTGACTAAGGACACAATTTGTTTGTCGAAATGAGCTATGGCATTGCAAAGGAAAGGTTTATATATCTTTTACCTACTCGAGCCAGGCGATTAATCCATCCTGGAATAGGCTTTCCGGTAAGCTGCAAGCATACTTCTTCGGTGAAATGGTTACAGTTCTTGGCAATCAAATGGTAAGTGTCACCATGGTATTTTCTTGAAAGCTTCTCCATGTATGAGCGGAAATCTGAACGGGACATGCTGGTAGTTCCCAACAAAACTGACCGTCTAAAGATGAACCCTGGACAGCCCTTAGGTTCTACCTCATATACCCCACTCGTTGGATACTCATGAGCTCCATAGCAATATTCCAAACCATGAGCTACATTGAAGTTGAGAAACTGTGTTAAAAGAGAGCAATGAATAATAGTTGCTCAAGTCTGGACTACTATTATACAGGTAAAATCTGAGTTATAGAGGATCAGGAAAGGTTTCCGTTAAAAACTCCTCCATCCCAGTTAAATCTATATCCAAATCATCAAAGCACGACTTGCCAAGAACATTAGGACAGCTAATTTTGTTGTTCCTCTTCAAAAAGCCTAACGATTCAACTTCGAAAACATACTTAAGTAGACAAATTAAGTTATAGAACAGATAAGAATTTGAAGACCAAGAGGATAAACATACCCTCTATTCCAGAATGGAAAATGCCGATCCCAAACCAATAGAGGTAATTGTTCACAGGCGTTAGATCATACACATTGAGATACACCGGCGTAATCCCGGCTTCTCCACTGCTCTCTTTCCTCTCCTCACTTGAGCATGAGCTTGAGCTTAAAGTAGGCACCCACATTTTACACACAAAGCACCAACCCACAGAGTCCCAGTTCAAAGTCACGATCCAATCATCCCTTTCTTCCTAAACCTCTGCAACACAAAAAATGATGATGATATTCATATAACACGAAAAGAAAAAGAAAAAAAGCACAGTAACAATCAAATGTTCCATAACCTAGATGAAAATCATTGGAATTGAAGCATTCGAACATAAACAATCCAAAGGAAAACTTCTTTGGTAGCTAATGAGAATATATCAAAAGACTCGATTCAGCCAAGATTATGAACCTTTCAAATCATTCCGTAGTTGATAATTTGGTAAAGCAATTAAAACCTAATCAAATACCTAAACCTAGAAAGCAAATCTATCAAATAAAAGAACTAACAACAGAGAAATCAAAGCATATCGCTCGAATTCCAAATCGGGAAACCCACGAACAAAATTGAAATTGGGCACGTGTGTCTTCCTCAGAAATTCATATACAGAAATCGAGCGCGATAGAGAGATGACGAAGAAGAAGGAAAAGATAAGAGAACTTACGTGAGAGTCGGAGAATTCAGAAGAGAGAGAAGAAGGGATTGGGAGAAAGACTGCGAAAATGATGACTTTGATCGAGAAAAGTTTATACACAAAAGCCTGTTGTTTTGTTTTTCAAGATTTCCTCTCTTTTTTTTTGTTTCCTCTAAAATTTAAGGAGTAGACGTAAAAACCTAGAATTGATCCCCAAAAATTGAAAGTGAAAATTAAAGGAAAACTCGATATACCATATATGATAATATAATACTATATGATATATGTTTAAGTTGGAAAAAAAAAACATGCACATATATTTCTATATATTGAACACTTCAAATTTTAATTTACCTTCTCTTGTTAATTTTTTCTTAGTTTTAAATATTTATACTATATATAATACTTTCTATGTTTCATAAATTTTGAATACATCTCACACAATTTAAGAAAACTTTTAAAGTATACAAATATGATTATATTTACTATATCATTAATTAGATAATATTAAAATGCAAATATGGTTAGACTAAAATGCAAAGATAAAATTAGCTTTTTGTTTAAGAGTAAATTGGGAATTTTGTTTGAAAAATTATATTGAAAATATAAAATATTATTCTTTTTAAAACATAAGAAAATAACTCCAAAACAATATTCTTTTTTTGTAAAACAGCGAGAGTAACTTTTATTTGGAGCCTCTAAGATGTTCCATACCAAAAGAAAAGAAAACATGGGTTTGATTATTTCTATTGGTGCGTCACGTGGTATCTTGCATTAGGGAAATACTCCAGGAACCAAGTGTTCACGTTTGCGGTATTTCAGAGAAAACAATGAATCAAATTCTGGTTTATGAACTAGGGAGATTAAAGCTAATATCTAATAATCTATGAGTTGTATTATATAGGCAGTAAAAAAATAAGGAGAAGTCAATTTGGGGCATAGATGAAAAAATGGAATGAGTGAAGTTGGTGTTGGTCCATTTATAGCCAAAAGTCCAACATTATACGCCCCTACATGCATGCAAAAAGTGTCATATAGATCTTTCAAAAATTAATTCACACATGGGGAAATAATAGAACTAATTAAGTCAATAAAACGGAGCTTCGTGGATTCTCGATATGATTTTATTGCTGATATTCATATTCATATTCATATTCTCTCCATTGGTAGGCATGGGCAAAAAATCCGGATTCGAAAATCCAAAACAGTATTGACCCGAAAATATCCGAACCGAAGTGTTTTGGATCCATCAAAATACCAAACGGATTCTAAATTTCTATACCGAAAATCCGAAACCGAACGGGTACCAAACCGAAAACCGAATGGGTAACCGAAATATTTAAAGTATAATTATATATCTAAAAATATTAATTATATTTAGAATTGATATAACCAAAATATCTAGAGTTACAATTATAATCCCGGATATATTCTCCGGTATTTCAGGTATATTTTTGATATTACGAGTATACACTTGTTTTGGTTTTTTCTTGATTTTTCAGGTATGTTAGATATTTTTGGATACTTTCATATAAGAACCAAATCGTACCCGAATTTTTTTTGGATCTTCAAAAAAATATCCGAGCCCAGAGGGTACCGAACAGAATCCGATCCAAATTTTAAAAATACTCGATCGGTACCTAAATCTCTTTATATAAAATGCCCAAAATCCAAAATATTCAATCTGAATATCCGAATGCCCACCTCTGGACCATGGGACTGGTTTTAGGATGTTTGAAATTTGAAAGTCGAATTTTTTTTGAAAATAAAAATAAAAAAACAAACGAATAATAAATTTCCTCGAATGCATACAGCAAGTCAGCATTCAGCAAGCTGACCCTAACAAGAAAAAATAATAAAAACAATTAAACAACAGTCAATTGTGGATAACCAAACGGTGGGTGTGGAGATAACGGCGATAAAAGCGGCATGCTCAGAAACTCCGTCAAGTCCCAGTCATCTATCGCCGTCAAACTTGACATCGCTGCCTCAACATGCTCGCTTCCTCCTCCTCGACCGCTAACGGCGTGACTCTCTTCCGTCTTTGGCACTTTCTCAACCGCCGTCACTTCCTCCTCCTCTCCGTCTCTCTTCCGTTTGTTCTGGCCACCTTCAGCGCGTGGATTCCACTTCCCAACCTCAAGCGGGAAATTCAGAATCGCCTTTGACCCTCGGAGTCTAAACGCCGCTTGGTCGTATGCCCTAGCAGCTTCGATCGCCGTGTTAAACGTCCCGAGCCAAACCCTAGTTCCGCGACGGTTCGGATCTCTGATCTCCGCCGCGAATTTCCCCCACGGCCTCATCCTCACTCCTCTGTAATGCCTCTTCTCTTCTGCGACTACAGGTACGGGAAGTTGTTCCGGTTGAGGATTTCCGGTTGCGAATTGGATCCACTCGGTTCTGTTCGGCGGTGCGATCTTCAACGGCGGTTTCCGGTTCGATTGCGAGATTGAATCAGAAACGACGCGAGGATTCGATTGGAAGGTGAAGGAATCGCTCGTTGCAAGTGGAATTTCAGCTTTCACCTCCTCCGAATCAATTACAGGTTTTTGCTCGAAACCAAAAATCTCCGATTCGAATACAAACGTGTCCGTGAAGTTGGGCGTCACGAGATCGATTATCTCCGGTTTAGTCTCAAATTCAGGAAAATCGAAACCGGTTTGATCAAATGATCCGAAGATTGAAAAATCGGTGCTGGATTCTGAAGCTACCGATTCGTTCATCCATGGATTGGTGGTGAGAGTAGGCACCGGAGAAAGTTCGTCGAGAAGATGCTTCTTGATGAAGAAAAGAGCTGACGCTTCGCTTGGCGTGGCCATTATATTTCGAGCTCGAGTTTTTCGTTAAATTTGGAGAAAACAGAGAATCGAAGGAGGAAGATGAATCAATTGAAGGAAAGGTTTGATTTGACAGTGGAGAAGAGAGTGGAAATGTATATATAGAGGAAAGAGTCAAGTCAATGAGAGACTCTTTCAAGGCAACATCCTTTCGTATTTTTACATTCAAATCTAAATAATCAGATGCGGAAGGGTGTATCTACTCGTGTGTTTTATCGATCTCACACCGTTCGATTAGATAGAAAACCCCCAGTCAACGGTATGATCGTGTGGTTCATCGATGGCAGCTGATGTAAAAAATAACAAATAATAAAAAATTAACCACTCCTTAGGCTGCGATCTAATCTAGGGTTCTTTACATGTATTATATTGTTTCTTTTTCCGATTAGGCAAGAATTGTTCGATTCATGCTTGATAAAAGTTAATCAAAAGATTAGTACTCCTATATTAAAATAATTGTTCGTGTTAACATTTGATTAATTTACTACTAGTTGTAAGAATTTGTTCACATGCATGCATTTGTCAATATCAAAAGTTATCGCCCGTGTCAATTCAATTTTTTGGATAATCTTGTTACAACGACAATTAAAGCACGTTTATTAAGGTTGGGGTAATAATTAATGGAAGAAAGAAAAACTGGTTTTAACTTTTACGTCAGAAACATATCAGAGGGTGTATTAAAATGAGCATTTGAAGTGATTTAAATTAAAATGATAAATCATATATTATTTAAACATAAATTTTAAAAAATCTTATAAAATTTAATGTTATTGAATATTAGATTTGTAATTGTCTCTTAAAATCCTTTGTTATTGTAAATGTTTTAAGTATTGAAATTTTAACAACTTCAATGGATTTTAGAGGAATCTTTTAGTTAAAAATATAAAGACTCAAATCTCATGGTTTTAGGTGGGATTGCATATAATTTAAACCAAATCTTAACAATTTCTTTAAATTCATCAAAAATTATCTAAAATCTTATTAAAACTCAAATTACTCCAAATGTTCGGTTCAATACACCTGGGGCGGACCCAGAGGTGGTGTGGCGTGTGCAACATACTAAATGATATAAACCACTTGTATCAACATAAATTTAAATAGAATTTATCAGCATCATCATAAATTTAAATGGTGTTTCATGCAACATTAGTTCAAACTCCCCAAAGTGTCTTATCTTTTTCTTTTTTTCAGTTTTCTAAAATTATTCTATGCTTTTATCACCTCTCAATAGTTTTTTCCTTTTTTCCTTTGTTTTTGTTAAAGCTTTTATTTTTTCTTTACAATTGATTTTTTATTATCTTTTTTCTTTTAGTAATAGTTTTTTCTAAAGTAGAAAAATACAAATTCTTCACGTTTTACCCTCACTATTATTTTGAAATAATGTTTGCATTTTTTTTCTTGCAATATTTAGATTAAAATAAAATTAAAACAAATAAGATAAAATTATTATGTGCAATACACAAATTATTTTTATATTACTCAAAAATAAATATTTAGCATTTACGGGAAAAAATGTTTTTCATTTTTAGTTTGGCTCAATTAATTTTATTTAAAATGAGACGTAAAATTTTAATAACTAATAAAAAAAATTACAATCATATAGTATATTTTAATATATATATAGTTTGCTCCATGCTAAATTATTTTCTGGACCCTCCCCTCCCTGAATACACCCCCATTGTATTTTTTGAATTTTTAACTATTTAAGACTAGATTCTCCTTGTCGACGATGTTTTGTATAGTCTCGAACATCTGGTAGACAAAGACCGATGAAATTCTCATCTTGCCGCCCAGAAATATACAAAAGCTTAAGGAACCAATAATTTCAAGTTAAACAAATAATTATATCCAGTCATATCGGGAACTTTTACAACTATTTTTGTTTTCTTAAATGTCAGACCAAACAATTATTTTCATTTCAATAACCGTCCCCAACATTATGGTTATTTCTTGCTGTCATATAGTTTCAAATCACATGTTTGTATAAGATGGAGAAGAAAATTACAATAATAGTATTCTTTTCGTATTTCACATTTGCATTCAGATTTATTTTTTAATAATAGAACTGTGATTTAATTTAGAGTATTTTCAATGGATTTCTTAATTTATCCAAGTAAACAAAATTGATACACACATTTTGGACATCCACTATATATATACTTGCGATATATTCTCTTTAAATTTCTACATTATAATTTAATATGTTAATTTATTATTGTATATGAAATACTCTTGACGATACAATAAATAAAATCACTTACTAAATTTAATTCCCAAACTTTGACGGTACCACTTTGTTATTTTCTAATAGCAACCTAACAAATTGATACATATTTAAATTTATTAATTTTACATTTACCAAACGAAGTCTATAATTTATTTCAAAAGGTCACTTATTTTAACCATATAAACATGCATAAACAAACGCAAAACAAAATAAGTGCTAAACCACATAATTAGGCCATGACATACTTTATATAAAAGATAAGTGCTAAATAATTAAGGGAATCGTAATACTTAAACTTGTAATCTTGTACTATTCTACAATAACAAACCATGTGGCATTGCCTTTGCTGCGTTGGAACGTCATTTAACCCTTTTACGTTTGCATACGATTACGAATGTGCTTACTTCATCACTTGTCTTTCGGTTAAATTGATCATCACAATTCACAAATACTTCTAAAAGTTGATTCTTTTGATTGTCTGTATTTAGGTGTTTATATATTATTATCGTAACTCAAAATATAACGATCAAAATTTGTAAATAAAAATAAACGAAAGATTTTTGCTTATCTTTACTTCATCACTTGTTTTTCCGTTAAATTCACAAATATTTCTAAGTTGATTCTTTTGATTGTCTGTATGTTGGTGTTTATATATTAATGTCGTAGCTCGAAATACAACGGTCAAAATTTATAAATATAAATAAACGAGAGATTTTGACTTATCTTTAAGAAAAAAATAACCGATAGACTATCGAGCAATAAACAGTAAGTTTGTTGCTCGATGAGAACAAACATGATCTGAGAACGATTTCGACAAAAATTTTGCGGTGTAAACTGGTTTAGTATTTCGATTCTCAACAGCGATTTACAAGAACAAGAACAAAAAAAAAGACAAGTGTTTGAGTCTAGAGCTAAGTTGTAGTTGAGAGTGGTGTAAAGATTTAGATTTCGGTCATTTGCTCCTCGCTCTTGTCCTTGTTTTATACTCTGAGATCGTGCTTAACGTCTCCGTTTACTCCGCCTGATTCGCCATGAATGGTCTTTAAATCCGAAGATCCAGCTGTTACGTCCAGTATCCTTAGTTCACCGGTTTGAATGAGTATTTGGTCTTGTCGGAATTGACTGATGGTTCAACAATTAATCTCCTTTGACCGTAGACTGTCACTCCGGTGGGCCTTTCAGCTCAGCCCGCAATCTCGATTACTCCTTTGACTCCGGCTGGTGACTTTCATTTCACCAGACTTTTTTACCATNTTGTCTTTCGGTTAAATTGATCATCACAATTCACAAATACTTCTAAGTTGATTCTTTTGATTGTCTGTATTTAGGTGTTTATATATTATTGTCGTAACTCAAAATACAACGGTCAAAATTTGTAAATAAGAATAAACGAAAGATTTTGGTTTATCTTTACTTCATCACTTGTCTTTCTGTTAAATTGATCATCATAATTCACAAATACTTCTAAGTTGATTCTTTTGATTGTCTGTATTTTGGTGTTTATATATTATTGTCGTAGCTCGAAATACAACGGTCAAAATTTGTAAATATGAATAAACGAGAGATTTTGACTTATCTTTAAGAAAAAAATAATTGATGGACTATCGAGCAATAAACAGGAAGTTTGTTGCTCGATGAGAACAAATATGATCTGAGAACGATTTGGACAAAAATTTTGCGGTGTAAACTGGTTTAGTATTTCGATTCTCAACAGCGATTTACAAGAACAAGAACAAAAAAAAAAGACAAGTGTTTGAGTCTAGAGCTAAGTTGTAGTTGAGAGTGGTGTAAAGATTTGGATTTCGGTCATTTGCTCCTCGCTCTTGTCCTTGTTTTATACTTTGAGATCGTGCTTAACGTCTCCGTTTATTCCGTCTGATTCGCCATGAATGGTCTTTAAATCTGAAGATCCAGCTGTTACGTCCAGTAGCCTTAGTTCACCGGTTTGAATGAGTATTTGGTCTTGTCGGAATTGACTGACGGTTCAACAATTAATCTCCTTTGACCGTAGACTGTCACTCCGGTAGACCTTTCAGCTCGGCCCGCAATCTCGATTACTCCTTTGACTCCGGCTGGTGACTTTCACTTCACCAGACTTTTTTACCATATATTTATTGAGTCCAATTTACTGGACCGAAATTTTAACCCTCGCAGTTAGCCCCCCATTCTTTCGAATAGTGCTTAGGCTATTCCAAAGAATTTCGAAGAATTATTTGTCTCCGTGATTTTAACCACCACAATTATGATTACGTAATTTTTCTAAAAGTGATCTTACTATATACTTTATATCATGAATAATCATAATAATATGGAAACGCCAAAATACAAACAATTGCAATATCAGTGTTAATGAAAAACAATAATTACACTTGATGCTACATGAGTACATGTTAACGAAAATAAATAATTACACACGATGCTTCATTTTAACAAGTCTTTTTTTTGTTTTTGTCATAGTTTTCAATCTCATATAATCTTTTCTTTTTAAAGAATCTCATATAATCTTCTTTTTAAGCTATCATACGTTTGATGAAATTCTAAATTACACGTCGAAATTATTATAGAGTTAGCGATTACTTTTTTCCGCTTTTTATTTTGATTAGTAGTGTGATTGCACAAGAGTTGTGACTTGTGACTTGTGACTATGTGTTGGAAAATAAGGCAATTACTTCTTTTTTTTTGTGCAACTATACGGCAATTACTTTAAGCCACAATTGAAATGAACAATTGGAGGGCCACCATTATTTTTAAATTAGATTTATGTATTTCATTTTAATATTATATGTTTAGTTTTTTTGTTTGAAAAGTCTATATCCCTAATTAAAATATTGTCACAAAAGATGTTAAATGTTTTTTTTTGTCGTCAGATGTTAAATGATTTAACTATCGTATTTATCGATTATGTTTATTTAGTAAACGGTTTTATAGGAAGAAAATAAAACAAACAAAATTATGCTTTAGAATTTCTATATTATTGATTTTCGTTAATCACTATTTTGTACGTATTGAAATAATAATAAAGACTATAATTTTCTAAATAGCGTCAAGCTTCTATGAATCTAAACACGGTATTGGATTGTACAGATCTTTCCATTTTGTTTGGATTTATTGTAACCGAAAATTCGTGGATCAAAGATCTATATTATGTCGATAAACAAAACGATAATTATGATGGATAAAACTCCATCAGAATCCTATTGATGAAAAACCAAACTATCAGCTGAAGTTCAAATCTCATATAAACATTTTTAAAATAGCAATCACTGCGAAAACGAAAGAAAAATCAATTACTTTGCAAATTTTAGAATATCCTTTTCAAAGAAAGAAAGAGTCAACAAATCGGATCATATACTACAAGAAAACTGNCCTTTGGCACATTAATTTCCTCCATTATCCAAAGTTATTATTTAAATATTCCGATTTAAAAAATAACGCTCCGTTTTAAAATGTTATTTTGTAAGGTCTTTCTAACAAAAAAAATATATGTTATCAGATAGCCAATGCTCAAGAGAAAACCGATGAAGAAAATCATACAACCGCATTAGACCAATGACATCGATGTGCTCAGATTTAGTTCATATAGCTCTTTATAATTAAACAAGCATGCAAGTTGAAAATATATAATTCATTTTTCACGGAATTTTTGAATACTAGTAGATAAGTAAACTATAAAAAAGAACGCAATATATATTTTAGTTCATTGCTGAGAAAATCGTGTGCTTCCATAAACCTCGTTCACGATTTCTTGTCCCAAGTCACAACTCTTTCTTCACAGCTTTGTCGACAATCAAACCAAATCAAAGACAAACATAAAAGAAAGAACACATGTGGTTTGTTCACCCGGTTCACGGTGTTAACGAACCGCTACGTCCGGTTAGGATCTTTCGATCCACACTTCACTATCAAGAGAGTTATACAAGTGTTCCTTTGGAGATTCCCTCACTCACCACCTTTACCCACATCACACTTGATTGGGTTACAAAGGATACACAATAGAGAAGAAGAAGAAGAACAACAAGACCAAGAGACCTTAGAAACCCTTTAGATGTCTATCTCTCTCTCTCTCGGAACCAACCTCAAAGAGGAGGAAGCGCTCACTTTCCTCTCAAGCAAAACAAGCCTTTTATCACCAAGAAGAATGATTCCTCTCACACTTTATATTCTATTATTGTGTCCATAACAGAATATTATGGGCTTCTTGAGATGATGACTTCTTGTCTCTTCTTTCTCTAATTTCCACAAGTCTCCACTAGTCATCAAGGAGCTTTCCAAGTTGGATCAACTTCCAACAAACTCCACCTTGATTCACACTTGGAAGCTTTCTTTGTGAGCTGCCTTAGAATCTCGAAAACAGATTCTTTCTTGACATTTCTTCATCTCCAATAACCTGCATATGTAAACCACTTACATAGCACCAACACTTCAGCAAGTTACTATACCGTAAACTTACTCAACCTTCAATGAATTGACATTGTCTTCAATGTACTTGTCTTGAGCCATTATCCTTCTCATGTCTTCTTGAGTTGTAGGCTAGCCTTAAACACAACCTTGTGTTTAGCTCAACTCTTTCATTGGTCTTCTCTTGAACCACTTAGCTGCCCTCCTGAGATAACCACTCAGCACCTACATCATCAACAAGTTTAAGCTGTAATTAAACCTGTTACCACAACATAAACTTTCCCATAAGCTAAACCCACTTATGAGCTCCTCAATCACACAACCTCCTCCACGACTCCTATTAGAGCCCTGAATCTGATCTTGTGATTAGAGCAACCTTAAACCCTCTGCAAACCTGATTCCCTTGTATACCTTCTGATTCTCCTCATGTGCACTGAGCTTAGAACCAAACTCCACCTTGAATCTCATGCAGAAAAAACTAGAATCATACGTGTTTCTATACCTGAAACAGTCTCTGATTCAACCATACATCTATTTCTCCCCATCAGTCTTGAATTCAACTTTGTACCGCTGTCTATACCAACAGAACTCGCAGCACAACATCACCTTGTTGTGAAGACTTTCGACACAAATCTCCCTTGAATTCCATTGAGTAAATAGACCTGCACTAGCAGCTTTAAAACGTGTCTCTCATTCCCTTTTTGGACTTTCCCTTGAGGCTTCAAACCTTCTGATGATTAAACTTGAGAGACCTCAACCATCAGACATGTAAAGATCCTATCTTGCCTTCAACCAGAACATTAACCCGAGACTTACTCTGCAAATGGTCTCTTTCAAATCTTCCCCATAGAACCTGAAAAAGTCAGACTTTGCATACTGTCTTGAACCACAAAAATACCAACGGCATCCCTTTGCTTCCCAACTCATCTGCTGTACCTTTCTCAACCATTCTTGAACACCAATCTGCATCAATCTTTACTAACCATACTATCATCACTGATCACACCATGAAACCAGCACTGAATCTTGACTGATTCTACCGTAAAGCTTGCATATTGTTGCCGTGTTCCATCAAGAATCTAATCTTTGAGAAATGTCAGATAGAATTAAACTTGAAACACCAATACAGTACCTTCGTAACAGTACCTCCATGATTGCAGTGGAACTTTGAAAAAACGACTTAAAGATTTAAACCACGAGAGTCAACACCAGTCTCCATGAATTTGTTGCAAGATGATCAGAACCTCCTTCAATCTGATGCTCATCAACCCCAAGCCTCTGAATCCAACCTGTCTCAAGCCTTAGCTGTATCTCCGATAACCTTGAAATCCAACCTGATTCCATAAACCGAAGACCTCCTGATTCTGGAACTCGGCCTCTCCGATTCCATCGTCTTCAGCTCCTTCCGGTGATTCCTCTGTCACCGACCCTTGAGAACCTCCGCTCAGCCATCGCTAAACAACCAACTTCTGGTGACTTCTCTTCACCGAGAAAACCAGAACTCCCGTCAGTCTCCGACGACACCATCTCCTTCGACTCCACCGTCGAACCGAATCGCTTCTCCAGCCGCAAAACCATCGCTTTGATTCGACCAGAAGATTTCTGATTCTGGAAACGAAACAGACTTCCGCAACTTTCCGGCGAGATTCCGTCTGACTCCGGTGACCCTTCGCCGTGACCTTCGACCAGCCGCCACTGCACTTCTGGTGAGAACCATCTCGTCGGCCGTGAATTTTCTTCTTTAATCGCAAGCAGAAAACGAACCAAAAAATAAATTCCAATCCGCCGATCTCCTTCTTAGATCTCCACCTCTGGCTCAGGCAACTCAAAGCCTTGTCGCCGGCTTCCTCTTAGTCCGTTGCCGGAGTCGCTCCACCTTAAATCAACTCACTTCTGATTTAACTCTGAAGCGTCTCTGTTTCCACTATGACTCTTCCCTTCACTGTTCACCACCAAGATTCTCCTTTCCTTCATGGTAATGAAGTTTCAGAACCACGAACACCTTATCTCTTTTGTAAACGAGATAGCAAATCTTCTTCATATGGGCTGGATTTCATTTAAGCCCAAAACCAGAACTTTGCAAAGGGAAAAGAAATAGGCCCAAGGAGAATGTTGACTAAAGCCCAAATCAACTCTACACGTCTTATCTTTTCGTTCTCGATGAGAAAACCGAAGCTCCTCATTTCCGATCACGATCCCGGTGGATAATGTTATACGACGCTCCACTTCTCGGCGAGTCTCTATCGCATTTTCAATTTCCCGCGACTCCTCTGGTAACTCGAACCACTACCGTCTCTGTAATTTCCGGTGATTCCTCTGTCACCGACCCTTTCTATGATCTCGGACAGCCGCCGAAACCCTAATCCTCCGTGAGTCTCTTCACATCTCGGCGAGCTTCTGTGTCTCCGGTGACCTCTTCACCTTCGACTCCAACCGAGAGACGAACCGCTTTCATTCGCCGAGAGTTGAGCTGCTTCTCTCCGCCGCGAAATAAAAAAAAATCACATCGATTCGACCACCGCGAATCTTCTGATCTCCTCCTCGGGCTACAGATGACTGCTCCTTGTCGCCGGTTTCCTGGTTGTTCGTTGCCGTCGTCGCTCTACCATCTTCGTCGGATCATCACTTTGATTTTACGATCCACGATTTTGGATGCTTCCTGCGACATTTCTCCATTTCTTCTTCCTTGAAGAGATGGACCGCGGATCTTCTTCTTCTAGAGGATGGGCCTCTTGACATAACTTTGGCCCAGCTGCACTTCAGTAAATAAGCAAACCTATTCACAACTTTGGGCCCAAGCCCATTTTCTTCTTTGTCTCCCTTGACGCTGCATCTGGCTTTCCCGACGGCAAATCACGATTCACTCCATCACCAACCATTGATTTCACCGGCGATGTCTCTGTCGCCGTCTCCAACCTCCGGCGACTTCTCCGGTGACTCTTGGAGTTCCCGCCGAGCCCGTCGCGGCTTCTTCTTCTTCTCTACTTCCTTGTGTTCCGGTAACTCCACCGTTACCTTGAACCATCACCGGTTCTCTGATATTTCCGGTGAGGATCCCGTCTCCGATACTTCTTGTAACCGACCCTCTCTCTGCTTCCGAAGCTTCCTTCACCGGTAAGCTTCTCCACCTCAAACCTTCTATGCGTCAATTTGATTTTGTGATTTCCCCGAAACCCTTTGTCCGAGAGCTTCACCACTATTGCCGACGCCGTGCCTCCTTGAGCACACAGCTCTGATACCACTTGTTGAGAAAATTGTGTGCTCCCACAAGCCTCGTTCACGATTTCTTGTCCCAAGTCACAACTCTTTCTTCACAGCCTTGTCGACAATCAAACCAAATCAAAGACAAACATTAAAGAAAGAACACATGTGGTTTGTTCACCCGGTTCACGGTGTTAACGAACAGCTACGTCCGGTTATGATCTTTCGATCCACACTTCACTATCAAGAGAGTTATACAAGTGTTCCTTTGGAGATTCCCTCACTCACCACCTTTACCCACATCACACTTGATTGGGTTACAAAAAAATACACAATAGAGAAAAAGAAGAAGAACAACAAGACCAAGAGACCTTAGAAACCCTTTAGATGTATCTCTCTGTTTCTATCTCTCTCTCTCGGAACCAACCTCCAAGAGGAGGAAGTGCTCACTTTCTTCTCAAGTAAAACAAGCTTTTTATCACCAAGAAGAATGATTCCTCTCACACTCTATATTCTATTATAACAGAATATTATGAGCTTATGACTTCTTGTCTCTTCTTGTCTCTTCTCGTCTCTTCTTTCTCTAA
Source organism: Eutrema heterophyllum (assembly GCA_002933915.1). Classification (NCBI taxonomy): domain Eukaryota; kingdom Viridiplantae; phylum Streptophyta; class Magnoliopsida; order Brassicales; family Brassicaceae; genus Eutrema; species Eutrema heterophyllum. Next base: position 482,634 of record PKMM01022450.1, read on the forward strand.
TTTCCACAAGTCTCCACTTCCAAGTTGGATCAACTTCCAACATTCATGTTTGAATTATTATTCTTCTCGAATTCCATTCAACAAAAACTCTTCAAAAACCCAAACTTATCTTTTATTTTTGTCGCTCTTAGTTAAATATCTAAGCAATGGAAGATTAATAATTACTCTTTTTGAACACTATTTTTTTGTTTACTTTGGAGTTTTTATTTTATACGATGGTATATCCGATTTTTATTGGGGGGTTGAAGTAAAGACTTTTCTTTTGTTCAACTTATAGAAAAAAAGTAAAGACTTAAAGTCTAAGTTTTTTTTGTTTGAAAACGGGAATGTGCATGTATTTTGTCTCTTTCAAAACTTATAATTGAACACGTGCACTTATTACATTTAATCACTCTTATATAAAGTACGATTTCAAACTGAACGACAAATAAATTGTCAAAATTAACAAAAATCATTACAATATTTTTTTTGTCCTTTTCCATTAGTTTACATCTATATATAATATATGTTTAATGTTTTCATTACAGATTATGATTTTAGAAAAAAAGATATATCAGAAAATAAAGAGCTTAAAATGACTTTTTATACTTTGTTGAAATAAACATGAGGACTGTCTTCTTATTTTTTTTTCTTAATCTATCAACATAACAAAATAAGATTTATATTGGAAGAAATAACCTCTTAGGAGTTCGTCTAGCCTTTGTGGATTTGTATTTCGCATTCTGTACATGGAATCTTTATATTGTTTTATTGGGATTATTTCTCTGGATTATTACAAAAGAGTTTGTGATAAACCTTATATATAAATTATTGGAAGATTGTTGGATGATTATTTATCATCACCTTTGTTGGACAACTCAAAATTGCAATGGGGACGCACGTGTGGGTTGTTTGCACGTGCAGATGATTCTGGTCTAATGGTAGAAAGTTTGTTTGAATATTCTACGGTCAAAACACGACCGGATTCGAAGCTGACGTGTCATGTGCTTCCCCTAATCACGAAGAAACGAGAGACTCAAAAAATAATATACATATATATAGGTTAACTTATCACAATCTCCATATTTTTTTAAAGTATTCCCATAGTTATAAACCACAGTTTCGGATAATCGCCAAAATGTTTTAAGAATGTTCATTCACAAAATGTGAAATCAAATGGATAAAACAAAAAAAAAGTTGTCTAAAATTTAGAGGGACCTTTTTTTAATCAACAAAATTAGAGAGACTTTTTGTTTTTTTTGGTAAGCCTCTTCCATTAGAACTTAAGCAAAGGAAACAGAGTTTTCAAGAGCCAATAATGCTCTTTTTGCAATCGAATCAGCCACACAATTGGCCTCTCGAGGGATACAACGATAAGAAATCGTAGTAAACAACAGGTCTAACAGCCTAATATCTTGCAGCACTCCATGGAGTTCAATCGAATCCTCATTTGTATATAGGAGCTTGATGAGGGATTGACAATCCGAGAGGATGTGCAGCTCCATGAAGTCCCTCGCTGCTGCCTGAGCCATAGCGGAGCGAATGGCCTATGTTTCTGCAGCCAGCGGTGACGAGATGTTACTCTTAATCTCCGAGCAGTGCTCCTCTTCCGTTGAAGTTGCATCGCGAAACACAAAGCCCAAACCACAGTTATTTGTCGGTTTCCAAGCTACATCCACATAACAAATAATACATGTTGTCGGTGGTATGACTTCAGTGTGCGAATTGCTAGTAGGTCTGGCTGAATGGAGCTGTTCTTGCGCTCCTCTCCACTCTTTCGCTAGGGTAATTGCTTTGGTGATGACTTCAGTTGGGTTATAGATTTTATCCGCAAAGAGCAACTGATTTCTCGATGTCCATAACGACCAGCAGATGCAAGGGTACAGCTGAGTTTCGATTCCTGCTGGTGGAAGGTTATGATCTCCCCTTGCTTGAAGTAGGAAGTCCCAAATGGTTGTAGTCAAAGGCAGATCGCGACTCCTCTGTATCGGAGCCATCTCCCAGGATTGTCTCGCAAAATTGCAAAAGAGGAGTAGATGGAGGACGGTCTCTGCCTCACCACATCTGCGACACTTGCCATCTGTTGCAATTCCACGGTAATGTAGTGATTCCCCTACTGGCAGCGCACCCACATCAGCTTTCCATAGGAAAGATTTTACCTTCGGGGAAGCCCGCAATTTCCAGATATTGGAGTTCCAATTAAAATCCGGGTACGGGGTAGTTTGTGCATCTTGCCGAGTGAGATTGTATCCCGATTTGGTAGAGTATTGCCCATTCTTGTTATGAAGCCATACTAGCTTATCCTCCTTGCGAATCGTGCTCAAACTGAGCTGCTGCACTTCCGCTTCGTGGTTGGGGATGAGATCTCTGACTTTGTCCCAGTCCCATTGCAGTTCATCTTCTTTGAGTAGGCTAGAGACTCGTAAGTTCATGCCCGAGAGAGGAGGAGGCCCCATCGGGCGTACAACTGACAAAATTAGATAGACTAAAAAACGAAAGCTCGGAAACATCTTGGCTGTATAAAATGAAATGGAACTATGAGAATATTTAACTTATAGGTTTCGGCGAGAGCATCTCCGGCGCCCGTATTAAGCCAGTTTTTACATGGGTATGTAAGTAATTTTTTTAAAAAATTAAAGATTTAATCGCTGAGACGTCTCTTGCTAGTGATACTTTGAAGGCGTCTCTGAGACGCCAGGTGGCAGCCTGGATGGTTTAAAAAAAAAAAAAAAAATGGAAAAAAAAAGTAAAATCGAGAAAGCAAAAAAAGTAAAATTGAAAGTTTTTATTATGATTTCTTCTTTAATTTTTACTAAATGTTTTTTTTTTAGAGACTCTATATGATATCACCACTGGAGGAGCAAAACATATATACAAAATGCAAGTCTCTTAAACAAAAAAAAAAAAATATATTAATAAAAAAAGTAGTGATACCCTTAAATGGTATCATCACTGGAGATGTTCTTACAACCCTAAAAACGTCACATCACCAAAAATCTAGCTATGAATNTAGAGGGACCTTTTTTTAATCAAACAAAATTAGAGAGACTTTTTGTTTTTTTTGGTAAGCCTCTTCCATTAGAACTTAAGCAAAGGAAACAGAGTTTTCAAGAGCCAATAATGCTCTTTTTGCAATCGAGTCAGCCACACAATTGGCCTCTCGAGGGATACAACGATAAGAAATCGTAGTAAACTACAGGTCTAACAGCCTAATATCTTGCAGCACTCCATGGAGTTCAATCGAATCCTCATGTGTATATAGGAGCTTGATGAGGGATTGACAATCCGAGAGGATGTGCAGCTCCGTGAAGTCCCTCGCTGCTGCTTGAGCCATAGCGGAGCGAATGGCCTATGCTTCTGCAGCCAGCGGTGACGAGATGTTACTCTTAATCTCCGAGCAGTGCTCCTCTTCCGTTGAAGTTGCATCGCGAAACACAAAGCCCAAACCACAATTATTTGTCGGTTTCCAAGCTGCATCCACATAACAAATAATACATGTTGTCGGTGGTATGACTTCAGTGTGCGAATTGCTAGTAGGTCTGGCTGAATGGAGTTGTTCTTGCGCTCCTCTCCACTCTTTCGCTAGGGTAATTGCTTTGGTGATGACTTCAGTTGGGTTATAGATTTTATCCGCAAAGAGCAAATGATTTCTCGATGTCCATAACGACCAGCAGATGCAAGGGTACAGCTGAGTTTCGATTCCTGCTGGTGGAAGGTTGCGATCTCCCCTTGCTTGAAGTAGGAAGTCCCAAATGGTTGTAGTCAAAGGCAGATCGCGACTCCTCTGTATCGAAGCCATCTCCCAGGATTGTCTCGCAAAATTGCAAAAGAGGAGTAGATGGAGGACGGTCTCTGCCTCACCACATCTGCGACACTTGCCATCTGTTGCAATTCCACGGTAATGTAGTGATTCCCCTACTGGCAGCGCACCCACATCAGCTTTCCATAGGAAAGATTTTACCTTCGGGGAAGCCCGCAATTTCCAGATATTGGAGTTCCAATTAAAATCCGGGTACGGGGTAGTTTGTGCATCTTGCCGAGTGAGATTGTATCCCGATTTGGTAGAGTATTGCCCATTCTTGTTATGAAGCCATACTAGCTTATCCTCCTTGCGAATCGTGCTCAAACTGAGCTGCTGCACTTCCGCTTCGTGGTTGGGGATGAGATCTCTGACTTTGTCCCAGTCCCATTGCAGTTCATCTTCTTTGAGTAGTGATATATCATGGTTTTTACTCATTTTAAGTCATGATATAAGTCCGTTTTATAGAGTCTTTCTACTATTTTGGAGCATTTCTACTATTTTGGAGTCTTTTAGAGTTTTTTACAGGTTTTAGCACGTTTGGAGCATAATTGGGGATATTAGAGCTTTTTGAAGTATTTTGGAGCAAAACAGAGATCATGTAGCTGAGAAGTCGATTTGAAGCCTCAGTATCGATCGATACTACCCGAGTATCGATCGATACTACCCGAGTATCGATCGATACTCACTGCAGCAAGACACATGTCGCGACTTTTATGAAGAGTTGGAGAATTGCAAAATTGCCCAGAAGACTTTATTATTTACAATTTAGCCCAAAACGTGTTTTAGCTTTATAATTAGGGTTTTCAGCCATTATTGAGGCTACGCATTATTGAAGACTTGATTAAGCTTTATTCTACTCTGGTTTTTGGAGAGACAACTCTGAACTCCTGTTTCTTATTGATTTTTTTGATGATCTATTCAATCATGTTGCTTGTTTCAATCTCCATGTCTGAGTAGATCCACTGTTAGGTTCATGGTTCTCATAAGGGTTTTCTCTGAATGTTAGGTTAATTAGTAAATTGGGATTTACCATCTGAATTAGTTCTTCGCCATAGGTTGATCTCATAGCTAATTCTAGGTTGACGAATCTAGAACTTAGATCTTAGGATAATTGATTAGGCACGAGAGTGCGATTAATTACCTGACAGAACCTAGGGTGAGCAAAATAACTATTCTCAAAGAGATTTAGTTTAGTTGTTTTGTGAACAAATCAAACTTGAACTAAAAGCTGGTTTAGATTTTAGGATTCACAAAGTGATTTGGAATTCTAGGATTTAGACTTAGATAGTTTTCGCAACGAGAGTTGGTTAGCTATACTTTAGTGATTTGAGTTCAAGAACCGCACTAAATCTGAATCATGTTAGTTAGTTTATCTACATTCATTGAATTCTTGAGAAATACCCTGAGTCTATCTCATTTCCAATTGATTCACAACTTGTTTAATTTACGCACTCGCATTTAATTTCATTGTTTGGTTTAGCTTAATTCGAATCTATATAATCTATTGTGTGAATTCTGGAGTTCTTGTGTTCGACCCCTACATATACTACGACAACTGCTTTAGTACTTATAATGTATTAATTTGAGCATATCAAGTAGGCTAGAGACTCGTAAGTTCATGGCCGAGAGAGGAGGAGGCCCCATCGGGCGTACAACTGACAAAATTAGATAGACTAAAAAACGAAAGCTCGGAAACATCTTGGCTGTATAAAATGAAATGGAACTATGAGAATATTTAACTTATAGGTTTCGGCGACGTTACAACCCTAAAAACGTCACATCACCAAAAATCTAGCTATGAATTTCATAATCACTCAAATGTTGATTTTAATTGATGGTGAAATGCAACTTATATGGATAGTCGGTACTGATTACGATTTAATCTTATTATGCTTAAATGGCATGCGTCACTACTCTAGTCTTTAGCGATGGTACCCTCTCTGCTCTGGCTTTACTTTCAAGCTAATCTCTACTTTATTTATTTCAAGAGTAGTTTAAAGCTAAACTCTTGAACAATGGGTTGACTCTCTACTTTATTTATTTCAAGAGTAGTTTAAAGTTAAACTCTTGAACAATGGGTTGACTCTGGTAAATTACTTATAGTATACCGCTTTTTCGATATACATCATAGATTTTTCGTCTCTTTTCTACACATCTTGAACAAAATTATTCTTTACTAAACATCATGAATTTAACATTCTCTTATAATTGCAACACGGCGACTGAAAATTATGACCGGGTTTGATAAATTGGTAATCGCGTTTAAAAAACCACAATTAAGATAATATGACCCGTTTAACCCCTAACACGATTCTCTAACAAATGAAAAATAAAATCGATTTTGGGGCAAAATTAGGATTCTAAATACGAGAGAAAAAGAGAATAGAAAGAGAGATATCATCAATATTTTTTCCCAGCGAAATCTCAAAGTTTGTTTATCTCTTTACTTTGTTTTTGTGTTTGGATTTAGAGTTATTTTCGGATTTTCCTCTCTCATCGATACTTTGTAAAGGTCAAGAAGATAACAAAAACGATTATTCCAAATATTGACTAGAGAAAATTTGTTGTTCTAGTAAAACCCAATAGAGCAATTTCCGTTTTCCTTATTCCCACTTGTATCGAAGATTTTAGTAGTTCTTATTTCAATAATGGAATATGATTGGTTACTTTGGAACGTGATATATTATAGAGCGAGTCGTCATGCTATGTGGATGTCGTTCTTCGATTTCTTAGTCAAGTTGTAACACATGAACAATTCACGTCGACACGATGTAAATGAATTTATATATAGTAAGAATTATAGGACCGAATCAGACAACCAAGATGAATATTCATGATGGTAAATCCTTACAAATGACTACACAAGGAACAAAAAGAGTTGTATAAAAGGTGACTAGGTTGATTAGAGATCACCATCATCAATCCAGAAACAAACCTCTAATTTCACTGACACTCTTGATTGTTACTCGCAGAAAAGAAAACATGGACTCTCGTTCTTTAGAACTCTAATTTGTCCCGAAATCGATTTTGATTTTTCATTAAGTTTGGTTCCGAGTCGGGTTAGGGAGTTGGTATAGGGGTTAAACGGGTCGGATTATCTTAAACGTGGTTTTTTAAACGCAATTACCAGTTTATTAAACTCAATCACAATTTTCAGTCGCTATGTTACAATTATAAGAGAATGTTAAATTCGTGATGTTTAGTACAAAATAAATTTATTTGGTGTGTGTAGAAAAAAGATAAAAAATTTATGGTATATATCGAAAAAACTGTATACGTATACCATAGTCACTCTTTGAACAAGTGTATGGACAACTCATAGCTTACGGAAGGTTAGATTTACATTTAAATTGAGGGTCCGTATATATTTTATTTCTTATTTAAAAACATTAGTGGCTCCGTGATGATTACGATGTTTCTTTTGAATTAAAAAAAGAATGTGTTTAAGATCTCCAGTTAGATTTTCCAACAACGGAATAAAGTTTTATGTGATTTCAAACCAATTGATATAATGCAGGTAAGTAAATAGTTAAAAATTTATGCCTTTAGCAAAAAAAAAAAATAGATAATTAGAAATATTTTCTTACAGCCTTTAGAATTAGATAAGTTAGTGAATTTTTTCCTCGAAGGGGTCTTCGTAGCAAGTTAACAAAAGCGAGAGACCCTCACTTTAAGCCATGTTTTTTTTTTTTTTGTCTTGTCACTCTTGTGAGAGTATATATACATGTGCGAAGTTAAAATCTAATTAACGGAGAAGTACTTATAGTCTAGTGGTATAAGAAGTCCGTTAAAATTAATTAACAGAGAAGACACCATCTTACTCGTGTGGAGCTTAACTTTCCTCCCTTTCAATGGAGTTAATGGGCTAATGAGCTAGCTTTTTATAGTTCACACGAAAAGAAAAATTAGATAAAGAATTTTTTTCTATATGCCGATTTAAAAAAAAAAAAAATTATAATGTTGAACTCGGAATAGTCTTTGATAATAAACTATTTTTCTTTGGGGGAGATTTGAAAGTCATTGGGCCTCCGAAGGGCTCCTGGTCATACTATAAATTGATTACGTTTTTTGTGTGAAAGGATAAAATAAATTATGATATATTATTACACTTTTATAATCATGAGATCCTAAAACGAAGTTGAGACTTATTTTGCTCCACTTTTTTTTGATGTATTATCGCACTTGTATTTGGTTGTACATTAATATTTGTAACCCGCCGAGTTTCCTTGTAATTTTTTTTGTAACTCGTCGAATTTTGTTTAATAAAATGAATTTTTTCGATTTTCTTTTTACTTATTTATCTTTGTGGATATCCATATCTTACAATTGACGTCGTTTGTGGAGAACATAATTTTTTCTACACTCAAAAAACAACTCGACGATGACATGAACACTCTCTTCAGCTCGTCAGCTAGCTCGTCCTCTTCGATGACAGCTTTTGCTTGAGCTCGTCAACTAGCTCGTCCTCTTCGATGACAGCTTTTGCTTCAGCTTGTCCTCTTCAATGACAACTATTGCTTAAGGGCGTCTTCTTCAATTAGTTTTGTCCTCTTCGATGACAACTTTTATTCGAGCTCGTCAGTTGTACCAAACTATTTTAAAAATGGTTAGTTCGTCAGTTCTACCGAACTATCTCACAATTTATCAGTTGGTCAGTTCTACGGAACTATCTCACAACAGTGAAAATGTAAGATGATTATGGCTTCTAAAAACCCGGTTTTGTTAACAGAAAGTAATTTGGCTTAGATGTGCTTAGGTAAACCGGCGCTTCAAGTTGAAAATAAAATAAAATAATAATAACAAAACAGTGAACGACAAAAGGCAAAGACAAGTTGAGAGACGAGACCAATCACAATATTGCTTGCTTCCGTAGATTCCGTGACATCATCCTTGACGGGCCTGACGGCTACTTCATTTGGTGTCTTTATGTGGATAATCCGCACGTGATTTAATTCACGAACCTTCACAGCAATGAGAAAAATCCATTACTCATATTTTCAACTTTTTAATCACCCCACTATACACTAAAATAACATTTACAAGAGTAGTATGTCGTTGTCAAATTTTCAAAATTTTCCAGGTTCATGAACCTTTTGTCTCAATCTATTCTCTATATAAATATACCAAACCTCCTTGACCTTCATTCCCACTGCAAATTTCAATATTCCAACAGAAAAAAAAAAAAACATTTTCAAGAAAACCATTAACAAACAAAAAAACATTTTCAAGAAAAAAATATTCTTTAGTTTTTCTCTACTATGGCGGCGGAAACTGACTACGCTTTTCTTGAGTCGATAAGCCGACACTTACTAGGAGAATCGGAGGCGCGACTCAGTGAGTCAATGGCGAGTTCGGTGGCGCAATCTCTTACGACCGGTCACAGCGTGAAACCGGTGTACGGAAGAAACCCGAGCTTCAGCAAGTTGTACCCTTGCTTCACCGAGAGCTGGGGAGATTTGCCGTTGAAAGAAAACGATTCGGAGGATATGTTAGTCTACGGAATCCTCAACGACGCTTTTCACGGCGGATGGGAACCGTCTTCTTCGTCGTCCGACGAAGATCGAAGCTCTTTTCCGGCGGTTAAAATCGAGAGTTTCGCTGAGGTGGATTCTGTTCCGGCGAAGAAGACGAGTCCGGTACCGGCGGCGGCGAAGGGAAAGCACTACAGAGGAGTGAGGCAGAGACCGTGGGGGAAATTCGCGGCGGAGATTAGGGATCCGGCGAAGAACGGAGCTAGGGTTTGGTTAGGGACGTTCGAGACGGCGGAGGACGCGGCGTTGGCTTACGACAGAGCCGCCTTCAGGATGCGTGGTTCCCGAGCTTTGTTGAATTTTCCGTTGAGGGTAAATTCAGGAGAGCCCGACCCGGTTCGGATCAAGTCCAAGAGAGGTTCTTCTTCCGAAAACGGAGCTCCGAAGCGAAGGAGAACGGTGACTTCTGTAAACGCCGCCGGTCAAGGAACGGATATGGGGTTGATGGTCAAGTGTGAGGTTGTTGAAGTGACACGTGGTGATCATTTGTTGGTTTTATAATTTTGATTTTTCTTTGTTGGATCATTTTTTCCCAAAAAAGGGAGAAAACGCATAGTGGGAAAGGAAAATGTTAAGGAAACAACATAAATATTCATTTATTAAATATTAAACCCTCCAATCATTCCACCTTTAGTGGGATCAAACTTTTTTTTTTTGAAAGGAAACAATCACATTTGAAGAAATAAAAATCATTCCCATTACAAGTGGGATCAATTTTGTTTAGGAACACTATAAGTGCTATAACATTTGCGATTTCTTAAAAAAGAGAGAAAATTCAATTTTCTGAATTTGTAACATATAATAATAATGCACACAAAAGTTAAACACAAATTTTTGACTTTCTGAAATAAATAAGCATTATGTTTTAGTAATGCTTTAGCAAAAAATTTCACCACAGTATTAATTAGTTCGTCCGTTAATTAATTTTAGTATTTTAAAATATTATAGTTTAATCGTGATTTTGAAATTTTATCTGTGGCGAATTGTTAATGTAAACACTTTCAGATTTGTTATTGATGTTTTTTTTACTCCTTTATTGCTTAAGTTTACAAATGAGTTTCTAGAGCCAAAAAACTCCTTTTGCAATAGAATGAGCCAAAACATTTGATGTTCTTGAAATAAAATGGAAAGAGATTCTAGAAAAATAACTAACTAAATCTAATATATCATGAAGGAGTCCAAAGAGGTTGTTACAATCTTCTCCCTTGTTTAGAAGCGATACTGGGAGCAAACATGAATATCTTTGTATCCTCGCTCAAAAGCTTGCGTCAACGCTGCTCGCATTTCCCAAGTCTCTGCTGCTAGAGCCGATGGAATGTTTCTTCCGCAGTCGGCTGAATCACTCAAAAATATGTCCGCATTAGAGCGGAAAGTCCATCCAAAACTGCCATTAAGAGACGACGAGTTCCATGCCGCATCAACGTAACAGAGAATCCCAGAGAGGTGTTCTGTTTCGTGGTAGATCAACTGACTCGCACTCCAATTGGGCTTTTTGCCATATCCTCGCATCTGTGACAACTTTAGATAAACTGTCGACAACGGAGAAATCTCGGTTCTCAAAAATCATATAATTTCGAGCAATCCATAAATTCCACAAGATCCAAGCATATAGATCAACATTTATCACACCCGTAGGAGGAAGATTTACGAAACTTCTGGCTTCCTTGAGAAAGAGTGGGATAACAAGATATTGATCAAAGTTTCAGATTTGAATAGGAGCGAGGTCCCAAACCTGTTGAGCGAAAGGATAGAGGAGGAGAACGTGATCAATACTTTCGATTTGACCGCATCTCATACAACTCACATCTGCATTCAACCCTCTACGTTCTAGTTGCTCACCGACATGAAGCACTCCCGCCATTACTTTCCAAAGAAAGTTTTGAATTTTTGGAGCAGTTTTCATTCGCCAAACATTCTTTTGCCAATTGAAATCTGGTAGACGGTGAGTAGCTGAGGTCGTAGTCACTTTGCCGTATCATGTCTTAGTCGAGTAAATTCCGTTCTTAACAGGAAGCCAAACGAGATTGTCACACTTGTTCTTTGTCGTAGTTAGTCGTCTAGTCTGCTGCTCATAAGCTGGGAGGTGGAGCCTGATCAAATCCCAATTCCATTGGTAATTAGCGATGTTGATGAGGTCTAAAACACGAAGGTGTTGATTTGTGGCAGTAGGTGGTCCCATTATTTTCAGCGAAAAGTCCGTAGATAAATATACGCTGATTTCCTCTCCGCTTCCTATTAACCAGCCAATACCTTTTTGAAGAACTCTTCTTTCTGCGATGATACTCATCCAACCGTGAAAAGGATTTGAAGGGAGAGAACACTCTATAAAGGAGGACTTGTGACAATACTTGCCCAAGAGAACACGAGAGAACAACGAGTTGGGTGCTTTGAGCACTTGCCAACTTAATTTTGCCAGCAAATAGTCATTAAATGCTTCAATTTCCCGAAAGCCAAGACCTCTAGCATTCTTCGGGAGATCCCACGCAATCCAACTCATTTTTCTTTGGCCAGGCTTGTCGTCCCACAAGAATCGAGTGAGAATGGATTGAATTCTTCTGTAAAGCGAGAAGGGAAGCTTGAAACAAGACATCATGTACGAAGGCATAGATGAGAGAACCGATTTGAGCATAATTTGTTTTCAGCGGTCGATAAGAAACGAGCCCAATCGTGGGAGTTTTTTTCGAATTCTATCGACAATAGAAGTGAAGATATCTCGTTTTCGTCTACCAAAATTTCCCGGTAATCCGAGATACTTTATGGTGCCTCCTTCTTGTCTTATGCATATAATTCGCTTCACCTTAGCTCTTCTAGCTGTTGGGGTTATAGATGCGAAGACAATTGAAGATTTTACCAAGTTTATAGATTGGCTAGCTAGAGGATTTTTCGTAAGACGGGAGGATATTCTTCAACGTCGTACAATTCGTTTTGTCGGATTTGCAGAAGAACATCGTATCATCCACGAATAATAGGTGATTAACCGGAAGGCTGTTATGAGCTACCTTAACTTTTGGTAACTGACCGTTCTCTTGGGCTTTACGACAGAGTCCGGAAAGCACTTCGATACAAAGGATAAATAAGTATGAAGACAAAGGATCGCCTTGTCTTATTCCACAGGAAGGTAGTACTTTACTTGAGAAGACCCGTTTATAAGAAAAGAATACGAAACCGAAGTCATTCACTTCAATGATTATTGAAGAAGGAGAGACGGTCACAGAAGTAATTAATTACTAAATCAAACACAAACTGATATAAAACATACGACCAAACACGAGATTCTAATGGAAAGCTAACAGCCACAATAGTTTATTTTTATAAAAAAAAGTGTAACCATGTCGATACATAATTAATAGCAGAAGTCCCTATCGAACATATTAATTAATTAAAATAAAAATTGGAATTGGGGAAGGTGTTTCGGACAAGAGCAATCTCATGCATTGGTTTTTGCTATGAGAATTTCGGTCTTTTGAGTTTCGGATTGTAATAAAGATAATCCCAACACAACCATAGATGGGATCTTCGATTCTGCATTGTGCCTCAAAGTAGAGTGAATCTGCTGCTTCTGATCTATCGTGTTGTGGGAGTTGCTGCTCAATAAAATTAACAAACCATATAATTATTCATTTCAAAGTGAAACAAATACGCAGTACAAAATGTTTAATATGATATCAATTTAACTAAAATGTCGACTTAAAATAATCTATAACAATCAAACGAAAATAAAGTAAACATAATTCAAAGCCAGGCCTCCTTTTCCAGTTTTTCAGTCCTCTTTTAAAATGATCCCAAAGTGTTTCATGGAGATTATTATATACGTGTCACACGTAACGTGTGTGCTCATTATTTAAGAAAAGTGAGGATATTATTTCATTATTACATATTTTTCTTACATGACATCTCCAATTTCTTAACTCAGCTAGAACATTGACTTAAACTACTTCTATTTAATGTTAAAAGAGTTTTAGAAATTTGAACTTCTCCTTCACAACGATGACTTTGAATATTCTACAACTATTTTAAATTCTTTTATATATGCATAGCGTCCAATGATTTCCCGTTGAATGTTAATATATAAAGTATAAACAAGGAAAACAAAAGTAAGAAGATATATAAAGTTATGTACCTGAAGAATCTTAGCGACTATTCTAGCTCCATAGATTTTGTGAATAAATTCGAATTTCTGGGGGTTATTAGGAGGGAAATAAGGTGAGAAAATGCAATCTTGAGGACATCAGCCCGTAAATTATATACTTTGGCATATTAATTTATTACAATATTTACAATATTGGTAGGGACTACCGGACTAGGGAGTAGTGATGATCACGATGATGTTGCTGGGAAAGCAATGTTTTGTAAATTTTTTTATTACAGTATTATTTTAAATTATAAATTGTTTTTTTTTTTTTAGAACAGGTTTTGAATTATAAATTGTTGATTAGCAAATACGTTTGTAATTAACACAGTTACTATGGTTAAACACTTAAACTATTAAAAGTTACGGGCTGATGTGAAAAAAATACACGTAAAAAAAAAAAACAATCGAAACTTAAAAGTTAAATTAAAATGTTTTTTTTTGAAAAATTAACATGATTAACAATAATAAAAAATTATAATTCACCTTATGACCATATAGTGGAGATGACTTTCATACCGTCTCAGTATGTGACTATTAAATTTTGTAAAAAGGTTGCTAAGGGCAATGTCCTACTCTTTCTATCTCCGGTATATTTTTTTCATATTCAATTTTTTTTTTCTTCTTCAAATTACAGTAACCTATACTTATATGAACAAAAATAAATAGACATGCATACATATATAAAAATAAGAACCCAAAAAATGAAAATATTGATAAAACGTAAGGAGAAATGAATTCAATACGAATCTACAGATATTGTAATTCGATTCATATGTGTCACTGATCTAGAAATGCAAAACATGATCATCAACTGAAATTTGTTCACAATGTAGAGAAAAGCAGACTCCGAAGATATAAAATCTGTGTGGGTCATTAAGTCATAAACTCAGAAACAAGACTTAAGAAGAGCCTCAGGATCTCTTAGAGATGGCTATCACATTGAAGTTGAGAGAACCCGGATTCTTCTCAATCATCTTCTTTATTACTTTCGCTGCGTCCTGCAAGTTTAATGCCACCCAAGATATACATCAAAACAAATGCAAGTGTTTACCAGTTTGTCTACAAGAAAACCATTGTAACAATTTCAGGTAAATCTAAGCTTAAAGAATGAAAAGGGTTTATAGTACCTGCAACAGAGTAGCTGGAGAGGAAGCTCCGTGTGAAATCGGTCCTGCCTTTCTTCCATCAAGTTCATAGAGCTCCTCTGCATTGTATGACAATGAAAGGAGGAGTGCCACAATTTTAGTGTCAATTTGGAAGTCAGTTTGATTTCAGTATTCTCATTTTGGTGGTTGATGTGAGAATTTGTTACCATCTACACAAGCTAAACAGATGAAATGCGTGTCCGCGTTGTCTGAAGCCTGAAGATGGGGAAAAGTAAAAAACCAATGTAACATCTAAATGAACATGTTAACATATCCATATACATTAGCATCATCAATAGGAGGTGGGAAGTTACCGGTGTATCACCAGCTGAAACAGCTACAGAATGAGCATCTTCTATTTGCCTGTCGTTCTCAAGAAACCTCGCACGCTATCAGAATTTCCATAGAAACATTAGACGTGAAGCAAACACTCAGAATTGCAATGAAAGATCAAATCTAGAGGAGATAAGATAGAGAAACCTCCATAGGAGTCATATTAGCAGTGGATTTGAAGAATTTGTCCAGGAACGATCCCTCAGCTGAAAAGCAAGGAGAAAGTGATAATCGTCAAGGATTTCTATCCTTGGATTTAAGGAGAACCAGATAGAGGTTTGAGCAACTCACAAAGCTTGATTTCTGAGGTTATATTCCCAATAGCATGAAGAAGCCCAATGGTTCCACAAGCATTACCCACAGTTTGTTTCATGAAATAAACTTTATCACTATGCACCTATCATTCACCCACACGGAACCAGAATGAGACTAGATTACAGAAACAAGGGTTCCTTCTGATGGAGAACAAATCAGAGAAACTCACCTTCTCCTTGATTTCCTTGTCTTGCTCGATTCTCTCTTCTTCACTCTAGAGCAAAAACATGGAGGGTTACAAGCTGAAATTTTCGTTGGATTTCAATTGATAATTACGAAGAAGAAAGAGACCTTTTTGGTGATGGGGTAAAGGAAGAGAACAGCAAGAACAGGCTTTGGAACCATCTCAAGAAGTTCGTCGTCTAAGCCAAACACATCACTGCACTCCGCTTCATCTGGGGCAAGACCAAGTCCCCAAAGAAACTGTACACACCGATACGAAAAACAAAATCACTGAATTGACCTAGAATCTTCCCAATTTCGAAACCCTTTTTTTTGTTTTTCTCCATTGATCGGAGAACGTATACTTTGTGGAACCAGAAGGGAAAGTTGGAAAATTGGAGACCTGATTCATGACATCTGGGTTAGCTTCAAGTGGAAGCCATCTCTTAGCTGAAGAACTCTCGTCCACGGTCGCCATCTTCGGATCTTTCTCCTCTCTCGATCGGATTTTGCACAAGAAATCAATCTGGAGCTTCGGCTCCGAGAATGAAGCTCATATCATCAAATATAAAGCGGTGCTCTTAACGGGCCTGGGCTAATTAAGCTGTTATGGTATAAATGCCCACAGAGGATAAATTACTCAACCCAGTTCTTACTTTACCCATTTCGTACCATAAATTGGCCCGGCCCAATAAGACCGTAGGGCGGTTATATATATAGAATGAACGGCGTGGATTTAATTTAATGTACAGGCGCCCGCAGGGGATAATAACTCAGGAGGGTTTTTTAAAGATTAGGTTTTTTAGAGCAAAGTCTTACTTACACAGCATCGGCTAGGGTTTGGTATTTCTTTTCTATCGCAGCTTCTTCTCTCTCTAACTCTCTGTTTCTCTCTCACTCACTTTGTTGGGCGTCGAAACAACGCTGTCCGAATCATATCTTCGATTCTGATTCTTATTTTTTTGTTCTTCTTCATGGATTCGTATAGGCAATAAGGGTTTTTTCATCCTCAAAACAAAATCCTCAAAAACACTCTCGGGACCGATTGGTCTTTCGATTCAATCGGACCGGTAAAATGGCGACTGTGAACCCGTTCGATCTGTTGGACGATGACGCCGAAGATCTCAACCAGCTCGTGGCGGCTAAGCCATTGAAGGTTGAGAAAGCGGCTCCGACTAAGCCGCCTCCTCCTTCTCAAACTGGTGAGGTTTTTCTCTTTGGTTCTCTATTTCTCAAGTTTTATACTAGATTGGTAGATTGAGACTTAGTTGGATTTGTTTGCTTACTCTTTTGATGGACTTATAAAAGTCAAACTTCGTTGAAGCAATCCAAATGATATGGTAGCTACTAATAAATAAAAGAAAAGATTTATTATCCTAGTTTAGACAATAAGGTGCTTACATTTCTTGTTCAGTTTAGCTTGACTTCGTTTGGTCGTTGTAGATTCAGGATATGAATATGTTACAGTTGCTATTAACTACCTTACTTTATCCGAGATTCAGCGCTAGAGAAAAGCAACTACTTTATTGTCTTTATGGAATTAATCACACTTGCATCGTTGCCTATCTAGTCTGTTTGATAAAATGTTACATTTTCTTTGATTTGAGTAGTAAGGGAGGGCAAGAACGGAGGTCGCGGTGGTGGAGGACGTAGTGGTGGTGGTTTTAATCGTGGGAGAGGTGGTGGATTCAACAGAGATTCCAGAAACAATGATGCTCCTGCCAATGAAAACGGATTTGGTGGAGGCTACAGACGCTCGGAAGAAGGAGATGGAGCGAGACGTGGTGGGCCTGTTGGTGGAAGCCGCGGTGGTCGTGGGGGTCCCCGTGGAGGCTTCAACAATGGAGATTCAGGTGACTTTGAACGCCCACGGAGGAACTTTGAGCGACACAGTGGAACAGGTCACGGGTAAGCAAGCTTCTTTATTGTTACTCTTATGCTGTTTGATTTTGTGCAATTTGTAATTGTAATCTTATTGTTGAGTAGAAATGAGTTTAAACGTGATGGAGCTGGTCGTGGCAACTGGGGAACCACTGAGGATGAAATTCCTCCGTAAGCATTCTCGTCTTTCTTAAATAGGCGTTTCATTGTATCTACGTCTTTTCTGTTTCGTTGGTGTCTTCAAGTCTCTTTGTTGTTTGAAAAATGAACGCTTGTTGTTGCAATCACTAGGGTGACTGAAGAATCCACAACAGTGGTGGAAAAGAATTTGGCTGTTGAGAAGCAAGGGGGTGAAGAAGAAGCAAACAAAGAGACACATGTTGAAGAAAAAGCAGAGAAAGAGCCCGAGGACAAGGTACATTTATCATCTTTTGAACTCATTTCTACTTATATTCTTGGCTTAATAAGCGAATGTTGTCATCTAATGGTAATTTGATGTTTGTAGGAGATGACTCTAGAAGAGTATGAGAAGGTTTTGGAGGAGAAGAGGAAAGCTCTGCAGGGGACTAAGATTGAGGAGAGGAAGGTTGACACAAAAGCATTTGAGACCATGCAACAGCTCTCAAGCAAAAAGAGCAACAACGATGATGTCTTCATCAAATTGGTGAGTTATCTGAATTCTTCAGTATTTCATTCTGGTCTTGGTAATCTTCTATTATGATCGAGTGTGTATTGAATCTTGAAATTGTGTTACCAGGGAACAGAGAAGGACAGGCGCACAACCGAGAAAGAAGAGAAGACCAAGAAGGTAACTAGTTTACCAAATGTTTTCACCATTTAATTAACGACCAAGGATTAAGCATTTTCATCTAATTCTTTCTCATGCTTGTACGTTTCTGTGGTGTGTTTATGTGATTTTTGTAGTCTTTGAGCATACATGAGTTCCTGAAACCAGCGAATGGAGAGAGATACTACCCGAGAGGTGGTAACCGCGGTGGAAGAGGAGGTCGTGGAGATGACGGCCCAAGAGGAGGTCGTGGAGATGGCGGCCCAAGAGGAGGTCGTGGTGATGGCGGCCAAAGAGGAGGTCGTGGTGATGGCGGCCAAAGAGGAGGTCGTGGAGATGGCGGCCCAAGAGGAGGTCGTGGAGATGGCGGCCCAAGGGGAGGTCGTGGAGATGGCGGCCCAAGGGGAGGAGCAGTAGGAGTTGGAGGTGGAAACCAGAGGCACGAAGAGGCTGCTGCACCAAAAATTGGGGACACCGCACAGTTCCCTACTTTGGGCAAGTAAGGCTCTCTGGTTGGTTCTTCCGCATCCGTCTGGACTCTTTCGTCTTTGTAATCTCTCTTACTCAGTTTGGATTTTGTTCTTATTCTATTGTTGTTGTTATACTCTTCCCTTGAGAGAGCTTTAAGGCTTTTTTTTTCTACGAACCCAAGTTTGGGAGTTTTCTAAAGTTAAAATGAGGCAACAAAAAAAAAAAAAAACTTCTCCAAGTTTGCTTTATTTGTTTAGCTAGTTTAGGCTTATTTTCTTCTACAAACTCTTTGATATGCATTAAGAAATTGTACTAAGGGCGTTTATTGTTGCAAGTACAGTACAAAGAATTTAGAAGCTTCTGGACATAAAGTGAAGAATTGAAAAACCAAATACACAAGATAGAGCAACGATGTTTGATGTTCATGTCTTACATGCAAAACGAATGTGATAATATATGGTTAAAGTGTTACCAAAGCGAATTAAGAAGAGCAGCAGCCTGATTGCTGGTTTACAGGTTGTCCTCGAATCTGGACCGTTGGTGGCTTGGATCCTCCAGCAGGTTGGCTTGCCATTCTGCAGGACGAAACTGGGTTAAGCCTGGTTTATAAGCGTAAACTTTCTATGAGCTATAATAATGAGTCGTTAGTTACCTTGTCTTGATTGCAGCAGTCATGGCCATGAAAGCTTCTTCGACATTGGTAGCATTCTTGGCACTTGTTTCCAAGAATGGGATCCCAAGTTCATCTGCGAAAGCCTGTGTTGGCAGAACAAACATTACAGTAAGTCCTTAAGTCAAGAGTGTGAAAGAACCTCAACTGTGACGAACTTCTGCAGCCATATTATGATATTACCTTGGCTGTCTCAGTGGATACAACTTTCTGTGATGTGAGATCACACTTGTTCCCAACCAGTAGCTTGTTAACATTCTCACTGGCGTAGCGGTCGATTTCATTTAGCCACTGCTTGACGTTGTTGAAGCTTTCTTGGTCTGTTACATCATAAGTCACCTGACAAAAATGAAAAAACACAAACAGTTCAGTTTCATTGATGGATGTCAGATCACAGGGAGATAATGTTAGTGTGATAATGAGCATACAATTATTCCATGAGCTCCTCTGTAGTAACTGCTAGTGATTGTTCTGAAACGTTCTTGGCCTGCCGTATCCCACTGCATATTTGATGATGGTAATAAGGACAATGATACTACGCGCATAAAGATTTCAAGTAATCGTGATAGTGACACAGCTCAAGAGGCGAGACAACTTACAATCTGGAGTTTGATGGTCTTTCCATCTTGTTCGACTGTGCGGATTTTCTGCAAGACATCATTACACAATTAGAACTTTTTATGCTTCCTGCATGACCAATTGATAAGTGGAAGAGGCTTACAAAGTCAACACCAATGGTGCTGATGTAGCTATCCAGGTAGGAATCATCCTGCACAAAGAAAAAAAAAATGAGAAACCACTTTAAAAGAGGAAACAAAGGCACTAAATAGAGAAGCCTATTTGTGTATTCAATATCATAGAGGCACAAACAGAGCTAGAGGTTAATGATAAACTAAGTGATCTGGATAATTGCAACGGTGACTTATGCGCAACATGTATTGGTGTCCAGTCTCTGATCCTCAGAAAAAAGTTGTGGCAAATATAGAGAAAGAAAGAGATATGCAATTACTTACAGCAAACCTTAGAAGCAAGCATGACTTTCCAACACCAGAATCACCGATTAGCAAAAGCTTGAACAAATAGTCACTGCAAATAAAAAGAGTAGAAAGAAGCATAAGACACATGTAAAAGAGAATCAATTTGATATTTCTCCAGCTCATAGATTTCTAAACGCAATCTCAAGCTCCACAATCCAAATTGACTATGGTTTCACATCATAGAATTTCAAACTACGAGAATCATCTGTGTATTCATGAGAAACAACAGATCTCAACCAAAATTTATTTTTCTAGATCTAATAAAAATACGATATTCCAAATCGAGAAATCGATCAGAGAGCAGTAATCAATTAAAATTGCTAAGATTAATTTCGTGAATCTCCTGCTAAGAAAACGATCAAAAGAAAATCGAAGAGAAACTAAACCACAGAACACGTTATAAAATTCAAAGACGATAATCGATCTGTAGGATATGAGAAAAAAAGAAGAAGGTTCTTACTATTCGGGATTCATGGTTGATCTCGTAGCTGGATCGATCTACCGGTTAAAAGTAAGACGAGATTCCGATGGTAAACAGAGAACTCGGCAGCGATCTTCGTCGGTGAGACTGAAAGAGAGAGAAAGAGAGACGTAAACGATCGCTTTGTGTCGACGACGTGGTTAAGAAATGAGAAAGGCCCACACGATGTTTTGGTCATTTAAATACGTCTTTTCGTTGAATTGCTGATGTGTCATCATCGCCAACCCAGAAGATGCGTGGCGGAGACAGTTTCTAATTTGCTTTTGTTGTTTCCCCGACAAATTAATTTCTTTTGTATTTACAATAATGGGCCTTTTACGATGTATGGGCCTAATAGATAAAGCTTATTGCTAAGGCCCATTAATTATTTTACCTTGGCTTGAAGCATCTTCTCTTCTGAGTCTCTCTCTCTCTCTCTCTCTTTCTCACCAGTTCGGTAGCTACGGCAATGGAAAACAGGCGGGAAATAATAGCAAAGGAAGATTCTTAGCTTCTAAAACGCCCATTATCGTATCTTCAGAGAGAGAGAGAGATGGAGGAAAGCGGAAGAGGCGGCGGCGGCGGAAGCATCAGCAGCAATGGTGTGGTGATGAAGAAGGAAGGATTAGGGTTTTCCACTGGGGGTTTGAAATTAGAGAATCCTTTTGCTTTCAAAGCTCTTCAAGTATTCACGGGATTCGGCGTAGGTTGTGGAGTTGGAATCGGCAGTGGTGCACCTATAAATCTCGGTATACTTTCTTTCCTTTTTGCTGCGTTTCTTAGGTGTGAGGAGACATTGAATGGCGAATCGGGTAGAGTGAAATTAGGGACTCTGGGTTATCTTCATTGAAATCAAATCAGCTCAAGATGACCTGATTATGGAAGTTGATTTAGTTCTTAGTTTGTTGCTGCCACTGATGATTATGGTCTGCTAGGACTTTGCAGTAGTTATGATCTGCTAGATTTCTTGATCTATCCTGTTCAGATTGTGATGGAATTTTCGTTTTGTACTTTATCCAAACCAATCTATCTCTGATTGGAGAAGAAGATCCTATTCTTTGTTAAAGACTTTATTTTAATCAGAGTTCTCGGAAATGAAAGCAGTATTAAGCTCATTCATAGTCGAAAACCTTGCGTCATTACTTTGCTTATTGGTCTGTCTCTTTATCATGATAGTGAGATCACTAATCCATCTTGATTTTTTTGTTGCTACTTACATATCAGGTAGTATTCCAATGGTGGGGGAAGTTATGAGTGCAGCTAGAGGAGCAACCAATGCGTTTTCGGGGGCCACGCACCATGTGAATGACGCTGTACAGTAGACAAACTTGTGTTTTCTCCCTTTCTCCAGTTAGTCTTGCTCTTTGTTATTTTTCCACCTACCCACATAATGCTCTTCTGAATTTGGTTGTGTACTTGGGCCATCTTTAGTTGAGGAAGCTGGGAGCTAGGAATATTAAAGCAGGTGTTGGCTGTGGAGTTGGCTTCGGTCATGGTTTTGGAGTTGGTATGTTTATGTTATTAAGTAAAGTTCTTGTCTCCATTTTGTTCCGAAAAACATTCTGGACTAAGATAAGATCCCTGAGCACTACAAAAAGCTCTTCAATCTTTGATAAATCAGCTTCTAGTTGTTTATTTTTTTAACGGTTAACCCTTTTTGTGTTACTTAGTTGCTTGTTTGCACTATCGCTCTCTTATCGTTATTAACTTTTATCCATCATTGACAGGCATCGCGGTGAAACCAAATGCCATACACAAACTCCAAGCTTCTATTATGGTAACGCACCAATCTTTCAACAAGTGTCCTTAATAATCAGTTTGTTCATTCACATGAAACCATGAGGTATGAATCTTTCAAGGGAACTGCATCCAACTTGATGACAAAACTCGGAGGAACGAGTGAGACCACCTCAAGTCAAACGGAGATAGAAGATCAGGCGTCTCAACCTCTGACCGGTCACAAGAAACATGTGGACAATAAAGCATCTTACAAGAACAGTGGTTCCTCTGTTGATTCAAGAACGTTTGGTACTCGAACTGAGAAAGTGATCAACAGTTTTCTCGACAACCCGATTCTGAAACAACAGGACACAACTGCAGAAGAACGACAGGTAATTCTGTCACAGAATGTTTCTCCCTCTCTGCTTTGATCTCAGAAAGCCGACGTTGAACTTCCTTCTGTTTCATGACATTGATAGGTCACACAATTAGAATCAGAGAGCTTAATGCTTCAGATGGTAATGTCCCGTTCGCGACGTCAAGTTTCTTTCTTTTCCTGTTACATTTGATTTGATTTTGTTCATCCATGGTTATATATCAACGGGATTTGATTATGTAGGTGCTGAAACATCAAAAAATAGTTAACGAACTAATGGAAGAGAACGAAAAGCTTCGAAGGATAATCATAGAAGATCTTAAAGTTTCACCCGACAAACTCAAGTCAGTTTCCTCTTACAAGTACGAAACACCATGCAAAGATTGCTTCGAGTGTCGTAGAAAACAGAGAAGAAATAGATGAAGAAAGCTGAAAGCCAATTCCTTCATTTGTTATGAGATAAAAATTTCACAATATCAGACAAAACACAGAATACAACGAACTGTAAGTTTTCTGCAAACTCTTACTTATATAACAGAACAAAACTCTTGCGCAAACAATGTATCCTGTTCACACGGACTCTCCAGCTGTTCTCTTCTCCATCATCTTCTGTCGTTTAAGAGTGGTTCAGACGCAGGAACTGCAAAACAAACGAATATTAAGTCAGATCAACGTTTCTGCAAACTCACTCTGATTAGCAAACAAAACTCAAAAGAGATTTGGTTGTTACCTTCATCAACATATCCAAGTTTCTCTCTAATTTCAGCAATAACCAGACGGGTCAAAAGCAATCCAGCACAAAGAGCCCCAACGACCAACATATAGAACACAGCTTGCCAACCCAAACTCGAAAGAAACCCTGTCAAAAGAGGACCTAAAGCCGCACCAGCAGATCCAGTCCCATCAATAATCGCAGTCACAGTCGCAAGTGCCCTTGAATCGCCTTGTAAAGACTTGTGCGTTCCGAGATCCGCGGAGACTGCTGTTGTGATGAGTGCATAAGGACCATTGACAAATAAACCAGCAACCATCATGAGGAGGATGTTGACTGTCTGAGAGACACCACCATAGGAATGGTACACCAGCATTGCCGGAATCGCAGCGTACATGAATGTTGCTGCAGTCGTAGCTCTTGCTTTGAACTTGTCTGAGATGTAACCAGCAAGAATCCCTCCTACAATGCCTCCAACATCAAATAGCGTGGAGAGGTTTCCTGCTGTTTTCACAGACATATACTCTCCACCAATAGCTGCAAATAAAAGCAAGTAAGAACATTTTCCAAAACTGGTTTTTTATCGCCGAAATTGACTATCAAAACTTACTTGTTTGGCTCAGATAAAACGGTAACCAGTACAAGAAAGTGTACGCGACCAGCTTCGAGAAGAAGAGACACAGCGCAAACGGTATAACACCAGGAATCATACAAGCTTGCAAAAGCCCAACACTTCTTTTATTCTCATACCCTGACCCTGACCCCTCCCCTTCGCCTTCAACATCTGCCTCTAAACCTTCTTCTTCTTCTTCTTCTTCAATGTTTCGGTTCCTCTTAATGAATTTACCGGAATTAGAATTGATATCTGGAAACCCAACATCCTCAGGATACGCAGCCAAGAACAAGTAAACAAGAACTCCTCCTAAAGACATGACAAAACCAGGAGCTATAAACGACCATCCCCAACCATATTGAAGAACACCAGCAGCTATCAACGAACCACAAATGTTCCCAACCGAAGTATGAGCATTCCAAATCCCCATGATAAGGCCTCTCTTCCTGTTCCCAAACCAATTCCCGACCACAGCCACAACCGATGGCCATCCTGTCGCCTGAAACAACCCAGCCGCCATTTGCATCACCAGAAAGAACCAAAACGCATGAATGTTCCAAAAATAACCCATCCCAAATAGCCCAACAAAAAACCCACTCCCAATCATCCCCCAAGTCAGAAACAATCTCAGATCCAAAGTATCACCCAAATGTCCAGCAACATACATTCCTAAAGAGTAACAAGCAAGAAACGCCACATCGATCTCCCCCAACCTCGACGTACCGTCTTTCCCGTTAAACGGTTCCCATCCTTTAGACTTGCGATGCAACAGAACCTGATTTGCATCGGTCTCTTCCTTTACGAAAACGTTACCCAAAGGCCAAGGATACTTGTTGATGTGTTCTTGCGGTGGCTTAGTGCTCGAGTCTGGGTGTAAAACGCTTTTCACTATGCTGCTTGGTTTCCGAGAGGCGTGGTAACAAGCGTACGCGATGAACGTAATCAATAGAATCGCGTACCGAAACGTCTTTGGGCTCCAATTTCTTCCTCTGATTCTCCTCAGAAGCAAAATCCCAGGTGGTGTTTTCCTCTTTGAACCCATCGCCATCTCTCTCCCAATAAAAACTAACGAAACAATTTTTCAATCAAATGATAATAATCGAGGGTCGGGAAAAAAAATCAACCTTCACGGATCAATATCAAATACCCAAATCCATGTTTTCTCGATTGCGAAATCAAAATCACGAATTTAATTTGATTGAGAGAGAGGAAGATTAGAGGAGAGAGACCAGAGGGAGAGAGGTTGGCGGGAGAGAGAGAAGACAACGTAAATGAGTGAAGATGTGACACGTGTCCTCCTCGTTATGGGAGAGCCAAAAGGCAGAACACAGTTGTCACGCCACGTTGACCTTTTTTGGTTTGTATGAAGCGTGACCGACGTCATCTAAATGTGGGCCAAAATTATAGGTTTGTGTAATCATCATCATTCATTTTCATAGAATACAGCAGCCTCTTGATTAATTGTTTAATAATCATATTATTATAATATGCTAAAGGCCCCATAAGAAAATATCTAAGACCCATTAAATTTAGTAAATGGCCCATTAATAATTGGAAGCAAAGCAGATAAGGTTTCTTTTACTGGCTTCCCTCCGAGAGTGCAACCATGGCGACGAGCTCTCATCTTCTTCCTCAGGTTGTTTCTATATCTCACACGCAGTCACAGATGATGAAGTATACGAAGCTTTGAAATAAGTATTATTTTCAATTGGCATTTCGCTTATTCATTATTGTGGATGGATTCAGGCATTGCATATGATACCGAGAAACCCTACGCAGTCATCGAAGAATTTGGGATTTTCTTCGTTTCTATCATGCGTACCTTCGATGAATTCTCGTCTATCGGTTTCAAGGCTTTCTCTGAATCACCCAGGCTCGAAACTCGGCTTCTCAATCGATACTAGGGCGAGACGAGAGTTTATCGTTAGAGCAGAAGAAAACCCTGAAGGTGAATCTGAATCTGTAGAAGCTGTTGATGGTACCGCTGATACCGAAGGCAATGTAGAAGATGCGGTGGAAACTGGTGAAGCCAAACCTCCAAGGAAACCGAGGATCAAGCTCGGAGACATAATGGGTGTAAGTGAACTTCTTTGTTATCAAATTATGAGTCTTGACTAATTATTCTCTGTCTACACATTAGACAGTTTGGTTAGACCCATCTGATGCTGATATTTTCAGAAAACTGTGATATGCTTTCTTGATTAGTAGTTATCTTACAGGAATTGGGGAGATTCAATGCGATTACATGTTGTTTGTGTAGATACTGAACCAGAGAGCAATTGAGGTCTCAGAGAAAGTGAGACCTGTTCCAGAAATCAGGACAGGAGATATTGTAGAAATCAAATTGGTAAGTTTTTTGATACTTGGAAGCCTATTTGTTATGCATCGAATCGAAGTTTTGATACTGAAATATGGTTTTCATTTGCAGGAAGTTCCTGAAAACAGACGTAGGCTATCTATCTACAAAGGCATAGTGATGTCGAGACAAAACGCAGGCATACACACTACCATTCGTATTCGGAGAATCATTGCGGGTATCGGTGTTGAAATCGTGTTTCCCATGTGAGTTTTTTCCCTCTCCAATTACCATTTGGTATAACACCTACTTTGATTGTGAGTTTTCGCAAGTGTTTTGATGTATTCATAAGCCTTTTTGATGTAAAGGGAAAACCATCAGCTGAGCCGTAGGATGACTCATGGCTTTTTGATGACTCCGAGCTTATATATAGATACTGAGTTAAAACTCTCTAATTATTACACGAAAGTAATTAGAATCTGTGCATAGCTATAACGTTAATAACTCCTTAGTTGCTGTTTTACTTTCCCAGTCATGGTAGCCTAAATCATTATTGGAACGATCATGTCTGCTCATGTGTCCTATCTTTCATTATGTTATAACATACAAACTTCTTGTAATATATTTTGGTTAATATCTTGATTTTTGGGATTAAAGAAAAGTGTTTGATATGTGCTGATTCTCCTAATCGTTCAATTTGACAGATACTCTCCCAACATCAAAGAGATAAAAGTGGTGAGTCACAGAAAAGTGAGAAGAGCAAGGCTTTATTACCTGAGGGACAAGCTTCCCCGTCTGTCCACTTTCAAGTGAACACCATCCGCTGTGCTGTGTTCGACCTCCAAAGGTAGTAATCGTCTGCTGTCTGCTCTGTTCTTGTAAGAATTGTTTTTTTTTTTCTTAAGCCTGTAAGTCATGGCATGCACAGTCTTCTGAGAAAGTAAATCAAGATTAGTCGAGCTTCCGGTTGATGAATGTAGACCTGTTCCTTGTTTGATAATGAATGATATTCAACCTTTTTAGGACTTTGATTTTAATTCTATGAAAAGGTGGAACACAACTTCTTGTGATTATATCACCCTAATTTTGTCTCATTGAATCAATAATATTTCTAGCTAACCCGTTGGAATTGCAAATTCATCATGTTTGGTTATTCATACGATTACTGTAAGTACCAAAATAAGAAAATTAAAACATGTAACAGAGGAAGTGAAGAAGTCTAAAACAGTAAACATATGCATAGCACAAATACAACATTATTAGTATATTATTAGTATATTTAACATTATTAGTATATTATTAGTATATATAACATTAACAGTAAACTGACAATCAAAGGACAACATTATTAGTATATTTAAAACCAAACGAAATCTAAAAGGAAGTAGAAACAAGTCTAATTACCCTGTGAATTCGGGAAGAACCATCGAGCTTGAGAGAAGAAGCGTATGGAGGAGAAGACGCATTGTGGCAAAGGTTCCTTGATTCGGGTGGTGAGATCATAGACATATATACGGTTGGGATCTTTCATACCAACATGATCGAGGCCACTGAAATAAATGGGGACTACTGTATCATGGTTGGCTCGGGAAACTCATGGCTAAAGCTGTTTTATGTTGCGAGGAAGAACTAATTCCTTCTGAACTAACTTCTTGGAAGAAAAACAGTCAATAAATGGATTTGTGTAAGAAGAAATTTGTGTGTAATGTTTTATGATGGAAAACAGAACACATAAATGACACTCAAACAAGTCTACTAGAGTTGAAACTAGTTCTGAATCATTTTCTTTCTAATAGTATTATTAAAACATGAACACATGGAGTTTTATAGCCAAGATGAGAAGTTACAACTACCAGATCCTAACAACAGTTCACTTTGAAGCTCTAACAAAGCTTGAGAAAGTTGAGGAGTCATCTTGTAGAAGATGTTGTGGTTTTCCTTGTTCAACCAGGCTTCCGCGATCAAGAATTAGGATGCTGTTTTGAGAGGATCACTTTTTAAATGATGACGTGGATGCCACTCATCTCTCCGGTTTCATCAACCCCAAGTGTCTCTCTAACCCACTTTCATTTTTGTAGAAAAGTTGCTCAAAACAATAATCATCGACCAAATATTGAAGATTTTTTTATAAACAAAAGACTAGATGAGTATCCAACAAATACTACTAATTACACAATATTAAGATGCATGTTATTATGATTAGGAAACTCAAGATGCATATTATCTAAATAAATGGATAAAAACTTACTGCAAAGCGAATCTCCTAGTCTCATTAGCAAAAGACTTTTCACAAGCTCCCTGAAAATCAGAATGTTAAGAAAATGAATAAAAATACCAATCAAATGGAAAATTAAAAAATATAAATCAGATAAACCATATTTGGAGCGCGTCTAACGCAACTCTTAACTCTCACATCCTAAATTGCATTTAAGCCAATGGACATCTTTTCCACAATAACAAAATGCAGAAGAAAATCTGATGTTCAGTGTTCAAAGAATATATATCCTTTCTCATTTTTCCAACAAACCAAATGTAAGGATTCTGATGTAGAGCAAACAACTCAGAAACACTTATCCCAAACTCATGTTTCTTCAAATAACATTTCTATTTATTACCTTACATCAGACGATTCTATAAAGACAGCAGAGGTGAAGCAACTTTGGTTTTCTCATCCTCTCTGTCTCCTTCACCTCTACTTGTACTCTGGCTGCATATGGAACAACCTATTTGGATCCCAAAAAAAATGGTTAGTTTCCTTGGAAGGTACACAGAAGAGGCTGAGATAACATGTTTAACGATTGCTTCAGAGCTAAGTGGACTCTACCTCACCTTACGGAAGATATGATGAAGAAATGATATTTCTTTGAGAGGCATTTACACTGTAAATACAATATCTCTTGATGGGCATTTCGATAAAACAAGCTATCAAATTCCACAATACAATATCTCTCACGGGCATTGCGTCGAACAGGTTCAGTGCTTCCACTAAACTCTTCTTCCTTGTGTAAAAATAAAATAAAGAAGCAGAGGCCGATATGTGTTTAGTATGAAATAAATCAAACGTTTGGGGCACAATATGAAAAAGTGTGAACATTAGGGAGATGCAATCAGAGTTATTTTAGTAGAATTGGAAGTTAGGGGATCGATTTGAAAACAAAGAGAGGGGAAATTACAGGAGCTAAAGAGTGTGTGGTGAATGAACTAACAAACACACATGAAGCGCCAAGAGCCAATGCTTTAATTAAAGACGTCGGTTCCACGCCGAACGGATCCGACGACTTGACGCAAGACTTACCAAAGTCAAGACAAATTGAGATTTTCTATTTTTTTTTTTTTATAAATAGCAGCATAAGCCATAATCATCAAAACATATCACACAAACACAAAAGAACGAAAGAAAAAAAAAGGGTAATGATGATTCCAAGCCAATCTTATTGCTTTTCTGGTGTTGTTACCTTGTATTTCTTCTTCTTGGTTTCCCTCGTTCTACACACTCTTGCTTCTCCTATGCTCCACCTTTGCCGTCATGATCAGAGGGATGCTCTTCTGGAGTTCAAACACGAGTTTCCGGTAAACGAATCCAACTCAAGTCCATCTTTAAGTTCATGGAACAAGAGTAGTGATTGCTGTTTTTGGTGGGGTGTCAAATGCGATGCTAAATCTGGCGAGGTGATTTCACTTGACCTTGGTTTCATCTCTCTCAACAACTCTTTGAAACCAGATAGTGGTCTTTTCAAGCTCCGGCATCTTCGTCACCTAGCTCTTTTCCACTGCGATCTCTATGGAGAAATTCTTTCTTCATTAGGAAACCTTTCTCATCTCACACATCTTGACCTTTCGGGTAATCATTTAGGAGGTGAAGTTCCGGCTTCAGTAGGATACCTAACCCAACTAAGATACCTAAGCCTTTGGAGTAACAACTTCAGTGGGAATATTCCTGTGTCATTTTCCAATTTAACGAAACTGTCATATTTAGACATTTCAGACAATCAATTCACGGGTGAAAATTTCCCTCTTATACTTCTAAATTTAACCAGTTTGTCCTCCTTAAGCATTGCCCGAAATCAATTTGAATCCACGCTTCCACCTGACATGAGTGGATTCCACAACTTGGAGTCTTTTTATGTGGGTGGAAACTCATTTTCCGGGCCTTTTCCTACATCTTTGTTCATGATTCCTTCGTTAACAGTGGTTGGTTTGGGGAGAAACCAGTTCAAGGGACCTATAGAATTTAGTAATATATCTTCGTCCTCTAAGCTTCACTATCTATCCCTTTCTCAAAACAAATTCGATGGCCCTATCCCCAAATCCATATCAAAATTTCTCAATCTTCAATTTTTATTTCTTAGTGGCAACAATTTCAGTGGGTCAATCCCCACATCTATATCAAAGTTAGTCAAACTCGAGTCTCTTGATCTTAGCCTCAACAATTTCATTGGGCCAATCCCCACATCTAGATCAAAGTTAGTCAACCTGGTTTTTCTCGATCTTAGCCACAACAATTTCATTGGGCCAATCCCTAGATCAAAGTTAGTCAAACTCGGTTATCTTGATCTTTCCAACAATAAGTTAGAAGGTGAAATACCCTATTGGATCTGCAAGCTTAGACCGTTTATGTTAGATTTGTCCAGCAATAGCTTCAGCGGCTCCATCCCTCAATGTTTGAAGAATACTGTTGTTGTTCTCAGAAAGCTAAATTTGCGTAACAACAATTTCAGTGGAATTCTTCTTCCAGAGATATTTGTTAATGCTACCCAGCTAAGGTTAGTTGACGTCAGCGGCAACCAGTTGGAGGGAAAACTTCCAGAATCATTGATCAACTGCACATCTTTGGAAATTTTGATTGTGAGAGGCAACAGAATTAAGGACAAGTTTCCATCTTGGTTGAGTTCTCTGCCGTCGTTACATGTCTTGATCCTACGATCAAACGAATTCTACGGGCCATTGTATCATCCCCATGTGTCCATTGGGTTTCAAAGTGTAAAAATCATCGATATTTCACATAATGACTTCACTGGAACTTTGCCACCCTTCTATTTCTCCAACTGGCGTGAAATGACCATATTACCCGAAGAACCTGGTGGCATGTACATGGTAGATTATGGCATGTATAACGATAGCCATCAAATTTCGATGGAAATGATGAATAAAGGTGTTGATACGAAATTTGAGCTGATCCGAAAAGACTTCAGAGCTATTGACTTTTCGGGAAACCGTTTTTTTGGAAAGATCCCGATATCCATTGGATTGTTGAAGGAATTGCGTCTTCTCAACTTATCAGGCAATGCATTCACAAGCGATATACCTCAGTCATTGGCAAATCTGACAAATCTGGAGGAACTAGACTTATCCCGGAATCAGCTGTCAGGTCAGATTCCTCGAGATCTTGGCAGCCTCTCCTTTCTGTCGACCATGAACTTCTCCCACAACAATCTCGAAGGTCCAATACCACGAGGCACACAGTTTCAAGGGCAAAATTGTTCAGTATTCATGGACAACCCCAAACTCTACGGTCTCGAAGATATATGCGGAGAAACTCATACACCACAAGAACCCGAGGATTTGTCGGAGCCAGAAGAACAAGTGATTAGTTGGATAGCAGCGGCCATAGCCTATGTACCTGGTGTGTTCTGCGGACTGGTGATTGGACATATCTTCTCTCCACACAAACACGAGTGGTTCATGGCAATGTTCCGTCGAAACAAGCCCAGAAGTGCCCGTTGAACACCATCTCTTGTAGTCTCTTTAAGTGTTTGTGAAGTATATGTATGTGTGTGTTGTCCAAATGTAGTTTTCTATTTTATGGTTTTGTAATAAAAGTCGAAACAACTTCAATTCACATTTGATCAAAAAAAAAAAAAAAAAGGTCGCTGGTGGGATTTGATCTTAAACTGAAAATGCATTTAGACGAATGTATGAATTATAGACTCCATAGTTAATGTATCGGGTTAGTTCCTTAACCTATGGTGTGTATGTGGTTATCTGGAATGTTATATGCTTTTTGGTGATTTTGATTTTATCATTTGTCTCTTTCATAAAAACCAAATAATTCACGTCGTTTTAAAAGTCTTCCTTACAAAAATTTCCAAGTCAAAAAGGCCAATGGAAACTTTCATCTCCTAAATCACAGAGGATGAAAGTCTCTAATTGAGAATTCAATGGTGAATACAACAAATGAAAAATTGATACGAATCTTGGATTATTAACAACAACAAAAAATATTTAGAAAAAAGTATCTAGGATCCTTCATCTTTCTCTCAAATGAGAGGCCTAACTTACTACAGAAAACACCCTTCTTCTTTTCCAACTTACAGTTTGTGCCATCACTGAAAAAAATAAGAAAAGTTTCGTAAAAGGTAAAGATGTTGAAGACAAACACAGAACAAGGAAAGAAAGGCTAAAAAAATAAGAAGACGAAGACGAACAAAGAGAAACAGCAAAATTGAGAGGGAAGACAAGGAAAGAGCGAAGCTGCACAGCAAAAACTCTCGATTCCCTCTCGTTCCTGGATCAATTGCTCAAATTTGAACAAGTCTCTGGTTGTTTGATTCGATTCCATCTCATGTAGAACCAAATTCCCACTAAACTCTTCTTCCTCACATTAGTCATTAGAGTCAAATAATATGAAACCAAAGTAGTAATTAATGAGTACCCAAAACTATTTTTATAATCTTTCTCCATGAAACTGATTACAAATCATATGATATTTCTTAAGCCGCACGCAACTATGCACAAAGGAGTATGGAGTTTCTCTTAATCCCTGGTATATCTTGGGCGACAACAGTGAAACCCATGTCCAAGATTAAAGCCTCATCACCTAAAGAAACCATTTTACCCATCTCTGCTTCAAAGGCTTTAACTTGTAGATGCGAAACTGCCATTTGGAGTGTTTCACGATACAGCCTAGACGCAGAACTTGTCCAGATACTGTGGTTGCAACCTGTCTCCTGAAGTAAGGAATTAACTTATCCAAATCGCGTACTCTGTCCTCAGAGAAAAAGAGACGATGCTCGACATTTTTTTTAAAATACCCATCTTGGCGTGGGATATCACCAGAGAAATCCCAAACAAAGACACGACCAGAGGCAACAGAAGCCATGTAGACTTTGCCAACTTTGCGATTATAGACAATTTGTTCATATTTTCCACGGGGACGATGGTCAACGTTTCGGGCTAAGGATGTGAAGCTTCCTCGGCCTTGTTCTGCCCTATATGGGTGTCTCCGGTGGCTTCCGGTGCCACCGCTAGGCTCCGACTCTGTAGCTGCGGTCTTCATCTCTGGCCGGAAATCGATTAGCCCCTCCCCGTTCGAGTTGCCTACGCCGGGGTTGGTAAGCTTTCGATCTCCGCTCCGACTTTGTTTTGCTTGCAGCCGCGGCGGTGGCGTGATTGTTCCTTCCTCGCTTGCGTTTCTTCCTTTAAGTTCAGGGTCCGAGCCTCCGGCGGTGGCTTGAAGGCGACCTAATCTTCTCTGAGGTGTTGTGGTGTGGTTAACTGGTGCGGCGAGTCGACGCGGAAGCTCTATGGCTTCGGCGAAGGGGAGTCGGTGGCTCTTCGGTGGTGGCGTATCTTGGCTCGAGGATGGCTGAGAGGTCTTTCGCCGGAGATCTGGCGGTGACTCTAACGAGGCTTCGAGGGGCGGCTTGTCTCGCGCCGGTTTGGTGGGTTGTGCCTTTGTCAGGAGGAGTCTCGGTGTTCAACGGTAGGATCCGCCTGAGGATGGCGGTTCCTCACGGTGGTGTGATCAACGTTGGAATCGACAAGACTGTACCTGACCGGATTGAAGATGAAGGGTTTCGCGTGGTAAAAAAGAGGAGATGTGTGTCGGCGGTGGTGATGAGTTTGAGTGGTGAAATTTGTGTCCGTTAGTTACTTCGGTGGTAGTCGGCGTTTGTGGCCGTGGGGTTATTCAGGATCTTGGTCGAGCCATCTCTGAGTGTCGGGAGTACGCGGACTCATGTGTCTAGCGGAGCCGCCTGAGTTTGGTGTGACTGAGCCCGAGCTACCTTTTCCCATCACAATTTTTGCTTTCTTTGTTAATCGATTCATCTAGCCTACTCTATTTCCAAGTCTTTTTCCGCTCTTTGTTCATGTTTACCGGCGGCGTTGTACTGTTCCGACGTCTGTTTTGGGATTTTAATAATATTATTTAACTTCTAAAAAAAAAAAAAAGGTTTCTCCACGTGTCATCGCCTTTCTTGGTAAAAACCATCTTGTTATGCATGATCCAAACAATTAAGTAATCTTTGGTCATGTCGTCTATCCAGACGACACAAGCTAGGTTGGATCTCGTCTGGTTGGAAATTTTCAGGAACGATAGAGATTGAATGTGGTAGATCAATCCTCTCTACCGTCAATGGATTGAGAATGTAGAGATTGCAAAGATGGGTTAAGCATCAAGAGCCAGCTACCGTAACTCGCAAGACAACAACTCCGTGTAAAGTCAACACCCAGATCTTGAGTCTTGTAAAGGTTGTCTTTATCATCTGGAACAAATAAACCACAGCTATTGCTTTTGCTATTGGTTTCCGGGAAGAGTATCAGCCACGGAATCTGATTTCGCTTGGAGACGCAGCTTCTCGAAGCAGAGTTCCACGACCTACAAACTGATTTAGCTCGATTGAAATCTGTGAAACTCAATCGTCCGAAAGCTCCGACCACTTTGCAATTACCGGAGGCAGATTAGATTTATTCTCGCTATCATCCATTGCTCAAAACAATAAAAACTTCTTTGATACGCAAGAGAGTTTTTCTTACGAGTAGAGGCCCAGATTTCTAAGACCTAATTAGGTTAATATTACTATATAGCTACAGAAATATAAAAATGGAAAATTTGATTCTTACCTTTCCATTAATTTCTCTTTTCCTTCCTTTTTTACTCCCGAATCTCTTGTGACCTTTCTTTTGTTTTATAACCTCAAAGTTCGGGATATCTCCGTGGACCAAAAAGTTACACCATATGTTATAAAATTTATAACTCCGTGAAAAAAAATCTAAAAACGAAAAAGTGAAATCATCCGTGAAAAATAAATCAAATAAGATTGAGAACGTCGATACGAAATCACTCACCGATAGAAAAACCTAAAAGAGTAACAATTATTTTATTGAATATTTTATTTTATATTATATGGTTTCCAATTAAATTTTGGAACATGTATCCAAATATTTAGTTTTTCTTATTCATATTTTAATTATGTTTTTATTTTATTTTTATTAACTCTTTATTTTATGATAATTTGAAATTTTCTATTTTTTATTTTTGTTTAGTACATTTACTTTTTAGGATTAGAAATCGTTTTTTTTCTTCCTATTATATGGTTTCCAATTAAATTTTATCACATGTTTCATAATATTTATTTTTTCTATTCCTATTTGAATTATGTTATTATTATTTTATTTTTATTAATTATGCCTTTTATGATAAAATAATTTTTGTTTAGTAACTTTACCGTTTAGGATTATGAATCAATTATAATTTTTTTCTGTATTTTTTCGCTTTTCCATTTTTTCTATTAACTTTGGATTTTAGGATAAATTTACATTTTTTCTTTTTTCCTTTTGTTTAGTAATTTTACCTTTTAGGATTAGTAATTCATTATAAATTTTTTCAATTATGTTATTATTATTTTATTTTTATTAACTCTCCCTTTTTATGATAAAATTATTTTTGTTTAATAACTTTACTTTTTTGGATTAGGAATCAATTATA
Source organism: Eutrema heterophyllum (assembly GCA_002933915.1). Classification (NCBI taxonomy): domain Eukaryota; kingdom Viridiplantae; phylum Streptophyta; class Magnoliopsida; order Brassicales; family Brassicaceae; genus Eutrema; species Eutrema heterophyllum. Next base: position 518,764 of record PKMM01022450.1, read on the forward strand.
AATTTTTTTGAATTTTAAGCTTTTCATTTTTTCTATTAACTTTGGATTTTAGGATAAATTTACATTTATTCTTTTTTTTCTTTTTTTAGTAACTTTACCTTCTAAAATTAGTAATTCATTATAATTTTTTNGCTTGTTCCTCAACCTTCTCCTTGCTAGCAACCATCGATTCTTTATATTGAGAGCCGTGGAGGACTTCCTCAATCTCTATTAGAGACTCATCATTCTCATCAATCAAATGCTCCTCCACTTGGCTCTCATTAATTTTTCCTTCGAGATTCTCCATGGGTTTACTAGAAAGGGAACGTCCTTGAGCATTTTGATGATCTAAAGGCATGATCCTAGAAGATAGGGCTTCAACCTTTCGGTGTAGATCATCATAAGAGTAATCAACCTTGTCATGAATCTCGGCCACCATCTTATTCAACTCATTTTCTCTATTAGTTTGCCCGGTTAGGAGTTGTTGAAGCATGCCCTTCATTTCAAGGTCTTGTTGTGTACCCAAATCCACATTATCTTCTTCAAACCGTGTAGTGGCATCAAAACCTCCATCAAAGTGAGCTAATTTTAGAGAGGCATTGATGAGCTTGTCTATCAATGTGGATTGCTTGTCCACTCTTTCTTTTAGCCTTCATTTCCTTAGTTCTCCTTTGCTCCTCATTAGTGATATATCATGGTTTTTACCCCTTTTAAGCCATGATATATGTCCGTTTTATAGAGTATTTCTACTATTTTGTAGTGTTTTAGAGTCTTTTACAGGTTTTAGCACGTTTGGAGCATAATTGGAGATATTAGAGCTTTTTGGAGCATTTTGGAGCAAAACAGAAGTTCGTGTAGCTGAGTACCCGATTTGAAGCCCTTATATCGACCGACACCACCTGGTGTCGATCGATACTGACACCATGAAGGAAGGAAGCACGTCACTGCCCGAGTATCGATCGATACCACTTAGGTATCGGTCGATACCGTCGTCCATGGGGAAGGAAACGCGACTTTTATGAAGAGTTGAAGAATTGCAAAATTGCCCAGAAGACTTTATTATTTACAATTTAGCCCAAAACATGTTTTAGCACTATAATTAGGTTTTTGAGCCACTTTTGTTGGCTACGCATTNTCAAACATTTGTCAAAATATAATTGGAAATTTATTAAACACGTGTCAAAATCTGATCGATTAACTTGACACGTCTCACGATCATACGAATTACTAACTTTGAAATATATTCGTTTATATAATAAGATCCAATAAATATTACCATGTCTTTTAATAAAAATCATTTTTTCTTTTTCAACTTTTATAATATGGAAATTGGAACTCATACCAAATATTAGATCCACTATCATTTGAGTCATTTCTTCCTCCTTAGATTAAGTAGATAAATGGCTAATTTTTTTGTAAAGGAAGCATGAATCAAGATCAAGTTTTCTTTTCTAATTTGGACAACTAGGTAGTTTTGCATTAATCCCAAAAATATGTTACAGTACTCATTTATTCCATTTTCCGCTTTTGGGGAGATATAATTATACAGTATCTTCTCGTCCTATACAAAAAGAAAAAAGCGGAAACTAAAATTCCAAGAAGAAACCCAAAAAAATAAAAAAGGAACTTTTAAGTTTAAAAGGTTCATTCATTCATTGAAAGAGAAGAGGCATTATGTATATATGTATAGATAAGACCCACCTTATAAACTTAACCACCAAAGAGAAGCCCAAGACTCAAATAAAAAAAAAGTCTTTCCTTTTATGTCTGCAAATTCCAATTTCTAAAGCAGAAATCTCATTTGGTCGTTTTCTCAGAAAGCCTAAGAGTCTCTCTCATCAATCTCATTCAAGCAAGAGAGAGCAAGCTTCAAAATCCTTCCTTTACCACTGAGAAGCACCATGAACTTTGAAGCTTTTTCTCCTCAGAGTTGGTGAAGCAGTTCTGCTTGAGGAAATGACCCATTTGACGGCAAGTCCAGAAGAAGGAGGTCTTGATCGGAACTGCAATTACCTTCATAGCCAAACACTGTAGAACCACTTTCTTGCGCAAACACAGAAGCCAAGCTTTTTGGTCTGAAGCATGAGACGTTGTTCTCTGTCATAGCTTTGCTTTCATGGCTTGCTTTCATCTTCGTTACACTTTTGGGGCTCCTCATAAGCCCTCTTGACTCTGTAACCAAAACAAGAGAATCAACAAAACAGGAAGATTGATTGCAGAACCAACAAGACTGATGAAAACGTCCTTATGACTGACCTGACTTTAATTGCGTTTGGTTTTCACAGCGTCTCTTAATGGTTACAATATTTTTAGGTACATTTGGGTTTGAGCTTCTTGAAGTTGCAGTAACAGAATCTCCGGTCCCCTTTTTCCGATCCTGCAGCAAACTATATATGAACTTCTGGCAAAAGTTGTTATTATGTCAGTGTTTCAATAAGAGTAAGCCGAACCATCAGGAGGTTATAGCCTTCCACCAAACGAGATTTGTTAAAATCAGACAAAGCAAGCTTCTTAAAAGTCCTTAAGTCTTCGAGTTTTGCCCCAGAGGAGGAAGGCATCTCAAAGACACCATCTGCAATAAGTTTCTGAAACAAAGAGAAGTTCTCTTTGAACTGAGCACTTTCGAACATCGTTCTGAGGCTGCAAAAGCAAAACATGAAGGATTAGAAATTTGTTCGATCTAGTTTCGTAGTTTTTCAAAATGCAATGCAGTTCGAACCTATCAGGAAGGTTAATAGAGTCAATCTGAGGAAGTAATTTCATCAGTTTCTTCTGTTCTTCCTCTGTGAATTGTTCTATGAACTCATCAAAGTTGAAAACATCCTGCAATAGAATATAGTTTTCAAGGCCATTGTCACAAACTCTTTAAACTTGAGACTTCCAAATGCAGATATTCACCATATTGAACAGAATTGCTTGAAACTTACCTTCAAATCAATGCTACAGAGTGGTGAACTATGGCTCCCCAGGACATGCACTCTTCCAGTTTGAGACTTGGTTCTGCCAACAATAAAAAGAAAAAAAAAATTCCATTTATTATCTTTCTTTGAGTAAATTGTGAGCTAATGTGCAAAATCTCTTTGAAGATATATTGAGAATATTTCACCTTTTGAGTTGCTCTTGCTTTATTGCTTGTCCACCAGAGTCTGAACCCCCCTCTCCTCCAATCTCAGTACGCTTCACGGAATGTGAGTATGCCTCACTGATGGATGACTTGTTCTCAACAGAAGAGAGCGAGCTGGCTTCAGACTCCTCTTCCCGAGCAAACGAGTGGGGATTCCTCATTAGCACACTCCCATGTCCAAACTCAACAGAGACCATTGATATTTCATTCTCAAAAAGAAGATCTTCCTCTGATGAAACTGAGAGACACGACGATTGCTGCTCTTGTAGAATATTGTAAAGGTCCTTTGTGAGCTTTTCAACAGAAGAGGACTTTGGACGGCCCACACACGTCCTCCTCTTGCAAGGAACAGTCGTGTCCCATGCGTTAGATTGAGATGGACCTGAATAAACAAAGTTCACATAGACACTAAGGAGCTGTTTTTCTTTAAATCTCAAATCGTTGCTCAAAACGAAGAACAACAAAGTCGACAAACCTGTTAACTCGCTCCCATCTGCACTACTAAACTGTGCACAGCTCTCAGAGTTTGATATAGCCGAACCAGAACTCGACCTATTACTAGCATCCTCCTCTACCACAGCCTTCTTCAAACCATAATTGAATTCCAAGAGAGGTCTTTTAATGGCGAGGTTTTCTTGAATTGCTTTCCTCTTGAGCATCTTCGTCTCTTTGTTCTTGTTACTCAGAGAAATGCTCTTCATTCTTTGATACCTCTGATGATCCTCATGCTCATCACCATCAGCACGAGAATGAAGCGGTGTGTAGTTCACAAGTGTTCCCTTTGTTCTCCAACGCGATCCACATGCATTGCACAATACCGGCTTCTCTGGTGGCCCATTTCGCCACAGAGGTGTGCCTGTTTCAATGGAAGAACAAAATGTCTCAAAATTTGCAAACTGGAGCTTTGAAACAACACTTGAATTGTGACTTATACAACAGATTCAGACTCCAAAACAATCACACATTTTTCATTTTTCATATCCAGGTAGAACAATGATCTCTAATTAATACCAAACATCCTAAAGTCTTAAACATCAACCAGAGCTAATCCTAAACAAAATTTCATTGTTTTTTTTACCACAACTGAGAATTATAAACACAAATTCAGATCCCAGAATCGTGTATTTGTTGACTAATCAATTGATTCCAATCAGAGTGACTCACAAACAGAGACGAAGTGTTGTTCTAAAGATCATTGAACAAAAAAAACAAACAAAAACCAAATATATATTGTTAAAGAAACATAATTCCCAAATGCTCATTTATGTTCCTGAGTCCAGGAAGTCTTTGCTGTATCTCTTCAATAATTGTTACAATTTGTTTTTTTAAAAAGCATATAAGAAACCTGTAATCAAATCATTTTCCCAGAAAAAGGGCATCTCACCCATAATAAAAGTGAATAATTCATACAAATTTTCTCATCATCAAATCGAAATTGGAGATACAAGAACTCACTTGTAACTCCACAGTGACAGCAAGGCCCTTGCTTCCCCATAATCTCTCTCTTTTTTTTTTTTCAAAAATGAAAATCTAATTTCAGAGGAAGGTTTCAATTTATAATGACAAAGACTTTTTGGAAAGAAATTTAAGTTTATAAAATTTTGTTCAATATTGAGCTATAATTGGAATATACAAACAGGGCTATTAACTATTGAGAGGCTTCTCTCTGGCAAAGGAAAAAACCCAGAAAAAGGTTTTTCTGCATATGAACAAATTGAAGCCAAGAACAAAAAAAAAACCCAGAAAAAATTCCTACGAGAAAATTCGAGGAAATACAGCAAAACAAAAAAAAAAATCTGGAAAAAAACCCCAAAACAGTTCCTGAAAAATAAAAATCAAACCAAATTTCTAAGAGATAATTTTGTTTTCCTTTCTTTCTTTCTTTTTTTCGGTTCCTTGAGCTATCAGTCTAATACAATCCAATAGAAAAGAGAAGAGACTAATTGAGAGAGGAATCTAATAAATGGCTGTGAAAAAGGGAAAGAGAGAGAAACTGAGGGTTTTAGAGCGAGAAAGTGTGTATATATAAAATGGCTTTTTTTGGTCGACATAAAATGCCTCTTTCATCTTTCTTTTTTTTTTTATATATTTGTATTATTATGAAGTAAATTTTTGAGTTTAAATTTATGAATCCGTTCGATTTCATTTTTTATCAAAAAAAAATAATATATAATTTTTATTCGTTTTGGGTCTATAATGGTTAGTAAAATGATGAGAGGAAGTTGGAAGAATATTATTGCTTATACCTTATGGTTCCTTCCTTCTTGTTGACTTCAGACTTTTCTTTCTTGTTTGTTTTTCTTTTGATATTTCCAACGTATATAATAAATATAATAACGACAATTAAATAGTAATGACTATGATAAGATAATAAAATGGGGAAGAACGAAAAAATCATACCATTTTGGTCCTAAAATTATTGGTTCCAAACAAATATTACATTAGATTGGATACGTAGGGAAACAGATCGGATATCCGGGAAATTTTGGGATATCCGGATCCAATTTTTAATTATCTGGATTTGGATTCGGGGTTTCCAGATATCTGCCTAGATATTACGATATTCGCGGATATTCAGATCCGTAAAAAATATTAAAATATTAAAAATAATGACAAAATTAATTTTTTGTATAATATTTTGTAAAAAAAATCTGTTATTATTAAAAATATTTAANAATTTAACTATCCGGATCCGGTTTTGACGGATCTAAGATTTTACTATCCATATCCGGATCCGACTTCCTCGGATATCCGGATTTTCGGAGCGGATCGAAGCGGATTTCGGATCGGATCCCGGATTATAGTTCCACCCCTAATAGATAGATACACTCTTTATTTCCAATACTTATGTATATGTAAATGCCTATTTAACTCTCTCTTTTAAATCTCCCTTACAAAATACAGCTGCAAAGTGTATGCAAATCTTTTTTTTTTGTCGACATTATGTGAAATTATACCGGAATATACCATAGATACTCGAATTAGTAAAATGTAGTTTTATATGCTCGTTAAATTAAAAAGCACTAAAAATAAGTGTTTGATTACATGTTTGTCATCTAATTTACATATGCACACCGTTGGATTCAAACTTGAGTTATATCACAATCTATGCGTTTGAATTTGTTTAACAATGTAATAATCGATTCTAGTTTTTCTTAACTTAGAAAATATTTTTTTTTGTCAACGACTAGATGAAAAGCTTATTCATAGAGACACGATACTGGTAAAAAAAAATTTATTTTTGGGTAAGTGGGATTAGGCCCCTTTTTTCTAACAACAGAAGACCAAAATTATTGATATTTTTTTTTGCTAACTTTTTTTTTTTTGTTCATAAAAGAAAAACAAAGTAAAAAAGAAAGAAAGAAATGGCATGTAAAGTCACCGTCCACCATGACGATCATGGACACAACTCCTCTCTCCACCGTTTGATTTAGCTAAAAAGAAATTCAAAAATGGGTCCCACTTTTTTATTTTTCTTTGGTGATTGTGAATGTGATTAGGGAACTAATGCGGGACGAACACGGGAATTGCTCATTTAATTTTTGATATATGGATCTCAATTTATTTTCTAACTATCGTTTGATCAAAATAATTCTCAAATTATAATTGACTTTGCAAAATCGAGATTAAAAAAGTCAAACGCTAATTTCTAAATGAATATTATGTCCACTAAATCAACTGTAACTCATTCAATACAACACCGAATGAGTTGAAACCGCTAACTCAATTTCCTATAATTTTGATGAAGAACTTCAAAACTAAATCCAAAGGGAAGATTTCCATCCGAGTCGATCTTCTAGACACATATTTTCGATGCAAGATTGATTCGGATGGAAGTCTTCCCTTTGTATTTTGCTTTGGAGCTCTTCATTAAAGTTATAGGAAATTGAGTTAACTTTCCAATGAGAGTTTTCAACTCATTCGGGGTTATTGAAGGAGTTATAGCCGATTTAGTGGACACATATTCATTTAGTGGCTGTAACTCCTTCAATACAACCCCGAATCAGTTGAAACCACTCCCATTGGAAAGCTAACTCAATTTCCTATAACTTTGATGAAGAGCTCCAAAGCTAAATCCAAAGGAAAGGCTTCCATCCGAGTCGATTTTGCATCGAAAATATGTGTATAGAAGATCGACTCGGATAGAAGTCTTCCCTTCAGATTTATCTTTGGAGCTCTTTATCAAAGTTATAGGAACTTGAGTTAGATTTCTAATGGGAGTAGTTTCAACTCATTCGGGGTTGTATTGAAAGAGTTACAGCCGATTTAGTGGATATGTATCCATTTAGAAATTAGCGTTTGACTTTTTTAATCTTAATTTTGCAAAATCAACTATAACTTAGAGAATTATTTTGATAAAGCGATAATTGGGAAATAAATTGAGCGAGCGTCCATAGATCATGAATTAAATGAGCAATTTCCCGACGAACACCATACATTTATACGTGTTTTCATTATAATATTCCTATTTCTTTTGGATTTTACTATGGTTTGTATTGAAATGTTTGAATTTTGTTTTCTCTTCGGTGTACTTTGAAAGAGATTGTAAGGTTCTTGATCAACATATTAAGAATTCAAGATATGGACATTGGAGTGGATATATGCAACGATATAAGCTTTTGGGCTTTATAATTCAAAGACTGTCAATTTATACATTTTTCTCATATATTGACTCATACTCTAGCAAGTCATGGTTTATTCGATACAGGTTTTTTCTTCTTGATATACGTAACTTCCAATTTGATTAACCTAATGTTTATATTGTGACTAAGTTTTGTTTAAAAGTATAATCTCGTCAAAAAATCTCATTTCAACTAAAAATAAAAAACCGAAACAAGTAAAATCACATACTTTTGACTTTTGAGATAAACTATTTCAAAATTGTATCTTAAACGCAAATACTAGGTTGCAAATAGATAAAATAGTATGACTTTTTATTTGTAAATATATTTAATGTGATTTAATGCCTTTTGATTGGTAACATTTTAAATTAGCTATGAATTTGTTATTTTTTAAATGACGAAAATAAATAGTTAAGTATATTACACAAAGAAACTAGTTTTGATGAGAAAACTGCAAATACCAAAATAAAGGATCCCTAAAATGATAAATTAGCGAAATAAGATTTTACAAAATGATTGATAATTTTTTTTTATATAAAGAGAATAGAGTCGTGTTGTATACTGCAATGCAAGATAATTATGAGAATGATGAATTTACAGGACTCAAAGATTAGTTACGAATGTTGAAGAATAACATGTGTCAGAAATCGAATTTGATATGAGTAGTCTTACCAAATTTAAAATTAGTGCCAGAAATTCAGATGCCAATCACATCTCTATTCCATTTAAAAAACGATGGTAATGAAATAATGTGTAGGCAAAATGATGGAGGAAGATCGGACGGCTGACAAAAGGCGATGAGAATTGGAATGCGATAAGAGGTGAAAGACAAAAAGGTCATGCCTCAGTCGTGCTTACAATTACAAAACCCAATTTCATTTTTTTTTTTTTTCGTTTTCATACGCTAATAATTAAAAATTTGTAATCATACAACATTTCTCATGAACACCAGAGAAATGAAATACACGTCTCATCGTTGCATTTTGTTTTGTAAAATAGCACTCTCTCTCTCTCTCTCTCTCACTGCGTGTCTCTCACCTTTCTTTTCACTACGCGAATCGAATCATGAAACCAACGATCAAGAACAACAAAAACCAAGAACACTAGAAAATTGAAAAACGATAGAAACAATCTGTTGCATCAAAGACTCTTTAAAAATCGAGATCGTTCTCCAATCAATCGCATTGCGAATCTCATTCCAAGAAACAACGCTTTCCGTGGAAGACACCAGCTTGTAGCAATGTCTTGTCTACTTCAGCACACCTAATGATCATGAGCATTTTCCTGCAAAAAAACAAAAAAGTAAGACTTTAATCGTAAGTAAAAGATTTTACTTGCTGCAACAGAACCACACATGATGGGCATTTTGATCATATGAAGATTTTATAATGTAACATTTTAAAGATCAATGTTGCATTGTTTATAAACATTTAAGCAAGTTTTCTCTAGTTTCATGTGCATGATTCTTAGACCAAGTACTAGTAGTACAAGGAAAGATTTTAGCTTACCCCATAGTTTGCGCAACTTCATTGCTATTTGAGTAACCGCTCTTCTCTCAGCAAGATTTGAAAAGTCCATGCCTGAAGTCTTCTGAATTGCAGACAACACTTGAGCTCTCTTTCTCGCAGATGGAATAAGATAGTTAGCTCCATTTGTAGTGCTCAAGTCAGCTACCTATTAGAAGAATAAATAGTGGATTCTCAGTAACAGTTTCCAGTACTAGTAGTAACAATTCGAGCATGATTTCAAGTCGACAAACTTGCCTGATGCAACCAAGGAAGTATTGAATTCATGAATCTTCGTTCGAGGAGGTAGGAGAGAAGTATACTGAGAAGATCATTTATGGTATTTGATGACAAACTGTCCAGCACGGGGCCGGTTCTGTCAAGAAGCTCAACAAGTGCTAGCTCATCACCAGCAGAAAGCACTTCTAGATACTCTGATTCAACCACATCTTCACATGAAACACCTGTCACAGGTTTCCTCGATCCACTCATCACCTCTGCATAATGCTGTCCTATGCTTTCAGAACTTTTCCGGGTCTGGATCGATGTTTGTCTTCCATGTCCAATGTTGTTCCAAATGTCTTCTCTAGTATGTTGTTGACCAGTCTTACCAAAAGCATTACTTCGAGTTTTCTCTATACCCTGTGATTCATTTAGTTTGCTTCTTCCATGTGTTTTGTTCTCCCTTGTCGTTGAGTACTTGGAAGTTGATAATGTAGATTGCCGATTGCGGATGTCCATAGAATTTCTTGAAGTGCAACTAGAGAGCCTCGGTGACACAGAACTACCTTGGTTTTGCTTCACAAAATTGGAGTTTGATATATCTGAATGCAAGACAAAGTTTTGAGCTATCCCCTCCACTGCATATTCTAAGCTTAACACCTTGGATTGAAGAACCGAAAAGTTGTTCATTATTCCTGTTGAAAAGACCTAATAAAAAAACAGAAGAAGGAAAAAGATATATCAGTTTGCACATTGTGTAAGAAAGTTCAGAAATCATGCTCTTGCATCCTGAAGATACAAAGGTTGACTAGAGCATCTATTAACTTGCAAACTCGGTAACAATAGAAAATCCACTGACCTGTAGCTGATCTATCAGTTGTGACTGTTTATTCTCAATATCTGAGAGCTGTTTACGAACAGAAGCCATCTCATTTGCAGTCTGAGCACAGCAGTCATGAATGGTTTGAGAGCTTGACACTGTTAAAGTAGAGTCAAGGCTTGTACGATTCTTCACTTTGGTTGAGAATTGCTGCTCCTCAGAATCAGTTTCTTCAGCTGCGAACTGCTTACTCAGTATGGCTGGATTCACCCTACCACTTGCTAGGAAACTGTTTGACGAAACTGTAATAGACTTGATATCATCGTTTTCATTCACAGCGTCAGTTACATAACAATCTGCCTTATCGTCCACTGGAATGTACTCATATGTCACTTCTGGCGTGTTTCTCGCTTCTGCAAATGTTTTGGTGATGCAACTGCCCTCTGATTCTTCATTGTGAAGATTAACCTTGGAGACAATTGGAGATTCTGGGACAGCGATTTCGATATGCCAATTATCGTGTTTAGTCTTTCGACGGTCGTCATTGTAACATGTAGGTGCTTTCCTGCCAGAAAACGGAACCTTTTTCCTTGCCAAATCTGTTACATATTTGTTAGATGTAACATCCTTCAATCTAGAGTCACTGGTGCTGAAAAGTTCACTATTCTCTCGAGATCCATTATAACTTTCTGCGATTACGAAACATATTTTACAGAAAGCGCATCTATGAGTCTATGAAATGCAAACATATATAAAAAGATGCAAAAGATTTGAAGAAAGAAACCATTTTCTTAACTCAAACTCACCTTTTGCAGAGGATCCAGTTTCAGATGGCTCTGGACTATCAGAACCAGGGACACCTTTCCAATATTGCAAGGCAAGGATAACTGAGTCCCTCACTGGTTTCACCTAAATATAAAAGCCCAAAGTTAGATATTTCACTCCAAATATTATCATCTGTGAGAGAGTGAATTTTAGAAAAGTGTTCAAACTTTGTCAAAGCGACATGATTCTAGAGAGCAGATGCAAGAAGCCTTGAGAGGCCCAAGAAACTTTTCACCAGTAGCAGCTATTTCCATAAGTGCTACAGAGGCTGCCTTACGAGTAGTCCAGTCTTTATTTTTAAGGGCATCTTGAAAGCTGCTCATTGCTGAGAAAAGCACACTCTTTGTTGTTGCCCCACCGGCCTGGAATAGAGTCGATTTCCCATTTTCATTATACAACCACATCTAAGAATGTCACTAGAGCTAACATCAGATTAGTAGCATCAAAACTTACCAGGATGATACTTCTGTTAAGCTCAATAACTGCTGGTTTTGCAATGAAATGTGGGCTATTAAGCAGCTTTACGGTTCGCGTAAGCATGCGTTGTATAATTGCAACTGGAGCTTCAGGACTGCTATCAACGACTCTTGCCAAGCACAAGGCTGCACCTGACTGCACGTACTTATTCTGATCACCAATGGCTTCGAAAAGCGGTTTCACCAGGGAAACGAAAACCCCATAGCTGTTGTCTTCATAGCAGCTCATTTTCGATGCCAAAACACCCATTGTCTCAATACACGCATCTCTCACAACAGAATCCGGATCCTTGAGCCGCTTGACGATGCTCGAGACCATCTTAGCGAGATATGGCACAACAAGCCCTTGATGACACCTAGCTAAAGTAGCCATTAACCTAATGCACTCTTTGCGAACAGCACTCTTCTGCTCGGAATCAGTGTCCAGTATACAGGAGAGAAAACACGAGATCTTGTCTGGTGCAAGATGCTCAACTGTTTTCTCGAGCTCATCAACTCCTCTCTGATGTGTATCTCTATCCGCCAGCTTGTTTAAGGCAGCGACGACTTTCTTCTTCAGCTCGAAAATCACCTGTTGTGGATTGGCCGCCTTGATGCTTCCTCCTCTCCCTTTGGCCTGCATGTTGGTCGTCTTCATCAGCCTCCTTTCGCTTCTCTATTTACACCATTGGTTTTTGAGCCTCCAAGATCCGCTACTTGAATCACAACACCTGCGATTGAGGCACTGAGTTGTTAAAACATCGTCAGAAGAAAACATGTAAGTGAGGGATATGGTGAATAGAAGCAAATTCAACAAAATACTCTCTCGCATCACTAATACATCTAAATAAGCCAAATCATATGATTTTCGTGAAACGGATGAAATATAGATTTCCACAATCACGCCGACCAGATCGCAACTTCTGGAAAGAATTTAATAATTTCACACTAATTTGCCCTAAATTAGGATCATCGGCAGAGTTAAATTGGAAAGAAGAAGATATTATTACCAAAAATAAAAGCTAATCCAACTTTTTTTTCTTTCTTAAGCGAATATTCAATCTGGCATTACTCCTTTCTCAGGGAAGATATTACCAAAGCAGAATGCACAGGAAGTGAAAGCAATTAAAAAAAAAAAAGTTCAAGAGAATAGCGAAGAAGCATACTCTGAAGATTTCACGAGGAAGGTGGTGAGCGAAAGGAGTGAGAAGCCATGAAGATAACAACGGTTGATGCGGTTCAAATTCTGTTTGGTTTCCGAGAAAATGATGGAAAAATTCTCAGGTGGTGGAGAGAAAAAAAAGGATTCAAAAGCAGAGAGAGAGCGACAGAGAGTGGCTTCCTTTCACGGAGCCCAGAGTTTGGCAGAGAGGAGAGAGAGAGGCGCGTGTGAGTCAGTTTCCATTGATCTGCGTGTTTTGTTTAATTTTTGAATCTCGCGCTCGCTTGGCTAGGTTTTCGAATTTTGGATTGTGGGGTCCACTGGATTGGATTTTAAATGTTTGAAACACAAAAAAGGGGAAAAGTTTGACCGTAATAACTTTCGAATTGATATGTCATGCATGTTCAGAGACCATTGGGCCTTTGTGGCCCGTTTATGTTCTGATCGGTGTTGCCATTTGTGGGTGCTAAATCTCACGCTCGAAATTTGTGTATAGGTTTTAGGAAGAGAAATTATAACGATGGGTAACGATCGTGGTATAAACGAGTATCAACGAAATTGGATTTTTATTAATAATCGGAATGAATACATGTTGAAAGAAAAAAAAAGCCAAAACAGAGAAAAATGTAGAGTGGAGAGATAGTAAACATGAAAGCCCAAATAGAATCAAATGCAAGCATAAAGCTCAAGGAGTCCAAGACGTGGGAGATCACCCGTGTAAGGTAAACACAAATATGGACAAGTGGCACGAAGTGAATGTTAGACATAGTTCTAGAATATACTAAGAAAAGTGAATCCAATAAAATGAATGTTTCTTAGTTTGTCATATGTTCTTCCTTTAAGATTCTAAATCATCTTTGTTGTCTTGGTTATTATTCAGTTATCTTATATATCATCATATGCTTGTTTCTTCTTTCGTTCTTTTTCTCTTTGTTGTATCTATTCTCTCTCGTATGCATAGACCTGTGCACAAAAAGGTGAAAATTGATGTGTTGAAATTGAACCATAAAAAGACAACCAAGGTTTTAAGATCAGAAAACTTACAATGATGCAAAAGAGAATTCGAACAAACAGGTCAATGAATCTAGTGAAAATTGCATAGAATGTTTCACATAGTCCATATCTCCATGTTGTGCTCTCTCCATTATCTCATGTGTCTCCAGCATTATATAAAGCGCAAAGAAGCTCCAGAATTCTCACAATAACAAGATCTAATAGGTCCAATGCATTTTATCTGGCTTCTTCCATACCGACCGCCAATTGTTGCACAAAAAATGAACATTTTCCATCTCAAAATCGGAAATCTTCTGAAAGTAGATCGCTGCTCTCTGGAAATCTTCTCCTCTCCGTGATTTTTCTCGTTTTTTTTTCCCGGTTAAAGATTTCTTTTATTTGTTGCACAACACAACACATAAAAAGGAAAAATATGAAAGTCTAGAGAGAAACTCATATAAAAGACTTGAAAACATATTAGCTTGACTAAACAGATACCAATAGGAGAACAGAAGTAGGTAAACTGAAGTTGACACACATTCTTGGCTCTTAGAGTCTCCCACATCTTTATCAAACAAAGCAACATACGTATTTGTAGTCACCACCCTTTTCTAGGGATATGTGCACCTCCATCAATCAGAATCATCCAAAGTCATGTTGGATATGGATATGCTTTCTTATAGAGTGCACTCGACACATCATGTAGCGCTAACATTATATTTATTCCTTCTTCAACCAAATTCTCAATCAAACCTAAGAAATCAGCATCTCCAGTTATGATCAGCATGTTCTTCTTCTGCTCAAGAGCTTTCATATACACTTCTTTCGCCGTATACAAGTCAGCTACATCAGTCTTTCTCATAATTCTTTCTTGAGTGCTATGATTATTCTTGGTAACCAAACAGAAACTATCAGCTGCTTCTTTAGCATCACACTGCTTGTTTTCTCTTGAGAAACCTTTGAGTGTGATATTATTAGTCTTGCCAATCTCATTAGCTCGGGGTCCATGGCGTGGTCCAAACGCAATCAACTCATCTATAACAAAATAGGAATTCAACTTCTTCAGAGTAGCTTCGATCTTGCGTCGTAATGTCATAGCCATCACGTACCCAAGCATTTTCGTAGTCCCATACAATAGTGACTGGAACACTGTTGCATGAGACTGGAACACGGGAGGAACTCGATGAAGCAGATGTGCTCATTTTGTGGTGAGGACTGTAGACGACGGCTAACGGAGAACCATGTGACGGGAGGCAAAAGCTTTTGCGGAAATCTTCTCCTATATGTGATTTTTCTCGTTATGTAATGGTTTAATTTATGTTTATCAATGAATTAAAATGGTAGAAGTAAGAAAAAAATTGGTTGTGCACAAATTTTGAATATGAGATTTTGATTAATTGTCACACTTTATTAACATATAAACCAATAAATTTATAAAAAAAAATAACCAATAAATCAGTCGTCAACACTTATAGTTAGGGGCACATCATCTTCAAACAACGAATCCAAAACTAGCTAGTAACAAGTCCACCAAAATTCCAAAGCATATGGAGGTAAGCTCCAAAAGCATACACAAGAAGAGCAAATAATAAGGTGAGGTAGACCTACAAATTTCCACAACGATCATATAGTCAAGAACAGTGAGCATAACATAATCGCCTCATGAACACTAGTGTCGCATGAAATTCAAGTTTCATCACGGTATTCTTGCAAAATAGCAATCTCTCTCATTGTGTGTAGTTTGTAGATCCACTTTTCCTTCGGACCATAGTCACTTAATCCATCCTTTTCGTTTTTCGATTCTTTTTGGATCTGACGTCCAAAATTGTGATCCTTTTTTTATTTGTTTGCTAATTTAAGCGTCATAGAGTCATTGTGTTTTCCGGAATCTGACGTATTGTTAATTGTGAAAGAGACTTGCTTCCATAGAGGACGACACAAATCAAAAGTTTATAAATTTTTCCAAGTACACTTGAACTATCTTAAAATTACTCACAGTCCCTAAAAGATCTCACAATGCAGATTTTGTTGTTGTTGTTGTACGTTTTATTTTTACCTAAAGAAAATAATAGATGACTTTTATTTTAAAGTCATAATCTCCTATTTAAAAATAAAATCTTATTATATAAAGTTGAACGCGTCAACGTGAGCGTGACATATATGATAATTCTAACTCACCAGATAATGACGTTTCGTTGCTAATTTAGATCGTGACATGTGTCAATATCTTATTATATAAACTTTCATATTATTAGTTATTTATTTCTTAAAAAGACAAAATAACAACAACAACAAAACGAATTGTGTTTTATTTAATTTGAAACTAATAAAATTGAAAAGTAAAGTAAGCGAAAAATATTAATTTAGATCGTGACATGTGTCAATGTAATAATATAAACTTTCCTATTGTTAGTTATTATTTCTTAAGAAGACAAAATAACAAAAAATGAAAAACGAATTGTGTTTTATTTAAATTGAAATTAATAAAATTGAAAAAGTAAAGTAAGCGAAAAATAGAAACTACAAAAAAAAATGTTAAAAATAAAAATATATAAGATTCACAATATATAATATTAGAAGAATAACAATTTGTTATCATAAATCCTTTTATTCATTTAGAGGGATTGTTTGAGTAGTATGAATCAGTTTCAAATTTTCTTTATTGCGAATTACAAAATGTAATTCATGAATAAGTATACGAGTCTTAATTTAGATTCTAATTATACAATTCATTATTTTGTATGTTATCAATTTTAGAATCTAAATATTTTGGTTTTTTACCCGCGTATCACGCGAAATCTAATCTAGTTCTTTATAATTTTTAATTAAGTTAAAAGTTCTTAAAATCTCTTCTGAACACCCCTAGAGATGTCAATCGGGCTGGCCCGGCCCGAAACCCGTAAAGCCTCCATATATTTGCGCCCGACGCGTCTCGGCCCGAATAAAACCCGTGCCTATATTCTAAAGCATGGCCCGGCCTTAACAGGGCTATAGGGCTTTTCAGACTTTTCTTTGACATGTATAAATCGTATAGCAATATCGTTGAAAGTCTATAAATAATGATTTTAAAAATATGAAGTAAATAGAATGAATGATAATGTTACTTGGATCACGAAACGTAAACCCATCCAACCAAGTGCGTGTACAAATCAATGGTTCAACGTGTCTAGGTAGAAGACGATTTCTATATTTATTCAAAACATGCGCACCAATACTAAATATAGACTCTAAGATTTATAGTACGACAAAATTAGGAAATTAGAGTTTTCGATAAATGAAAAATATATAGGAAATACTCCATGTTTTAAAAAATTAAATTCTTAAACAAAACCTCTAACTCAATCAAAATATTTATTCTGGGCTTTTTGGGCCGGTCCGAACCCGTCCGGACGAAGCCTAAAAAATCCACTAGCCTGATTGGACTTGGCCCGAAATGCCCAATTTTTTTTAGGCTTATATATTTAAGTCTGAATCTGATGTTTTTCAAGGCCGGACCGTGCCGATCCTCGGGCTTTGACCCTAATTGACATCTCTAAACCCCCGTAACGTCAATCAAAATCCAGTGACACTAGTTTGACAATAATACCCCGTTGGACTCTTGTCCACGTGGAATTCCTCATAAGTGCCGGGGATGGGTTTTTAATACGACGAGCCAGCCCATGAATACTGTCAGTTTCTCTTTT
This sequence comes from Eutrema heterophyllum, assembly GCA_002933915.1. Taxonomy (NCBI): domain Eukaryota; kingdom Viridiplantae; phylum Streptophyta; class Magnoliopsida; order Brassicales; family Brassicaceae; genus Eutrema; species Eutrema heterophyllum. Next base: position 536,154 of record PKMM01022450.1, read on the forward strand.
TCTTTGCAAGGTGTGTGTAGTGCAAAAACGTTACGTAGTTTCTATTTCGGAGAAAGAAACGACATACATGTTACACCTTCGACTATAAACACGTCTCTCCCAAAGGATAACTTAGAACCTCTTGTAGAAACTGTGAGTGAGTTGCTGAGCTAAGAAGAAACCATAACAATGGCGTTGTTTTCCCCGGCAATCTCTTCATCACTTCAAAATCCCAATTTCATCCCAAAGTTCTCATTCTCTCTCCTCTCCACGAACCGCTTCTCCCTCCTCTCCGTCACTCGAGCTAACTCCTCCGACAGTGGGATAACCTCTCCCGCCGTCACCGCAGCCGTGGATGTTACTGAGCCTGTGGCGGTGATAGTTAAAGAATCTCCGCCATCGACACCGGCGGTTAAGAAGGAAGAAATCGCCGCCGTCGAAGGTGAAGAGATGAAGACGACGGAGACGCTTATCAAATTCGAGGATGCGAGATGGGTTAATGGAACTTGGGATCTGAAACAGTTCGAGAAAGATGGGAAAACTGATTGGGATTCCGTTATCGTTGCTGGTTAGATCCTCGAGTTTCGTTTTGTTCTGATTACTACGAAATGCTTGCAAAACGAGAAACTTATGTAATGGTTTAAACTTTCGTTTTTTTTGAAGAGGCCAAGAGAAGAAAATGGCTTGAAGAGAATCCAGAAACGACGAGTAACGACGAACCTGTGCTCTTCGATACATCGATAATTCCATGGTGGGCTTGGATGAAGAGATATCACTTACCCGAAGCTGAGCTCCTCAATGGTTTTTGTTCCTCTCTCTCTAATTCGTCAAATCCCCTAAAAGAAGATCAAACACACAATCTACCACTAACTAAGATGTTGCAGGCCGTGCTGCGATGGTAGGATTCTTCATGGCTTACTTTGTTGATAGCCTTACCGGAGTAGGACTTGTGGACCAAATGGGGAACTTCTTCTGCAAAACACTCTTGTTTGTGGCTGTTGCTGGAGTTCTTTTCATCCGCAAGAACGAAGATGTCGACAAACTCAAGAAACTGTTCGATGAGACGACATTATATGACAAACAATGGCAAACAGCTTGGAAAGATGGTGAGGACTCATCATCATCATCATTGGGTTCAAAGAAGTGAAACTTGAAACAAAGATTCTTGCTTCTTTTTTTTTCTTGTTACATGATGCTGTAATTAGTCAAATAGCTTCAAGCTTTAAGATGTTTTCTCTGATTCAAATCTCATCATTGGGTTCATCATCATTGAGTTCAGAACAAGGGGAATTGTAATTAGTAGCAAATGTAATATCAAGAGGTTTCCAGATGTTTTCTCAGGCAATACTTGACCTCCAAGTACTCACAAGCAGATAAATTTTTGAACTATTGAATCCGTTGCTGTCGAGTGTATTCCCATAGGGCAATGGCACCACTGACATGAACGTTGAGGGACCTGACAACTCCAAGTTGTGGGATCTCGACACAAGCGTCCAGTACATGGATTATATCCACAGGTATGCCTTCCTTTTCACGACCCAGCACCAAAACCTTACAACAGAGACCAACAAGATCCATTTAGTTCCGTGGGTAGGTAAAGTGTGAGCAAAACAAAACCTTTCTTCTTTGTTTTTCCCATCAACTTACCGTCTTCTTTGGGAATTGATATTTGTCCAGTGAAACACTGTTAGCTGTCTGCTCCAGTCCCAAGATTGAGAAGCCTTCTCGTTTCTTTTTCTCCAAGAACAGTTTTAAACTGTTCACGGGGACTTCCATAATTGGAACCCATTTCTCAGCAGTCACACTGCAGAAAAGATAAACTCTTGTGAATGGGGGGACTCTCGAGGGTAACCATTCTTAGATTTATTGAGAATTCTAGGCCAAGATTTTCTTGCCCACTTTGCAACACTCTTCAAATTTACTGATCCATATACCATACTCTTGTATTCTAAGCAGATCCAACAGCATGAACTTGTGCTGTCTTTCAAATATACAGTCAAGAGACTTGAATGTTTGAGCCATACCTGATTAGTTGGAATTGTTTGTCGTGTATTATGTTGGCATCTGCAACAGCAAGACCTGATGCTTTAAATATCTGGAAATTATGCAGAGAGGGGCTTGTTAAAGCTGTACTAGATAACAAGTACAAGACACGACTTTTTCTTGTCTTCCTTTGATTGTCGGAATGGAAGGAAAGACAAAGAAAGTAATAGTTATACCTCGCATGTCCGGGCTAATCCAGCAAGATTAGGTATACGATCAAGCAATGAAGCGACAAGGATCAAACTCTGCCGACCAGATTTCAACCTTTCGACCTCCATGCTTCTAGATCTTAAGAGTTGACTCACGAGCTCGTCTTCCTTTTCCATTTCTGAAAATTTACCAGTGTTGGTATAGCGCAGAGAGGCTGTACATAATCTTGAGAAATAGACAGCTATATAATATTTGCATACCAAAGAGCCGCTTGTAAGTTTCCCCGTTTTGGAGCACAGAAGTTGAACTAGCATCTTGCTTCTCATGTTTGGACAGAGTGATCTTCTTCTGGAAGTCCAACGAAGATGGCTCAGAAAGCCTTTCTTCATCTGGCGTGGACATCATCAACTGACGATTGGGCTCTTCTTCAATCTTGAAGCCTTCATTCTTAATGGTAACGATGTCCTTTGCCATGGAAGCACGGAGATCTTCCCTAACATCCTATAAGACTTGAAGGTAAGACAGAGAGGTAGAAACACACACAAAAAGAAAAACATTATAAATTATGTTTATTTGCTTACGTTCAGAAAAGAAATCACGTTATCCATGAGGCATGTTGGAACACATTCAAACTCACTTTCCTGCACAACCACCACAAAATTTTCGTAAAATAAAATGGCATTGAGATCTGAAAGCAACTTTGTCAAATAAAAACAAACAAATGTCGAAGGATCAGTAGGAACCACAATATATTAATCTTAATAATGTGGTTACTTGGCTGTATGATAAATTTTGAAATGTCTAAATGTTTAAATTCGGCCGTTGATGCAGGATCAACTTGAAGATTGCATAGTTTACCTCAACACGGTTGACGAAAACACCAGCCGGAGTAGCAGATGTGCTGGGATCATAGGCTTCAAGATATCCTTCCATTGATGATCGCAATCTAGACCAGGAAAGAAGATTCACAACTGAATTTTTGTAATAAACCAAAACCTTCTAGATGGCTTTGGCCACAAAACTAAGATCGTTTCTATGACCAATATGAAAAATTATAATCATACTGAGTGGAACAACACACCTCGAACAATCAGGATTCTTGTCCAGGTAAGACTTCAAATTCTCAAAAGAAAGTTTCTCCAACGATATTGTCTGAGAGGATGTGGACTCCACGGGGGGAAACAGTCTAAAGAGTACCCGATGCACTAATAACTGCCCAACCCAAAAAGAAAATGGAAAACGATTGATATACAATTTAAGGCCACCATTTACCAAAAGAAAACATAGATGGCATCTATATAAGACCAACCTGGGTGAAACAACGTAAGCTGTGATGATGAGAAGTTAATAACGGAATTATTGGTGGAAGAAGTTCTCTCAAATGTGTCTGTTGAGCTATCTTTTCGGCATGAAGGATGACATTGGCTGCAATGAAGACATAGGAAGAGAGAGCTTGCTGCATATTTAGAGGAGAACATATATCAACATATTGAGCTGAAAATTTCTAAAAATATATTCAATTTAGTAGAACATTTAATGTGTATTTTGCACATTATTTACCTGAGCTTTAGTGTCATAATTTTGTAGTATAGGAACTAACTGCTCTTTAACCTGTGATACAACATCCAAGTAGTGGTTACTTAAGAAAAAACAGAAATCCACAAAATGACATTGCCTGTTAAGACAGGAATTCGTTTAGAGTGTGATTACAAATTTGTTTTTGGAAAAACAATTGTAAAGTTAATTACCAATGCTGGAAATTTCAGGTAAATGTTGATGGCAAATGTTTCCAGGTATTGTCGAACAGCAGGCAGGTTATTTCTCTGCAAGCAAAAGAAATACAAATCAGCTTCAATTCAACTTGAAAAAGATAAAAAAAATATTATCAACAATGCCTGAAATGATTTCCCGATATTAGTTTCTGACTGAATGATTTCTCATGCATAAACTTACATTTAAGCATATGTGCAAACTTACATTTAAGCATATGTGCAAACTGTCCATGGCTTGGCCAACAATGTCATCGCTGACAAATCGCGACATAATGCATATCATCTGCCAAGCGCGTATTTTCCGTCTATGGATCTGTTACAGAGAAATCAGAAACTACAGTCAGTTGTGGTTCGTCACTTTTATTGATTTACCATTTACCAAATGTCCATCTAAAACTCAATGAAGGAAAACAAAGGAAAGAAATGCAACTCTTACAGCACTATACTTCTTGTAAAGCTCCTTTGCCAAGTCTTTATCATGCACCTGTACCCCCCACAAAAATGGATCCATTTAGATAATATGGTCAGTGCATATCATTATTAATCAGAATATCAGAAGGTTGCCATGCTAATTGTATTGGCAAAAAGTAACAAACAATAAGTACCGCCGCATCAAGAAGCTTCAATAGAAACAATTTTCCAGCCACAAGAGCATCTTGATAATCTTGATTTTGACATGCTGGTTCGGCCATACAGGCCAAATTAGCCAGTTTCTGAAACAGACCAGCGACTGAGACACGTGCATACAACTCCGTGTTGATAAAAACCTGACGAAAAATGCAGAACATGTCGCTTCACTGAGTCAAATAATTCAGCAAAGCTATCAATCCATTATCTGCCAAAATCGAATCTTACTTCTGTCAGTTCAGGGTCTGGGTTTTTTGTCAATAATGATACTTCAGTTCTTGCATCATTATTGTCAGATAATTCAGCTTCAAAATCCTCATCGAATGCAACTAAAATCATAAATCAAACGATAAGCAATTCAATACCACACAGTCATTGCAATAACGGCTTAATAGAAATAAAATTTATCACAGACCAGAACCATAAAGAGTCAGAAGCTTCAATTCTTTAATGTAGAACTTTATCGTCCTAGGGTACATGAGCCATAGTCCTGTTAGGTGCAAGGCCGCAAGACGAATTGTGCGTGGACTTTTTTGACCTTCCTCAAGTACTTTTTCAACAAACTGTGAAACAAGTCATTTCCAATAAAGACACATTTTCTCTTTTGTTCCTTCAATTAATTTAACTAAGAAGGATAGATGCATACCCACTTCAGCGGACCATGTCCATCTTCAGCTACGTGCATGTCTTTATTACTAAACAAAGAAGAATGCAACACAGAAGACAAAAGCGCAGCAATGGGTGCAACCCTTCTTTTCTTGCAGCTGATATGTAATATCCAACATGATTTGACCAACTGCCACATCGTCTGCTTGCAAGACATCACAAGATATAAAATATATATTAATTATTCGAAAAGGATGAAGACAAATTTCCATCCAATCTACAGTAAAAACCATTACACAACCTGAGTATCCACACCCGAGAAACCATCCAAAGATGAATCCCCAGATGCAAGTATCCCCAAAGCGAGTCTGACAGATTTCAGCATAGGCAAAGCAGAACTCTCCCCAGCATTTTCAAGGCTGCCAAATCGTAAAGGAATATTAGAGGTCACCAAAAAATATAAGCATGTTTACATCCTAAGACAAGAATCCGAGAGAAACTATAGCCCTTTCATCTGAGATACTATTAGGTTGTAACTGAAATCTACAAGAGTTGACACTCATGATAAAGAAAAAATTCTCTGGTACTTATGTGTCTGTAATATTTGTATCTGCTCACAAAAATGAGAAAATGCCATAACAACAGCAAAAAAGGAATCAACTTTGTACGACTGCTTAGAGAATAAAACTGAATCAAGTTTATACACATCCCACCTCTCTACAATATCATGAAAGATGCTTGTAACTGTATCATCTGAGAAGAAAGTCTTTCTATCCCCTGGAATACGTCTGGCATCAAGAATATGCATGATTGATAATAGAGACTCCACACAAAGCCACTAAATCAAGTACAAAAGGTCAGAATTTTTCTTTAGCCTTCCAAAAGTAAAAGGTCAGTGATAAGACAATCTTGTAATATGTATAATTCCACTGGTAAACGGCTATAGATCTGTCAACTAATAGAAAATTATGCATTACCTTCCAGCTAAGCAGAACTGCCCTTCTACTTCTTACCAGAAGTCCTGCTGTGAGAAGATGGTTAATGTTATGGAGGAAAGCCGGAACCGAAACTTGTAACCAAAATTCACCATCTACCATGGCTAATAATGTATTATCGTTTTCTAAAAGGTTGAAAGCTCCAGCTGAGCACAAGGACACAAATGCATTCAGTACTGCAGCTAGCCCTTCAAATGCTGCAAGATAGACCTCAGCTTCAGCCTGGTCCGAAACATTCATAGTGAATTAGTACAGTGTAATTCCGTAGAAGATACAAGTAAGTTCAGAGCTTAACACAGTTGCATCACATCAAAATTCATTAGAATGGCATTACCTCAGAATTACAAATTTGAGATGACATGGTATGCTGGATGAACTTCCAAAAGAAAGCCAATGTTAATTTGAGTTCACCACCACCACTAGTGACTTGAGCACAGTATGACGAGATCAATCCAATAACTTTCACCGACGTTACCTGCTCATCATAAAGCACTGACATGAATCTTTTTTCAATAAGCTTGGTGTGTATTGTTACTACAAGGAACTGGGCTTATGGAAATTTGTATGTAATTTTCCCAAAACGAGAACACGAAGAAAAGAAATCATACAGCTTCTAGTACAGCTGTTGTAGTAGGAACAGATAGCCGGCGTTGACTTGGACCCCCTAGTTTTCCTATGACAGAACCAGACAGAGCACCATTCTCCACAGTAGTGTGAGACCAGAATATAGTACAAGATGAATCAACAAATGATATCAGCTCCTTCTGTATGGCCAGGAAGAAAAATCATAGTAAGCCAAGTTGATGAGAAGATAATTATTATATCAATGCCTGTCAAGAAAATTTGCAAGTGCTGGCACACTGTTTTCTGTTTACCAGTATCGATAAGAGAACAGCAGCAAACTTTTCATTAATAACTGTAGCATTGCCAACAATCTGCTTGCCAATTTTCTCAACAGAATCGATGCACGACTTGCTTTTCACCGAAGAACTAAGCTCAGAGATTCCATCTTGCATGTTCTGGAGCTCTAAAAGCATACTCAGAATAAAGATTAAAAACTTTGCAGGTGCCCGCTCTAAATGGTTCTTCTCCTGGAAAATTTTAATGCCGCTCTTTTGCACAAACTGCAGAGTTACAGGGGATTGTCAAATTTGCAACGTACACCTAAAAGTATTAAATGAGAAAAATAACTACCAGAACTTTTTAGCTGGCAGGTCAAAATGAAAGTCAAGGACCACAAACCACTATGATATCGGTGAGATGTTCTTCATCATTAATTATGAGGAAAAATACTCTTGCCCATCGTTTTGTTTGGGATTCCCATGCCTCCAAGTCTTCATCATCAAAACCCTCAACATGATCACTGATAAATCCATTCAGATACTCATAAAGGTTCGCTAGAAGACGAGCGCCATCAGTACAGAAACTATTGGAAGTATTTCTGTTGCACCCCTGGAGCCATTCTAGCATCGTTTTGCGCAATGAACCTGACATGGAAGAAAGCATTGGAAGTTAGACGATGAATTTGCATTTAATTTCCGTATGTAAAGTCTCCCGCTCACCATTATGGTCAGTAAACTCCCGAGGGATTGCTGAAACAAACTGCAATAGTGTTCCAAGAGGAACATTACAAGGGTTCACCACTGAAGCAGCAGTTTCCAACACTTTTTGGTAAACTAGAAAATGGAAAAGACACAATTCAAAGAATGAGTTTTAGTGTGACTAATATCATGAGGGAACCAACAAAATGATAATTACAAATACATATGACTAAATCTGACAAGCTAACTGATTAGCGACCTCGAGTACGGTATTTGTGATTAAAATGTTGTCTGCTGCTCTCTGCAACAAACTTCAAGACATCCAGTATATGTGACATATCATCTTGACTTAAATGTTCACTAGAATGTTCTAGGGGAGTCCCGGAGAATCTATCTTCGAGATGCTCCATTTCCTTGTCTCTGTATCCTCCAACCACATATGCTGTAGAAACAATGCATTGTACAAAAGCCATAAATCCAGCCCTACCAAAAGACTGTTTCTTTGCAAGAGATGCCAGGTTGATCAAAAATCCAACCCGATTCCTATGAAATGAGTAAACAGTTAGACAAGCATATAATGATGAAACTTTATGGTTTAAAAATTCACAGACCCTCGAGAACATATTCAGCCGCATACGACCATTAACATATATACATGAAAGCAACAAGGAAAAGAAACTCTAACAAAACCATAGATAAGATGAAATAACAACTTGAGACACCCTACCTTGGGTTGAGGCAACTTGTGTACGCACACACATACTGAGCTGCACCTTCAATTGTTCTTGAGGTATAGATTCCTCTCAGCCCTGGGAGAGCAGAATAAGCAAGAAATAACTCTAGTTATCACTTCAGCAAGATGACAGTACAACAATGCACGATAAGAGTTCCAATACAATTTATTAAAGACATTTGAATACATTTCTCCAAGAAGCACCTACCGAAATCCTTGTGGTGTACAGAATCATTCAAAGCCTCTATGAAAGGTCCAAGAACGAAAGTTTGGGACATTGATTGTGTACATGTTTTGTATCTTTTCCACTCAATCCCCAAAAAAGACTCCATGACCGTGCACCTGACTACAATTTAGAATAGATGAATTAGCAAAAGAACTGAAATGAAATGCAGGTCTAGATCACTCAAAATGTGTTGCCAACTAGGATACTTAAATTAGTAAAAAGAAGTTTGGCTGAAATGGGCCCACTTTAGATAGTGATTATATGTGATGAGCAAGTGTAAAAAATTGTTGAAATCTAATTATACAATATGCTCCAACAAGAAAACAGTACCTAGAGGGTTATCATGACGAAATCCCCGATTCCAAAGAACCTCTAACCAATTAAATATTTCAGTTTCTTCATCTGGAGTTTCCATGTGACATTGATGAGAGTTACAACAGTCGGAATTCAAGGATCCATCATATCTGAAAGATGACTTGATTAACAAATCAATCTGCAAGGTGAATTAAAAAATAAAGTAAAAACCAATGAGCAGAGGAGACAAAGCATCAAGACCAGAAAATTTACAATCACAAGAGAAATAAAAACCTGACCTGGTTACTCCATGCTGCCTCTACAAGATGAGTGCCGTACTCTTCAAGCATCTCATACAGGAGCACAAAAGCTTGCCACTGCTGCTCACTAGTCAACCCAGAGTCAACAGAGCCATACCATTCTCCCACACCAAGCGACTTGGCTTCCTTCTCTGCCCACATCTCCTTTTTTGTCATAGCACAATGAACTGAATTCCCTTCAGGCTGCTTCTCAGAACCGGTCTTACTCACTTTACTTATGGATAAAATTGATTTCAGTATATGCAATGACTGCTTCCTTACTAAGCTCTCATCCACTACCTGAAAGGAAATGATTTGTACTCGTGGATGATCCTATTGTGGAAACTGAAGAATCCGTAAGGATATCAGGTTTTTTTGCCATACCAAGCCTTTCTTGATTTCATCCCAAAACTCTTGTTCGGATCTCAAGTCAAATTCGACGGCGTCTTTTCCTGCAACAAAACTTTCAGTTCCGTCCGTCCAAGAGCCAGAAGAAAGACACAAAGAGAGGACACTGTAAGCATCCCTTCTCTCTATTGATCCAACCGAGAACAGCTTCTTGCAGCATTCCCAAATTCGTTTTTTGAAGCCATTCCTGGAGTTTACAGCTTTAAAAATCATAACAAGATACGAGAAAAACTAACCTAAAAGCACATAATTTTTTGGTTCTTAGCCTCACCTTGAAAGCATGTACATATTTCCTTGATGTGAGATCTTCAGAGAAGACTGAGAAGAGAATGGCTTGAAGATAGCAGGGAGGAGGAAACTAATAGCACATGAACGATGCTCTACACTTTGTGACAAAAGCCGCTCAGTCGTATTACACAAATCCCATAGTATACCAGCTGCAAAATTGTCCACCTTCGGATCGGCTTGGTGACTTTGAAAAGCAGCATTCAGTATCAAATTGAGGAGATGGCACGACAGTGGAATCGAAAATGCTTCAGACAAAGATACAATGTAGTTTTCATCCATACTTATTGCATTCGAAGAATCACGAAGCAACAACTCGCCCCATTTAAAGAAATCTGATTCTTCTTGTTGAAGCATTCCCATCGAAACACCAACTGATCTCAATAAAAAAGGCACCAAGCTCACTCCTAATACACTAGTATCGTTCACAACATCAAAGAACGATTGGACAATCTGGTACAAATCAAACAAAGAAAGGGAAAAAAAACGACAAGATGATCAATAAGCTCAAGGAGATGCAGCTCTGAGGATTATAACACAGCAGGAAAATTCACCTTATTGAGCATATCCAAGTCATATGCACGAACCATCTTCATCAGTGGAATAAACACCCTCCACACAAATAACTGCAACGCATTATGATTATCCGCAGTACCAAAGCCTGTTTCAACCTCAAAACCCTCAATTAATCAATTCTCGAATTCTCGAATTCTCAAACACACCATACATACATACATATCCGCAAGATTCAAATTCGAACTCACCAGAATTCTTTAGTAGATGACAAAGCCCAGCCACCAATGAAGCAATGTGGCTGCAATCATCAGAATCAAAATTTTTGTCCTCTTTTGTCGTGTCCTATTAAAAACATGGAAGAAGAAGAAGCCCTTTTCAAATCTTAACCCGAAGCCAAAATGCCGAAGTGTGAAACACTAAATCGATCAATACCTCCAAACGAAAAGGAAACTCGTCGATGAGCGATTCGAAAAGGGCAGAAGGAGGTACGCCTGTGGAGCTTAAAACACAGTCGAGGAAAGCAGGAACAGCTGCTGGAGGAACCTGTCTGAAGCTCAGCGACAGTGAAGTAATCACAGAGGAATCCATCTCAATTTAAGCTCGAACTTCCGAAAATTGATCAGTAAAACGTAAACGAATTTGAAATTAGTTCATGGACTTTGTTCCGAGAAAATCCCTCTCTTAAACCCTTTTGGCTTCTACTTTCATGGCTAAGGACAGATAAACCCTAGTCGTATAAGAGGGGAAAAAACAGAATTTTCAAAACATATCCCTAGACTTCTTGTACTTTACGTATATTGCCTAATAGTATTTTCAATGTAAGGAAAAAAAACTTAAAAATACCATACCTATTTAATATTTGTCAGAAAACTACAAGAACTTTTTGCGTTGTCAGAAAACTATCTGAATTAATTTTTCGATGCAATAAAAAAAATAAGACTATTAAAATTTCCAGTTTTCCCTCGCGATTTAACAGCCATTAACGGATAAAAAACAAACTCTGTAGATTTTTTTTAAAGATCTACATACATTCTTATTCTTTAATGGGTTTAATACTAGACAAGGTTAATAAAATGGGTGAGATTCAGTTTGCAGTTAGATTCAAGGCGACATCGGTGATCGATATGCTTTAGACATATACATAGCTTTTGCTTCTGCAAATGTATTACATTAATTGTTTACCAATTAGACAGCCCAAGACACCAAGCGGTACACATTTTCTGCAACAAGCCGGCAATAAGAAGAGATTTTGTGGAATACAAAGCCGACTCCAAATTTTAGAAGGCCGCAAATTAGAAGAAAAAAATAGGTCGTTTTGGACATTTTCGTAAAAAAAAAAAAAAGTCATTTTAGAAGGCTGCAAATTAGAAGAAAAAATGGGGCGTAAGCCCATGTTGTAAACTAAATACGAGTTTAGAGTGAACTAGATATGTAACCCGGATTGACTCATTTGTTTTGGTTTTACTTCTTGTAATCTTGGAAAATCATCTTAGTCGTGCTATAACTGTGAGGTGAACAAACATACAACACCACTCACCTCTCATCAAAATCAATCGCCAACTGCACAATAGGGCCATCAGAGGCGCCTTTAAGGAAGGCTGTCATGATAACACTTTAAGCAATACCACGAACCCGATCTCTATCAGCCCGATCAGAACATAATGAAGATGTATGTGTTGATGTGTCAGTCACGACGTAGTACACGGTGTAGTACAGGAAGTGGTACAGGATGTGGATATGTGAGATTTATGAGATATGATCGAATATGGGTGATAAGATTCGAATCTATAGTTGCTTGGTGAGCTGGATGAATATATTAAAGAAGATATTACAGCTTTGGAGTGTTTCCATATTCTTAGGAGAAGATATTGGAAAAAGAGAATATTTCCTAAAAGATTTGGAAATATCTTATATAAAGGAAAAAAGATATTTGCGATATTGGAAGAACTTGGAGTGCAAGTTAAATGGGCTATATAGAGAGTGCGTGGCATGAGGTTAAACTTGTGCACGTCTAGGGTGTATTGAGAAGAGGCACGCAAGGTGTGTGTGGCGTCGCCCCACCGGAGAAGATTAGTTTGATCTGATCGGTGGTCATGTCTATGGATTCTACAGCCGTGTGAAGACGGTGGTACACCGGTGCGTCCGGGTGGTAGTCAAGTCATGCGTGACTTATTACTGTGTTCATAGAGATGGAGTACAACATATGTGCGATGGTGTTTGGAATCAAAGTCTAGGCTTGGGGGAGTTTAGCTCAGGGTTAGGTTATCCTGAAGAGTTCATGTTATTGAATGGAGCGGTAGTTCAAGAGGGTTGTGCTTGATCTACGCGTTTGCAATTTGTGTAATTGTTTTCTAATTCTAGTGAATTCGAATTCTGGACGTGGTCCCGGGGATGTAGGAAACGAACCTCGTTAAAAAGCAATTATTTATGTGCTTGGTATCAGAGCGGGTTCCTGATAGAGATCTAGTCTTGTTTCAGGTAGATCATAGATTTGTGGATAGGAGATGAATAAGAAGACGTGTTCGTGAGCGCTTTTTCAGGGTCAAATATGTTCTGATCGGGCTGAATTTTTGTGGCAAGATTCGTGGCACTGTTGTCTTGATTTTCAACGGTGGGATCGTGATTCCAACGGCTGGTCTGAGATTTATTTATGCGTTTCGGTGACAGGTCTGTACAGAGAAGGCTATGACCAGTCTGACAAGAAAGTGGGTTTGAATTGTCAAACAATAGCGTCTTGAGCTGAATTTTTGCAGGAGCATTCTGGACATATGGAACTATGTTCTGAACAAAGGAGAGCTTATTTGGAACTTGGATGAAAGATAGGCGTTTTATTGAAGTCTATAGCAGTATGTGCTACAGTTGGTGTTTTACTAACTTATGTGATTTTTCTAGAACTGCTACCATATCAGAAAGAGACTGTTATGTGCGTACGACAAGCTTAAATCTTGTTCCTATTGGCAACTGTAGTTACTTTTTTATGATGGTCCATCATGTTATCATTGTGGGGTTCAAGGACATGTTCAACGTAATTGTTTCACGTTTGTTCAAGGGGCAGTTTGGACGAGGAAAGTTAATAATTACAGAGATGGTGCAGTGGGAATTTATCCTCAATTTGGAGGGAGACGGTTCTTGCATTAGTTTTTGACCATGATGTGACTCAAGCAGGGGGAGAATGGGTATTGCTGGTGTGGATTGTGTTACGAGTGACGAAGCCTTTGAAGATAGGGGGAGAATGAAGATGCATTGCTTGAAGTGTTGTTGTACCAGTCACGAAGTAGTACATGAAGTAGTACATGAAGTGATACAGGTCGTGGAGATGTGTGATTGCTGTGATATGAACGAATCTGAGTGATGAGATTCGAACCAAGGGTTGGTTGATGAGCTGGATGAGGATATCCAAGAGGATATTACAGCCTTGGAGTGTTTCCATATTCTTAGGAGAAGATATTGGAAAAAGAGAATATTTCCAAAATTTTTTGGAGATATCTTAAATAAAGGAAAATATGTTATATGGTGATTTGGAAGAACTTGGAGTGCAAGTTAAATGGGCTATATAGAGAGTGCGTGGCCTGAGGTTAAACTTGTGCACGTCTAGGGTGTATTGAGAAGAGGCACACAAGGTGTGTGTGGCGTCACCCCACCGGAGAAGATTAGTTTGATCTGATCGGTGGTCATGTCTATGGATTCTGCAGCCGTGTGAAGACGGTGGTGCACCAGTGCGTCCGGGTGGTAGTCAAGTCATGCGTGACTTATTACTGTGTTCATAGAGATGGAGTACAAGCACATATGTGCGATGGTGTTTGGAATCAAAGTCTAGGCTTGGGGGAGTTTAGCTCAGGGTTAGGTTATCCTGAAGAGTTCATGTTATTGAATGGAGCGGTACTTTAAGAGGGTTGTGCTTGATCTACGCGTTTGCAATTTGTGTAATTGCTTTCTAATTCTAGTGAATTCGAATTCTGGACGTGGTCCCGATGATGTAGGAAACGAACCTCGTTAAAAAACTTTATGTCTTTTTTACTTTATGTTCATACATACACATATTAGAACACATAGAACTAGCCTAAATCTACGTTTACAGATATGTAACCCAGATTGACTCATTTGTTTTGGTTTTACTTCTTGTAATCCTGGAAAATCATCTTAGTCGTGCTATAACTGTGAGGTGAACAAACATACAACACCATCACCTCTCATCAAAATCAATCGCCAACTGCACAATAGGGTCATCAGAGGCGCCTTTAAGGAAGGCTGTCATGATAACTTCTTCCGACTCTCTCACAATGTATCCCATACACGCCAAAAAGAAAGGTAGAGCTCATAGGAAAAGAAAGATCCTCCAGAAGGCAACCACATCTAAATGAATATTGTTATCCACAATAAACCCATGCTAGCAATGACAATGTGGTCTCTTCTTCTTTATCATCAGATGCTTGTTTCTTCTTTCTCTGAAGTTCTTCTTCTCTTACTTGTATATATCTTCACTCTCTCGTATGCATAGAACTGTGCACAAAAAAGGGGAAAATATATCATCCCTACCACGAATGCAAGAGAAGAACCTTAAAGTAGGGCACATAGAAACAACACAAAGAGCCTCTTTGCTTGTTGATTTGGGGCTCTGAAATGCAGATATATCATCCCTACCACGAATGCAAGACTCGTTCCATGTACACCTATGTTCCACATGACATGGAGGTATGATCGAAAAGCAGCCGCTAAAAATAGAGCATACATCATGAGATATACTTGCAGTATTGATGATTGAAATATAACGTCTACTATGTATATGATTATTAGAAATATAAACATGAACAATCATTGGCTCAAGACTTGTCACACACAATCGCTCATGAATCTCGGATCTCGTTTCACTAATTCCTTTCACTGCGCGACCAAATCTCTCTTCGTTTCACTTAGCGAAACCAAATCGGCCAACGATCAACAACAAAAACCTAAGAACACTACAACGACCGAACCAATCTGTACTCTTTAAATCGAAGTTTTATTCCCCAAATATGTACTCTCTAAATCGAAATTTTACGAGAATAAAATCAACCTGAAACTTACTCGGTTGAGAAGATTCTTCATCCGCACAGAGAATTCACGGTGAGAATCGTTGAGTGGAATTTGTTCTTCCATGCTTCAGCTGTAAGCCTGTAACAGAACTTTTTCAAATGCGAGAACGAACAAGCCCAAATGGAGTCGTGGGATTCTTTCTTATACTGACAAAGATAAGTGGATAAAATTTGAAGGGTTTGTAACTTTTGATTTTTCATTTTTTCTTTATGAAATTCCTTTGATTGCACTTTTTATTTTTATCTGGAATTTGCTTGCTTCATTGATGATGTCTTCTTTATTAAGAATAATTTGTGCTTCTGATTATTGTATATGTTGTTAACTTTATTGATATTTTAATCCCAACCGAATTAGGTCGCATAACGAAATAAAAAGCTATAGACTAAGGATGAGATGGAGACTGAGCATTGCTGGTCAAATGTATTTAAATGTCCTACGCAAATTTAAAAAACATGCATTTTTCATATATTTTATCTAAAATCAAAAATAAAAGTAAAATATAAAACAATTTAAAACTTCATCAAACAATCCAATTCTATAATCGGTTTGTAAGAAAAGAAAAGAAAAACAGTAAAAATAAAATTAAAATGCTCAAATATGGCACGTAGTCGAGTTTTTCAACCATTTATGTCTCAATTATTAATAAAAACATATAGTATATTCAATCGCTCTTGTGACATATTAGACCGCAAATAATTCTTTATCAGCTTCAATTTCGAAAAACTTATATGTGATAAACAGTTTATGTGTTTTGATTACAATCCTCCATTTTTTCAAAAAATCAACTTCAATAAGTTTCCGAACTTCATTTGGTATTGATTCTCGGAAAAATTTTAATTCCATAAATATATCATCACCAACTGTCTTAATGCATACCAAGATGAAACTATAAAAAAATTATAAAAAATGAGAATCGATACATTATATCCATCAATTGGTTTGTCACAAGTCACTGTTCATAATTCAAAAGCTTCTTTTTTTTAGTTTCTAATGACTAATTAAAAAGCCAAAAAGAATAAAATATACGAAAGGATAAGATGAGAAACGATGTGATGTCGTCTCCGTCGATGAGTAGTTTTTTTTATTTCTAAAACATAATTTTAGATAATTATTATTTTACAATATACTTAATCAACAAATTTATTAATAAAAAGCCCATAAACATTACCAAAAAACCTATAAATATTACTATCTCATTTAAAAAAAAAACTTACAAACTTTGTTTACATATACATTAACAAAATATATAATAAGTAAAATAAACATATACATTAACAAAATTTCCAATAAAGAAAATTTAACTAGAAAATACCCCTACCAAATTGGATGCCCTAATCGGTGGTTTATCTCGCTTGTGCTCTCGGCAAGGCCTGAGACAGAGTTTGCTAATTAAAATTCATTTGGACACTAATCAAGGAAATATATATGTGTTGATTAATTAAATACTAAATCTAATGAAATCAGGATTGTGATCATTCGAACAAAATAAGTTTTTTTTTTCCTTTCTCACACCATATGTGTTCAGAGTGAAGCATATAAACAGAGAGGATCACCAAGAACAGGGGAAAACAGAACATAACTGAGAAGGAACGGATGCAATGGCAGATGTTTAGAACGTGAGACTGAGCAACGTCATATGCATTATATGCTTTAAGCAGTAGAAAACCTTTCATCATATGAAAAAAAAAACAAAAAAGTTATTACAATGTCCAAGCAATGGCTCATGCTTCACTCATCAAACAGAAGCAAGAACATGAAATATGGGGACTGAAAGCACAACATCATACCAATTAATTAACGTTGCCACAAATTTTTGTGTTTCTGATTATTGTATATGTTTGGCCTGCTTGGACTCAGAGCCGGCCACAGTGGAGTATATGCGTGATGTGGGATCAAACATTTGGAGTCTAAGACGACTAAGAGCGAGCTACTTTTGAACGTCTTATTGTCCACTCTTCAAATATACTGATCCATTTACCATTCTCTTGTATTCTGAGCAGATCCAAGAGCATTAACTTGTGCTGTCTTTCAAATATGAGCCATACCTGATTAGTTGGAATTGTTTGTCGTGTATCATGCTTTAAATATCTGGAAATATATGCAGAGAGGGGCTTGTTAAAACTGTACTAGATACAACAAGTACAAGTACAATCCATTTCAGGGGAGATTGTGATCGTAGATGGCTTCTCAGCTTTTCTAACCGCAATGTGGCTGCAATTGTTTCTCTTACTGTTCTCGTAGACCAAGTGATCGTTGAAGCAAAATATCAGAATGAGCAATAAGAAGCGCAATTGAGACTTTCTTCGATGCTTAGAGATGGTTTGACGAGATTCGCAAAATGCATGTGACGAAGGTTTTAATCCATACGGTCTTCTTGTTCGTTGTGTTTCTCCCCAAGTGTACTGTGTTTTCTGGCTGCTAAGGTACTGCTTCGTGTTTGGGTTATACAGCTTCAATTTGAGACGGAGACATCCTCCACAAATGGATATAAAGCTGTTGAGCTACCCAACGTCATGAGAAATCATAGAGGCTTAGGGACCTCGTATTTGTGAGTATGTAAGGAATCGACCTATCTATCATAGTATCTGAATCCGAATACAAATTGATTAAAGGGATTATTCATTGTCTAAAAAGAATATTAAAATCTAAAGTTGCCCCACAAATCTCACAACTTAAATCGAAATAAGACACTACAAATTTAATTACCAGCACCAAGTAGTACACAGTACCACAAGCTAGTAACATAAAACCAGTAGCTTCGAGATTTACATGAGTAGCAGCAATCGCCATGTACATCATCAATCTTCCAGCGGCTGCAGCTTTAAAAAAAGCGGACACCATCAACGTGGTCAGGCTTTTCTCGTTGTAAATCTCCGCGACTCCAATACCAATCCCGATTCCTACAGGTGTTGTGAGAGCAAATACTATCACCATAACCAAACTTTTCTTCAATTCAAACTTTGCCTGCAAAAAAAGAAGAAGAAAGGGGTAAGAACTTCATTTCATCATCAAATTCTGGAAAAGAGAGAGAGAAGATTAAAAAACAAAATTAAGATTACCTGGGAGATGCGACCTCCAAGACCAATTCCTTGGAACAATTGATGGAAGGTCACTGCAGCTATAAGACGCTTAACTGTGCTAACACTTGGAGATGCTCCTAAATATATTCCTATGATCACTGAGTGAACCATAATACCTAATTCCAACACCTAAACCCACAAGAACGAAAAAATTAAAATCGAGGATGTTCTTTGTAATCAAGAATGTATTTAATTTTTTTTTAGTATAAGCAACAACAACAAACAAAAAAACGTTTGGATTTTTGTGTTTACCTCCAAAGTAACATCTTTTCATAAAAGTTGAAGCGAATGATTCAATGACGGTTATGATCGCAGCAGCCATGGCTACAACTTGAGTCATCGGAAAATCACCCCAAGGTGGCTCATCTCCGATCCAAGAGCTCTCTGTTGCATCAGGAAGAATGTAGACGACACCAATGGCGAGGATTGACGTGCCACCGTATGACTTAACCAATGAGAAGAGAACATTATCTCGATGGAGGCCAAAGATCGGTAAACAAACACCAAAAACTCCGACAATCAATGTGGAGAAGATAGCTATGATCTTATACTTAAGAGCCGTCGCCGTATTTACAGCAGCAGAGCAACCGCAGACGGTTTCTTCTTCCTCGGCCGCGGAGACTAGAAGAGGTAGAACAATCAAGCAGATAACCAAAACAGAAATCAGGGGTTTTCCGAGTTTACCCATCTCTGTGTCCCGTATGATGTCGAAGGATTAGGAATTCTCGCTTTCTGGTTTGCAATCGGATCAATCCTCTGCTTCTCCAATTCTCCATCTTTTGATTTAGGGCAGAGTCGTCTCTATGTTTCTCTTAGGGTTAATTTGCTAACGAGCCGGTCTTTTCGGCCCAAAGTTAATTTTATCAAAACTATTAAATCATGAAAATTGTTAAAAACTATTAAAATCATGGAAATTTAACCTTTTTTTAACTTTCTAATAGGTGATGTGAGGAATATCGATATCGACGTGTCAGTTCCTCGAGACCTTAGAATCATGTAAGGTTTTTTTTCGTGGTACACACAAATTGTGGTTTTTAAAAAAAATAAAAAAAAGTATTTTCACTAGGTAAAAAGGTAATTAATTACTTATGTCTAATCAAAAATAATGTTTTTTTTTGTCGAAAAATAATGTTTCTTTTAGTAGTTTAATTTGTAAACGAAATACGAGTTTGGAGTAAATTTGGTTCAAACTTAAAAAAATACATAGTTACATGTCGATTACGCTTAGTAGTGAGATTTTTCCATGAACTTATTGGTGTATCTATTATAGTATTTGCAAAGTAAATCGAGTTGTTGTTGAAAATTGAGAATGTTGAATTACTTTTATTCTCTTAATGAAATTACTCTTCTCTAAAATCACCTATCTTATTTTATGAATCTGTAATTAAAAAGCAAATAATCTATAATTAAAAAAATTGAGTTGTGTATCAAAGCCTGACCTAGTGGGAAGCGGCCCAAACCCATGTTTTTGGTTTCGATTCCAAGTTCCTTTTCCAAAGGTAGCGGGTTCAATTCCTTGTACTCATTTTATCGGTTGATTGTTTAACAAAATAAAAGAAAGTAGAAGAAAAAACCGAAGGATAGAGAAGATGGAGAAGAATAAGAAAAAGATCAAGAAAAATAAGTACAAGATAAGGAAGAAGACGGAAGATAAACGAGAAGTACAAGATAAGGAAGAAGACGGAAGATAAACGAGAAGAATACGATGTCAGAGAAAACGAAGATGGTGGAGAAGGATAAGGAAAAAGAAGAGGAAGAATAAAAACCAGAAGAAGACGAAGATGATGAAAAAGAAGAAAGAAGAGACATGATCTGTCTTAGAATCCGTCTTTCCTTCATAAACATGAAATCTCAGAGGAGTGTTCTCAATGTGGAGCGAGAACGAAGTCCGCTTCATTTCTTCGACAACGCGGTCGATCTTGGGTGATGCGCTAGTAGCGCTGTGGATTCGTGAATTCACATTCCGTAATCATTCGTGATGTTCCCGTTGGATATATTCCAATCCGTTGGAGTCTGCATCAACTCTAGGGTTCTCCGCGAACTAGCCGCGATTTCATACTATCTATGGGCCATAATGACATAATGTTCGTAATCCGAGTTCAAGACAATATTCAAAAGTATAATGGAGATATATATTTCGAGTTTCAAAATGAATCATACGTTTTTGTTTAGTATGTATTTCTTTTATTGAAGCTTTTATCTCATTTTTTATGTCAATACAAACATGAATATCCGTTTACGTGGTTCTAATAGAACACGACGATATTATGCGGATGATTTTATCACTTATTTGAACTATCGGGTTCATAAAAACAATATTTGCGTTATAAGATTTGCAAGAATCACAAAAATTGGTGATAATTGGATAGCTATGACTGACTACTTACGATTGTACTCGGGCTTTCAATACGAAAAGCCCATCATCATTGAGTTCAAAGAAGTGAAACTTGAAACAAAGATTCTTGCTTTTTCTTTTGCTGTAATTAGACAAAATAAATGGTTCGAGCTGAAACGTTGTGATGTAAGAGATGTTAAAATGTTTTTTCAGGCATAACTGATTCAAATCTCATCATTGGGTTCAAAACAAGGGAAATTGTAATTAGTAGCAAATGTAAAATATCAAGAAGTTTTAAAACAAGGGAAATTGTAATTAGTAGAAAATGTAATATCAAGAGGCTTTAAGATGTTTTCTCAGGCAATACTTGACCTCCAAGTACGCACAAACAGAAATTTTTTGAACTATTGAATGCGTTGCTGTCGAGTATATTCCCATAGGGCAATGGCACCGCTGACATGAACGTTGAGGGACCTAACAACTCCAAGTTGTGGGATCTCGACACAAGCGTCCAGTACATGGATTATATCCACAGGTATGCCTTCCTTTTCACGACCCAGCACCAAAACCTAAACAACAGAGACCAACAAGAATCCATTTAGTTCTGAGGGTAAAGTGAGAGGAAAAATGAAACCTTTCTTCTTTGTTTTGCCCATATTGAACTTACCGTCTTCTTTGGGAATTGATATTTGTCCAGTGAAACACTGTTAGCTGTCTGCTCCAGTCCCAAGATTGAGAAGCCTTCTCGTTTCATTTTCTCCAAGAACAGTTTTAAACTGTTCACTGGGACTTCCATAATTGGAACCCATTTCTCAGCAGTCACACTGCAGAAAAGAAAAACTCTTGTAAATGGACTCACTCTCAAGGGTAACCATTCTTATAATTCAGCAGGAGCTGATGTGATTGGTCCATATTTTCAGATTTCTTGAGAATTCTCGGCCAGATTTTCTTCTCCACTTTGCAACACTCTTTCACATTTACTGATCCATTTACCATTCTCTTGTATTCTAAGCAGATCCTACAGCATGAACTTGTGCTGTCTTACAAATATACAGTCAAGAGACTTGAATATATGAGCCATACCTGATTAGTTGGAATTGTTTGTCGTGTATTATGTTTGCATCTGCAACAGTAAGACCTGATGCTTTAAATATCTGGAAATATAGGCAGAGAGGGGGTTGTTAAAACTGTACTAGATATAACAAGTACAAGACAACTTTTTCTTGTCTTCCTTTGATTGTCGAAATGAAAGGAAAGACAAAGAAAGTAATAGTTATACCTCGCATGTCCGGGCTAATCCAGCAAGATTAGGAATACGATCAAGCAATGAAGCCACAAGGATCAAACTCTGCCGACCAGATTTCAGACTTTCGACCTCCATGCTTCTAGATCTTAAGAGTTGACTCACAAGCTCGTCTTCCTTTTCCATTTCTGAAAAGTTACCCGCGTTAGCATGGCGCAGAGAGGCTGTATATGATCTTGAGAAATAGACAGCTATATAAAATTTGCATACCAAAGAGCCGCTTATAAGTTGAACTAGCATCTTGCTTCGTATGTAAAAAGTCTCCCGCTCACCATTATGGTCAGTAAACTCCCGAGGGATTGCTGAAACAAACTGCAATAGTGTTCCAAGAGACCAAAAGCAGTACAACTTGCATGAGAAAAAGAAATGAGTCCTGAAGAGTGATACAGCCATGAAATCTGTTACAGTTGCAAATTCGTCTCTTACCATTCTTAAGATACAAAAGATATGGAGCTGGAACACACCTGATACCAATCAATCAACCCTCCCTTTGTTTTTGGAATTGCATCAATGGAAGAATTGGTGGTCCCATGGGAACTGGGAATCTAAAAAGTGAAGTATCGTTTAGGTGTAATTTTATTAACTCTTCTATGTGGAGTTGAGAGTTGTAGTACTTGGTGAAAACAATCAAGCTGTTTATGAGTTATTACAGAATAGTGTGATGTTGAGAGCTAAGGTCCTTACGAGTGTAGTGACACAGAACTGTTCTCCAGCTCCTTCACAATCCGCCGCTGTGATAATTGGGCTTGCCACCCAGGCAAATCCCCTTTCTTGAAAGAATTTGTGTGTAGCATATGCCAAAATATTCCTAACTCTCGCCACCTGAAACAAGATGTTTTGCATGTTTAAGAATATAGAAATTCGGTAATTATCAGTAAGTTCACCATCAATGGGTCAAATACATGTTTAAACAGAGAGACGAGAAGCCTGAAAGTAAGGGATAACGGCAGAAGCAATTTTCAGCATAAAAGTACTAGACAAAAAACAGTTTCTAATAAGAGCCAAGTTTCTGTTTTTGAGATAATACATTAAATCGCCAAGAAGGCAGCAAAGCGTGTCTACAGTGTAGAGTTTCAGGAAACTAAAAAAAAAGAAAATGATAAAAGGAAAGTTGCAGGCAGTTTCTCAGACAAATCAATGAAGACAAGAAACATTACCGCCCCAAAAGTATTGGTTCTCGGACGTAGATGAGCCTTGGTTCTCAAGAATTCCCGGCTGACCCTTTTCTTCTGGATGGGAAAGGAAGAGTCACACTTTCCAACCTGGGATCAAGTGGCAACAATTGACAAAACTCAGAGAAAACGTATTTTTAAGTTTCAAGGAACTCAAAGGTAGAAGGAGCAAAGAGACGTACCACAATGATCTTCTCAACCTTTAGTTCCACCTTTTGCTTTGTTCCCTGGCTGGCCACAAGAGTACCGTGTACAGATATCGATGCTCTAGTCAAGATCGAACCAGATTCTACCTAAAAACTTTGGCAAATAAAAAAACAAAAAGTTATATTATGAAATCCAAGGCTCTCAAGTCAAAAGCAATGAGATAGCAATTGAAATGTCTCTCTTCAATTTTGTTATATGAGCATGGCTTCGAAGGTCACAGTGATTACCTGATCATCCACATCCGAATTCAGGACACATTGCAAGTTCGATAAGCATGAACCATCGTTAATCTTCAAGCAAACAAAAACATCAAAACGAGAATTTCGTCAGCAAGCAAACAATACATCCAGGAACACGGGCTTGTAAAACAGCGGTTGAGAATTTACCTCGATAAACGTGACACTGCTCGAGATCGAAGTGTCCGAACCCAACCCACAATGCTGAGGCTTGATAGTTAACTTTTTACGGTTCGCACAATTAACCCATTGTGCACAATACCACAATCTAATGGTATGTCATTGTAGGATCGAATCCACAAGAAGGCACGAGAACAACACACAGAGAATACGAGACACTTCTTAATCTAAGCTAATCAAATAAAGGTTTTCTAATGATCCTAATCAGTTTAAAGACAAGATAGTAAATAACCAAACATATAACAAAGGTAATTAAAAGACTAACAAGTTTTGAACTAAAACGATTTAAACAAGAATAAGCAAACGAACTTCGGGTAATGGTAATCGACTTGGACATTCTCTAGCTAAACCATGATACTCAAACAATGCTAATCCTTAGGCTTTAGATCACTAATTTAGACTAATCCACTTCCATGACAATAATCATTTCGTTAATCACTTAATTGAGAACAAACTTCCATTTGCAATTAAATGATCAACAAGTATTAATCCCAAGTCTAAAAAGCCATTAAACACCCTAGACATCCATTTCTATAGGCTAGGAATGTAAAACACTTACTAAGTTTGGTTGAAGAATTTCATCGAACACCTTCCGGGCGTGAAATTCCCTAAGTTCTAAATCAATTTTGTCAAGGCTAATCTAGCATTAATCACACCTAACAACTAAGGATTCTTCATAAACTAAGTCTTAAGCCTCATGATTTAGCAAGAAAACATTTAATCTACCATATCCAAAGTTCTAAAGAAACTACTCACAAACCATGATAATCTCAACAAATCCTATGTAGGAGGTGTTTAGATTCATGGTTAGATGATTAGAAATAGATAGATAGATGAAAACAAACAAGAACTTTCATAAAAACACCAAGAATCTCTTAAAACCTCTCTAAAATCGTGTTTACATAAGCTAAAAAATGAGATATGATCATAATTAGGTCTCTTAATCATTTATACATAAGTGGGTGGTAGGAGTCACATCGGTGTGCATCTGGCCGATGCAGCACCCCGATGTGACTTCTGTCATTAGTCCAAATCGATGCCAGACGGACATGTGCTCACTAAATTTGTCGTATCTCTTGAACCACTGCTCGGAATGACCTGAAACCACCTCCAAACGAAAGAGAACTCAATTATCTACAACTTTCATGAAGATCACCGAAGCTAAATCCAAATGAAAACCCTTCATATGAGTCGATCTTTGAAGCGCTTTGGACGGACTCTGTATTTTGCTCATAAGGAGCCCACATCGGTGTACACTTCCCCGATGCAGCATCCCGAGGATTCTCCTGTNCAAGTCTAAAAAGCCATTAAACACCCTAGACATCCATTTCTATAGACTAGGAATGTAAAACACTTGCTAAGTTTGGTTGAAGAATTTCATCGAACACCTTCCGGGCGTGAAATTCCCTAAGTTCTAAATCAATTTTGTCAAAGCTAATCTAGCATTAATCACACCTAACAACTAAGGATTCTTCATAAACTAAGTCTTAAGCCTCATGATTTAGCAAAAAAACATTTAATCTACCATACCCAAAGTTCTAAAGAAACTACTCACAAACCATGATAATCTCAACAAATCCTATGTAGGAGGTGTTTAGATTCATGGTTAGATGATTAGAAATAGATAGATAGATGAAAACAAACAAGAACTTTCATAAAAACACCAAGAATCTCTTAAAACCTCTCTAAAATCGTGTTTACATAAGCTAAAAAATGAGATATGATCATAATTAGGTCTCTTAATCATTTATACATAAGTGGGTCGCAGGAGTCACATCGGTGTCCATCTGGCCGATGCAGCACCCCGATGTGACTTCTGTCATTAGTCCAAATCGATGTCAGACGGACATGTGCTCACTAAATTTGTTGTATCTCTTGAACCACTGCTCGGAATGACCTGAAACCACCTCCAAACGAAAGAGAACTCAATTATCTACAACTTTCATGAAGATCACCGAAGCTAAATCCAAATGAAAACCCTTCATATGAGTCGATCTTTGAAGCGCTTTGGACGGACTCTGTATTTTGCTCATGAGGAGCCCACATCGGTGTGCACTTCCCCGATGCAGCATCCCGAGGATTCTCCTGTGTGTTTTTTGGGAGTCCACATCGGTATGCACTTCACCGATGCACCATACCGAAATGACTTTTGTCTGAGTCAATGTCGCGCCAGACGGACGTATGCTCAGTGAAATGACGATAACTTCCGCAATATAGCTCATAACGTGATGAAACAACCTCCGTTGGAAATATGACTCAGTTACCTACACTTTTTGTCAAGTGCTCCAAGGCTGAATATGAGCGCAAGGTCTTCTTCTGAGCCGATATTTGAAGCACGTTGGACGGCCTCTGCATTTGCCTTGATCTTTGGGCATAGCTCTTGCTCCAAACTGGTTCCTTTTGCCCCATGATCTTCCTCCAAGCTCCACAATGCTTCCATAAGCTCCAAATAGTACCTAAAAGACTCCATAATACACAAACACATGCAAGAACTAACCTAAGACTCATTAACTCTAAAATGGATGCAAACTAGACCAAAAACCATGAAATGAATGTAAAAAGTCACAAAATGCTAACTAAAATGTATGCTAAAATGGGCTAAATTATGCAACTATCAACTCCCCTGAACTTGTCTTTTGCTTGTCCGCAAGCAACAAACAAGGACAAGTCGAAGAAGAGGTTGGTATGCAGGAGATCATATCCGAGAATATTAACAAAAGAATTCAAATCAATGCCCTTGAGAATAGTTATGTGATGCATAAACAACATCTACTTCAAAAGATTTAGCCATACTCGTTGCTACACGAATTTGGTCTAAGCCTTAGCATCTACAAGCAATCATATCCTCTAACTCTTTAACATTCATTAAGTGCAAATGGTGAATCATGCTTAATACAAATCAAGGGAACTCATTTGGCTTAGGGAAAATGTTTTGAAATAAAAATGGTCTCAATAATGTGGGTATTCCAATGCAATGGAATCTCTCACGAAAGAATGAACTTTGGTAAAATGCTAAGAGTAAAGAACAATCGATGCGTACAAGGATGACATCCGTCTACCCAATGCCCCAATATGAACTTCACTCCTATTTCTAAACCCATCAAGATCCATTATAAACTACCCATTTCACAAGCCATTTTGCCTTCTTAGACCACATTTCTTTTCTTCTTCTCTTTCAACAAATCGATTGACTCTTTATATTTTTCTTTTAGCTTTTTTTCACTTTCATAACTAGTCTCTCAATCATCATTTAGATGCCTTAGCCATAATTTTTTTTTTCTTTTGGCTCTTTCTTTCTTTTACATACATAGAGACTTATACTTTCAACACCTAGAGCTATTCCACATTTTCATGCCAACCAATCCAAACTTTTTACTTTCCCCTATCCTTTTTCCCAATCTTTTTCTTTCTCCACACTTTCTTTTCTTTACATCAACACCCAAATCACCAACCTATCTATCAACTCCTTGTCGTTCCAAACTCAACACTTTTTGCTAAGTTCATTCAAAATGAGGCCTCACGACACACACACGAGATTAGGGCTTGAAGGAAAGGTATAGTTAAGGGTGTGGTTAACCGTTCCAAAAATAGGAATCGGCTATTTGAGCTAACAAGAGAGTGGTGAAAAGGGGTAAGATAGCTCAAATATGTATAAGGTATCCATGAATTCACTTTTCAATGCATAAACATGATAACTATGAGTCAAGATTAGAGTTCATGTAGATAGAGTTAGATTCAATTCAAAGCATGCTTCAACCAAGACAAAAACATTCAAACCGCAAGATCAAAGCATGAATCATCCTTAACTTCGTGATCGCTCAAATGCATCAAAGAACTCCTAACGAGGGCATTAATTCAAGCTCTTAAGTTTATATTCTACAAGGATAATCTTCCCAATACAAGTGAATGCAAACCTATATGCATCTAGACTCAATCTTAATCATGCAAAATGCAACTACATGTTTTCTTTTTGTGTTCAAATTTTCAATTTTTCAATTTTTATGGTTTTTATATGCACTTATATGAATGCATGAGACTCAAATATGCAAAAAGAAAAATAAGATCACAAAACACAAGATCAAAAGATACAAATTCCTCCCCGAACTTGAATTGCACCGTCTCGGTGCAACAAAAGTCAAAGAGAAGGTAAAAATATTCAAAAAGTATGTACAATGAAATGGAGTTTGGATCATACCTTTGGATTGGAGAGGGGGGTGACGTGCTGTAGCTCAACCCATTCATGCCTTAAGCACCACGATCTTGGACCCATGAAAACTATACACATCAAACAAAAACATCAAAAGGAACTAGAAAAAAGAAAAAAAAAACAAAAAAATATACAAAGATAGTAATGGGAATGCCTCCCAAGAGNAAGAACTAGAAAAAAGAAAAAAAAACAAAAAAATATACAAAGATAGTCATGGGAATGCCTCCCAAGAGCGCTTGTTTTACGTCACTAAGCTTGACGTTTCAAACTCTTTTAGGCGCGGAGAGAGGGAGTGGTGGAACTCCATGGTGGGTCCTCGAGCTTGAGTGTGAGGATCTTGCTCATGATCTCTTGAATACCCGTTGGACCTTTTTCTTTGAGCTCGGGTGTGATGATTGCTCTAACCATGGCAAAAGGCTTTGACCGACCTTTACACTTGATCTTGTACTCAATCAGACCATCATCATATCGCCAAGGTGTGAGGGTCATAGTGGCGGGCTTTGGAAAAACTGATCCAACCTTATTTGGCTTGCTCGTTACGCCTTTGACAAGGGTGGGAGGGTGGTTATCAACGTGTTTCTTCTTCTTGGCCTTAGTGCCTTTACCCTTCTTTTGAACATTTATACTCCCGACCTCATTTTCCATAGCAGTATGAAAAAGAGATTTCAAGCAAGCACCATCCAACGCTAAGGCTTCTTCAACATTACCATAACCCAAAGCTTTTGGGGGTGAAGCAAAATCCATCATCTAATTCACAATTTTGACCTCGTCTTGAGGTTTCATCTTCCTACTAGTGATTGTGCCACAAAACTTGGCGGAATAGGTCTTAATAGGGTAGAAGACCTTTGCATTAATGTTTTTGAACGTTACCCTCTTATTGGGAAAGTCGATTGTTGCACCTACGGTGTTAAGGAAGGGTGTCCCTAGAATGAGAGGACGCTCCACAACCATGAGATCCGTTGGAACCAAGCAATTTCCAACCTTGAGAGGATAGTCTTCGATCAAACCAAGTGGATGCTTTAATGAGGCATCTCCAAACATAATCGGGATTGAGTGTTGCTTCATGTCTTTGCTTCCAAGACTCTTCACCATCTCATAAGAAATCACATTCACACTTGCACCGGAATCACACAAAGCATCATCAATCTCCAAATCACCAAGGGAACAAGAGATGGCAAATTTACCCGGATTTCCAAGCTTGGGAATCGATGTGGGCTCATGTGAAGGAGGTTCAATGCAAGAAGTCTCCTTCCTCGCAACCGTTTTGGCCTCCACGTTTCTGTTCTCAACCACTTCGTTGCTAGCAACCACTACGACTTTATCTTTGGTCTCATGGAGAACTCTCTTGATCTCTCGTATAGCTTCTTCAATCTCGTCACTCGAGAGGATAACATTGCAATACTCCATTGGGTTTGCATCGATTTTTCCCTTTAGTTTCTCCATAGGTCTACTAGAATGGGAACCTCCTTGAGTGCGTTGTTGATTCAAATGTTCAATTCTAGAGGATAAATCTTCAAATTTTGTGTTGAAATCGTTGTATGAGCAATCCAACTTAGTGTGAATCTCGGCCATCTTCTTATTCAACTCATTTGCTCCATGAGCTTGGCCTGTCAAGAGTTGTTGAAGCATACCCTTCATTTCGACATCTTGTTGTGTCGAGTTGCTTCCTTGCCCTTGTTGAACTTGCGGTGCAAAAGATGGTTTGCTTTGGTAACCGCCTTGGTGTCCTTGGAATTGGTTTCGAGGAACGAACCCTTGTTGCGGGAAGTTGGAGTTGAAGTCTTTGTTGTCTTTGGTTTCCCACAAAGTGAACTTTCTCTTGATAACTTTTGCAATCTCCTACATAGTTCACTTGCCTTTGTGTGGCTTCCAAGACCTTGTCTAACTTCTCATTAAAGGCTTTCATCTCCATTCTTGTTCGGTCCTCATATTCTCCACTTCCTCTCAAAGCGATATCATAATCCTCACCATAATTCCCATTGCTTTGGGCAAGATTCTCAACAAGCTCCAACCCATCATCAACCTCTTTTCCAAGAAAGTTCCCATTGCTCACCGTGTCTAGAAGCATACGAAACTTTGGCAAAACTCCTCGGTATAGAGTACTTAAGAGCGATTCTTCGGAGAAGCCATGGTGTGGTCATTGCATTGTGTAGCCTTTGAATCGTTCCCACACTTCACAAAAGCTCTCATTCCCTTTTTGAGTGAAGTTCGAGATCTCGTTTCTCAACCTTGACGTTCTTGTAGAAGAGAAGAACTTGGCTAGAAAGGCTTTCTTACATTGATCCCAAGAAGTGATGGATCTTTGAGGTAGGTTCTTCTCCCATTGGTGGGCTTTGTCTCCAAGAGAGAATGGAAACAATCGAAGCTTGAACCCATCCTCAGAAATTCCGTTGATCTTGACCATTCCACAAATTCTATCAAATTGATCAAGGTGGTCTAAGGGATCTTCCACTACTAAACCGTGAAACTTGTTTCCTTGCACCATGGAAATGAGACTCGCCTTGATCTCAAAATTATTATTCTCCACCGGTGGTGGATGTATACCGGCGCGATTTCCATGGGCATTGGGAGCATCACCCGCTCCAATAAACCTCGGTGCTCTAACCCTTTGAGCAGCCTCTTCTCTATTCTCATTTGCATCTCCAACCGGTGGTGCTAGATTCATATTCATGTCTCGACTTTGCAAGTTCATGCACCTAGAAAGATAAGAGCAAACAAGGTGGAAAGATTAGTAAACAAAGAAAAATAAAACTTAGTCTCAAAAAGAGTCATAATCTCGATGGCTATTGCTAAACCTCCCCGACAACGGCGCCAAATTGATAGTGAACTTTTTACAGTTCGCACAATTAACCCATTGTGCACAATACCACAATCTAATGGTATGTCATTGTAGCACTTAGGGATCGAATCCACAAGGAGACACGAGAACAACACACAGAGAATACGAGACACTTCTTAATCTAAGCTAATCAAATAAAGGTTTTCTAATGATCCTAATCAGTTTAAAGACAAGATAATAAATAACCAAGAATATAACAAAGGCAATTAAAAGACTAACAAGTTTTGAACTAAAACGTAACGAAAACGATTTAAACAAGAATAAGCAAACGAACTTCGGGTAATGGTAATCGACTTAGACATTCTCTAGCTAAACCATGATACTCAAACAATGCTAATCCTTAGGCTTTAGATCACTAATTTAGACTAATCCACTTCCATGACAATAATCACTTCGTTAATCACTTAATTGAGAACAAACTTCCATTTGCAATTAATGATCAACAAGCATTAATCCCAAGTCTAAAAAGCCATTAAACACCATAGACATCCATTTCTATAGGCTAGGAATGTAAAACACTTGCTAAGTTTGGTTGATGAATTTCATCGAACACCTTCCGGGCGTGAAATTCCCTAAGTTCTAAATCAACTTTGTCAAGGCTAGTCTAGCATTAATCACACCTAACAAATAAGGATTCTTCATAAACTAAGTCCTAAGCCTCATGATTTAGCAAGAAAACATCTAATCTACCATACCCAAAGTTCTAAAGAAACTACTCACAAACCATGATAATTTCAACAAATCCTATGTAGGAGGTGTTTAGATTCATGGTTAGATGATTAGAAATATATAGATAGATGAAAACAAACAAGAACTTTCATAAAAACACCAAGAATCTCTTGAAACCTCTCTAAAATCGTGTTTACATAAGCTAAAAAATGAGATATGATCATAATTAGGTCTCTTAATCATTTATACATAAGTGGGTCGCAGGAGTCACATCGGTGTCCATCTGGCCGATGCAGCACCCCGATGTGACTTCTGTCATTAGTCCAAATCGATGCCAGACGGACATGTGCTCACTAAATTTGTCGTGTCTCTTGAACCACTGCTCGGAATTACCTGAAACCACCTCCAAACGAAAGCGAACTCAATTATCTACAACTTTCATGAAGATCGCCGAAGCTAAATCCAAATGAAAACCCTTCATATGAGTCGATCTTTGAAGCGCTTTGGACGGACTCTGTATTTTGCTCATGAGGAGCCCACATCGGTGTGCACTTCCCCGATGCAGCATCCCGAGGATTCTCCTGTGTGTTTTCTGGGAGTCCACATCGGTATGCACTTCACCGATGCACCATACCGAAATGACTTCTGTCTGAGTCAATGTCACGCCAGACGGACGTATGCTCAGTGAAATGATTCCGCAATATAGCTCAGAATGTGATGAAACAACCTCCGTTGGAAAGATGACTCAATTACCTACAATTTTCATCAAGTGCTCCAAGGCTGAATATGAGCGCAAGGTCTTCTTCTGAGCCGATCTTTGAAGCATGTCGGACGGCCTCTGCATTTGCCTTGATCTTTGGGCATAGCTCTTGCTCCAAACTGGTTCCTTTTGCCCCATGATCTTCCTCCAAGCTCCAGAATGTTTCCATAAGCTCCAAATAGTACCTACAAGACTCCATAACACACAAACACATGCAAGAACTAACTTAAGACTCATTAACTCTAAAATGGATGCAAACTAGACCAAAAACCATGAAATGAATGCAAAAAGTCACAAAATGCTAACTAAAATGTATGCTAAAATGGGCTAAATTATGCAACTATCAACTCCCCTGAACTTGCCTTTTGCTTGTCCGCAAGCAAACAAACAAGAACAAGTCGAAGAAGAGGTTGGTATGCGGGAGATCATATCCGAGAATATTAACAAAAGAATTCAAATCAATGCCCTTGAGAGTAGTTATGTGATGCACAAACAACCTATCCCTTGTCAAGCTTGCGACTCAAAACAAGCATGAATAAGAGGACCACACTCCTCAACAATAAAAGATGGCAAATTTGGGTCGGATCGGTCTAAAAGTGGTGTCTTGGGTCCAAGGTCGTGGTGTGTGATGAAAGGAGGGTTCGGCCACAACATGTCACATTCCCCTCCTACTCGATTCAATTCCAAGGTATGATTCTCACTCCATTTCATTTTATATACATTCTTGCATATTTTTACCTTCTCCTTGACTTTTGTTGCACCGGGACGGTGCAATTCAAGTTTGGGGGACGGGTTTGTGTCATTTGACCTTGTGTTTTATCTTCTTATCTTTTTTTTTTTGCATACTTGAGTCTCATGCATATCATGCACTCATAAAAAATTGAAAATTTTTAAATTTTTTGAAAAAGAAATGATCTAGTTGCATTCCATGTGTAGGATTGAGTCTAAATGCACTTCATATAGGTTTGCACTCACTTGCATTGGGAGAAACATTCTTGTAGAGTATCATTTTAAGAGTTTGGTCCAATGCCCTCGTTGCTAGTTGTTTGATGCTTTTGATCTCGTGTTTGAAACCAAGGATGAACCATATTTTGATCTCATGTTTCATTACTCATGTCTTAGCTAAAGCAAGTTGTGATTTGAGTCCAATCCTACCTAAGTGAGAACCTTAATTTTGACACTTAACTATCATATTTGTGCATTGCATAGTGAATTCATGGGTACCACATACATATTTGGGCTACCTTATCCACTTTATCACTCTTTTGTTAGCCCAAATAGCTGATTCCCATCATTGGAACGGTTTACCACACCTCTAACCTACCCTCCTTTCAAGCCATATATTTAGTGAGCGTATGTAAGGCCTAATTTTTCGAGTAAGCTTGGCAAAAAGTGTTGAGTTTAGGGCGACAAGGATAGGTTTGCATGTAGATCTAGCTCAACATCATGGGCTAGACTAGGCTAGGCTAGCTAGGAAGGGAAGTTTTGGGGTTTGGAATGAATAAAAATGTTTGATCGATGGAATCATTGTGGAAATGGGAATTAAGGTCAAAGGAAGGAAAAGGTAAAGAAGGGGAAATTGTCAAGAATACATGGTTGGTAGTAAAGTTTGAATTAGCTCTTAACATCAATGTTAGTCTCCAAGTGTATGAAGAAAAAGAAAAGAAGTAAAAAAGGTGGCTAAAGCATCAAAGTGATGAGGATGGAGACAAAGAAAAAAGTCAACAAGAAGAGCTAAGGGAAGTGAAGTGAAAGCACCATACCATGAGTCAAGGAAGAAGAAGAAAAATTCCCCAAGTGAGAGAAGATGAAGGAAACGTGTGGGACATGAAGGCAAAAGGCCTTGAGAACAAAGGGTAGCTTAGGTTGGAACTTCATGGGTTAGAAATGCTAGGGTTAGAAACATCTTAGGCATTGGGTAGATGTAAATTTATCCTTGTATGCATAAGTTGCCTTTCACTCTTAGCATTTTGCTAAAACTTGCTCACTTCATAGAGAGATCCCTTGCATTGGAATAACCACATACATGATCATCTTAGTCTCAAGACCTTTACCATAGCCAAATGAATTCACTTATCTTGCATGAACATGATTCACTTGAAACGATTAAATGAATGTCAAAGGATTGGATGATAGGAAGGCTTGTGTAGGTTGAGACTTGGGCTTGGCTCATGTAGGGATGGATATGGCTAGCTCTTTTTGAGTAGACTTGTTTGATCGCATCATAGAGTTAGCAACTTGGACATTGGGCTTGAATTCTTTTAATGATACTTGTGGATCTAACCTCCCGCTTTCAAACCTCTCTCTCTTCTTGTTCTTGTTTGTTTGCTTGAAGACAAGCAAATGACTAAGTTTGGGGGAGTTGATATTCTCATAATTTACATGTTTTAACATGCATTTTAGTTAACATTCTCTTTTCATTTGTATGCATAATCATAGTTTTGTCTAGCATTTTGGTATTTATTAGAGTTTAGGATGTTGCATTAGGTCCTAGTGAGTCTTGCATCATTTGGAGTGTTTTATAGGTGCTTGGAGTCATTTTGGAGAAGTTTGGAGTTATGGAGCATAAGAGAAGGAAGGGGTCATCCAAACCGTCCACAAAAACCTACCGAACGAAGGCTCTATGATCTGATTTAGCTTCAGAGATGTTCATGAAAGTTGTAGAGGGATGAGTTATCTTTCTACCGGATTTTGAATCAAGTCATTCGGACGAGTGGTTTGGAAGATATGGCCGATGTGCTAAGGAGTCTCTGTCTGGCCGCCGAAAAGAAGAATGAAGTTTCCAGAAGACTGTACCGACCCGTTATGGGTCGGTATGATGGATCGGTATCGGCACAGAAGGAAACAACGACCCAGATCAGATCGGCATGAAGGCACAAGAAGATTAGTACCGACCTGTTCTGGAGCGGTACTGTGGGTCGGTACTAATCTCTCCAAGATCAGTTTGATCCAGACCTGACGTGCCTGAAAGATCTGGCTAAACAAAGGGTTTCCATTCCGAATTAGCCTCGACGATCTTCATGGAAGTTTTAGAGGAATGAGTTAGATTGCCAGAGGAGTTGGAATCAGGTTAGTCGGACATGTATTTCAGGAGTTATGGCGGATTTACTAAGTGTATGGCCATCTGTGCCGACCCATTTCCAAGCGGTACAAATGATCGGCATGACACCAGGGATTTGTACCGACCCAGGACTGGTCGGTAAAAATCTCTCCAACCAAGCTTCACTTCTATGCCGGCCAAATTCCACCCGACGTGCTTCGTTCGTCTACAACAACACCGACCCGTCCTTAAGCGCTATGGCATGCTCGGCATCGATCCTCAAAGTTCAGTACCGACATGTCCAGGTGCGGTACAATTGCTCGGTACTGTGGCAAAGATTAGTACCGACCTACCCTAGCTCGACACACTTGGTCGGTACAAAACCACTTCCTAATCCGTCCTCATGAAGCCAGCCGAAGTGACTCAAAGATCATGCCGAATGAAGAACTTACACTCGGATTTAGCTTCGGAAGTCTTCATAGAAGTTGTAGATGATTGAGTTATATACCTTGCAGCTAACTCAATCATCTACAACTTCTATGAAGATTTCAGAAGCTAAATCCGAGTGTAAGTTCTTCATTCGGCCTGATCTTTGAGTCACTTCGGCTGGCTTCACGAGGACGGATTAGGAAGTGGTTTTGTACCGACCAAGTGTGCCGAGCTAGAGCAGGTCAGTACTAATCTTTGCCCCAGTACCGAGCAATTGTACCGCACCAGGACAGGTCGGTACTGAACTTTGAGGATCGATGCCGAGCATGCCATAGCGCTTAAGGACGGGTCGGTGTTGTTGTAGACGAACGATGCACGTCGGGTGGAATTTGGCCGGCATGGAAGTGAAGCTTGGTTGGAGAGATTTTACCGACCAGTCCTGGGTCGGTACAAATCCCTGGTGTCATCCCGATCATTTGTACCGCTTGGAAATGGGTCGGCACATATAGACATACACGTAGTAAATCCGCCATAACTCCTGAAATACATGTCCGAATGACCTGATTCTAACTCCTCTGGCAATATAACTCATTCCTCTTAAACTTCCATGAAGACCGTCGAGGCTAATTCGGAATGGAAACCCTTCGTTTAGCCAGCTCTTTCAGGCACGTCGGGTCTGGATCAAACTGATCTTGGAGAGATTAGTACCGACCCACAGTACCGCTCCAGAACAGGTCGGTACTAATCTTCATGTGCCTTCATGCCGAGCTGAGCTGGGTCGTTGTTTCCTTCTGTGCCAATACCGATCCAGCATTGATTTCGCGTGTTTTACCCGCACCAATTAACCTAATGCGCACACTACCGCAATCATAACGGTATGTCATTGTAGCACTTTACGATCGATCCCACAGAGAATAAAGATTACACACTAAAGATACGAGAAACAAACTAAGCTAGAGCAAAAATGTTTTTATGTTTTATACAAAAAGAAAGAAGAAAGAAATCAAAATGCAAGAAAGAAAATACAACACAAAGAGAAAGACGTTGGATCATGGCTTAAACTATCGAAGAGATGATTAACAATTAAATAATGAATCATTTGGAAGCATTAAACACTATCTTAAAACATGAAACACAATCGTAAGACTAATCCACTCTCGTGGTATTAATCTTTTCATCGATTACTCGATTATCATAAACTTCTGTTTGCAATCAAAGATAATCGATGAGCATTAATCACAAGTCCAATTAGTTCACTAAACACACTAAACTACAATGGCCAATTGTGAATGATATGTAAAGCTCACAAAAGGTTCGGTTCAAGCAATTCATTTAGACTCGGGTCAGGAGTGAAATGCCTAAGTTCAAGACTCGAATGAACAAACCTAATCTAGCACTAACACCGTTTACTCGAATCTATCCCTAATGCATGGGATGAGACAAAAAATCCTAGGGTGTAACTCTAGCTCGGTTTGTCACGCCAAACTAGAACTACCTAATCTAGGTGTAGTACTAAACTTCGGTTTATCTTATCAAATCTAGCAATAAGAACTAACCTAAGAACCTAAGTGAAAGAATTATACAAGATCATCCTAAATCACCATCATCTAACCATCAAGACATATTACTAGTGATGCATAAACATTAAATGCATAACCATCAAGAACCTAAGTGAAAGAATTATACAAGATCATCCTAAATCACCATCATCTAACCATCAAGACATATTACTAGTGATGCATAAACAAGATCATCCTAAATCACCATTCATTCTTTGGCAAGGAACACACAAATAGTTTAACTCACTCCCATGATGCTAAACCTTTTATTGATAATTCGAATTAGCTAATCTCCCAATTGCAACCAAATTATCAACAAGCATAAAACGTCAGTCTTTTTTAAGCCAACAATTCACCTTAATCACGATGGCCACCGATTAAGAATGAAAAGCACGTTTAGAAATCTTCTAGACAATTCACCAAACCTCTTCCGAGTATAAATCGACCATGATCTAGATATTGAGTAGCTAATTCAACTCTAGCTTTAAGATCACTTCTAAACATGTGAACAAATGATCATCTAAGCCTAACCATCAACAAGCAATCATCAAACCATCCAAATCAAGTCTAATCATGATCCAACAAAAATCTACTATTCACAACACCAAGAACATGAAGAACACAGAAAAGTCAACTCACAAAAACAACAAGAATCACAAAAGTAAACCATAAAAAAGAAAGAAGAAGATGAAATAAGACATAATATATATACAAGGTGAAGAAATCTTCCCTTAGATGGAGTTTACATGAAGATCCATTCAAGAACACCAAGGGGTGTTCTTGAGCTCTCTCAAGTCCCCAAAGAAGAAGACTTTTTGTGTAGGGAAGAAAACTTAAGTTTTTAGTTGGTAAACAATTACTTAAATACAAAAAAGAAGTGATTTTTTTGTCGGGATCGGTTATAGGGATCGGTTACAAACCGATCACACTTGTTAAAATGGTGGCGTCGACCTTGGCGATCAGTTTGACGATTTCGGCTTGACATGTCTTCACTATATTGGTCATAACTCTTGAACCACAGCCCTGAATGACACGAATCCAACGCTCACGCGAAGCTAACTCAATTTTCTATCTTGTATCCAGATATGAGATTAAACTGGGTAAGAGAAGGCTTCCATCCTATATGATCTTTCAGCTGCTTCGGATTGCCACTGTCTCGAACGGCTGATCCGAATGACATGAAACCACTTTCAGTAGAAAGCTAACTCAATTTAGCATATCTTTTATTAAGAGCTCCCAGTCTAATTCAAAGTTTAAGGTGTTCTTCCGGTTGGATCTTTCAGGCACATCGTCATGATCAGGAAATCTTGAACGGTTTCAGTGATCGGTTTTAAACCGATCGCATGTGTATTTTGCTCCTCTTGCTCCTCTTTCGATCTTCCTTCGAACTCCAAGTGCCTCCTGTGATCCAAGCTTCTCCAAGCACTCCTAAACACCTGAAAAAGGCTCCAGCAAGCCAAAAACGACACAAAACTCTATAGGATTTCTAAAATGCAAGTTAAAACAAAATGAGACTCAAATGTATGAAAAGATCCCAAAACTATATAAAGTGGAACTAAAAACCTATGAAACTAAACCTTAAAAAGATGTAAAATATGGTGTTATCAAGCATACCGACCCAGAACGGGTCGGTACAGTCTTCTGGAAACTCCATTCTTCTTTTTGGCGGCCAGGCGGAGACTCCTTAGTACATCGGCCATATCTTCCAAACCACTCGTCCGAATGACTTGATTCAAAATCCGGTAGAAAGATAACTCATCCCTCTACAACTTTCATGAACACTTCCGAAGCTAAATCAGATCATAGAGCCTTCGTTCGGCAGGTTTTTGTGGACGGTTTGGATGACCCCTTCCTTCTCTTATGCTCCATAACTCCAAACTTCTCCAAAATGACTCCAAGCACCTATAAAACACTCCAAATGATGCAAGACTCACTAGGACCTAATGCAACATCCTAAACTCTAATAAATACCAAAATGTTAGACAAAACTATGATTATGCATGCAAATGAAAAGAGAATGTTAACTAAAATGCATGTTAAAACATGTAAATTATGAGAATATCACTTGTCCTCAAGCGAATAAAGCAAAGTAAGCCAAGAAGAGAGGTTTGAAGACGTGGACTCATATCCAAAAGGAAACACATGAAACTTTCAACTCAATGTCCTTAGGTAAAAATGTCATGATGCAAAAATCGCTTCTACTCTTACGAACTTCTCCATACCTATCGCAACTCGAATCTTTTACTCACTCAAATGCCTAAGATTTCAGAATCTACAAGCAATCCTATCAACCAACTCTTTAACATTCATTTAAATATCTTCAAGTGCGGTCTCGCATAAGGGAATATAAAGCATTCTCAATCGGTTTTGGTGAAAAATGCTTGAAAGCATAATGCATGAGAAGGTTCAGGTTTTTTGGGTGACTTACTCTCACAAAAACGTAATGCAAGACAATGCGAAAAAGCAAGGAAGGAATAGAACAAAGATGTATCAAAGGTTATCTTCCATCCTATCCTAGCTTTCTAATCTCTCGTCTTAAGCTCACTGCCTCGCAATCTCTTATCTCGTAAGCAAAACCCAAAGCCCTTTTGGCTAGATATATACATTGTACACAACCTCATTTCTTTTTCTTTCCTTAACACTCTAGGAGAATTTCTTCTCTTAGTCTAAACTCTTATTTTCTTTCTTTTTCTTTATTAATCGAGAGTTTAGACAATTTTGGATACACGTTTCTTTCCTAGAGTTTCTCGCTTTTCTCTTTTCTTTTCGCACCTTAGGCTCTTTTAACCTTTACCGATTTTCTCTCACCATCTCCCTCACTTCACTCACCAATCATTCCAACTTATCTTAACCATTCTTCTTCCCAATTCCCAAGTCACTTGTCTAAGGAAGATAAGCTTTGTAGTTCCTTTCTCTTACAAGATTTTTCAATTGTATACATTTTCAAGAAAAAGGCTTCACTCACAAATAACAAGGGTTTGAAAGAATTGGCTTAGGTGAATAGGTGGGGAACTACCCTAAAAATGAGGATAGCTACTCGAATTAGCACAAGAGTGACAAAGTGGATAAGAAAATCCGAGTATATATATTAAGACCATGAGAATGCATTTCGAATCCCTAAACGAGACAATTAATGTTCAAGTTAGGTTCAAGTAAACAGAGTTGGAATCAAATCACAGCAAGCTTCATCCTTATCAAAGACAAGGAAGCCAAGAGATCAAAACATGGATTTTCCAATTTTTCAAAGCGGTTTATGCATCATATCATGTTTAACAAGGGCAATGTTTTCAAAGTTCATGTGTCTAATCATTGTCTCCTATGTAAATGAATGCAATCTTATATGCTTATAGACTTAATCCTAAAATGAAGATGAGATTATGCAAACTACATGATTTCTTTTTGAATTTTTGAAAATTTTCGATTTTTTTGGTTTTTCTATGCAATATAATATACACAAGATTCAAGAGAAAGAAAATAAGACAAAGAAAAAGATGAGAAAACACATTCGAGACATAGCTATTCCACAAAAGATGGAGATATGCATGACTCGAAGTGACCCAAAAGACAAATAAAATAAGACAAAGAAAATGACGTTAAATGACAAAGATCTCTCCTCCGGACTTAAATCACACCGTCTCGGTGTGAAATGAATCCGAAGAAAGAGTAAAAATGCAAATCAAAAGTATATACAAGAGGTAAAGTGGGGTACCTTGGAGTTGTGGTTTAGAGGTGGTTTAGCATTCATTTGACTTGTGATTTTTCGTTTTGACTCTGAATCGTTTTCCTGCGAATCCCCATGCCATGTAACACTAAAACACAATAAAACAAGGATTAAATCAAACTTAAAACAAACATATAAACATATGTACAAAGGATAACATGGGATTGCCTCCCAAGCGCGCTTGTTTTATGTCTCTAAGCTTGACATTCTCTTGAGTCCTTTAGCGCGGTTTGGAGAAAGGTCCATGGCATGGTTCATGTATCTCAAGTATGAGAACTCTCGTCAACATCTCCTCTAGTGCATCTTGTCCTTTCTCTTTCATTTCTAGTGTGAGAATCGCTTTCACCATGACAAAGGGCTTAGACATACCCTTGCACTTAACCTTGTACTCAATCTCCCCATTTGCATATCCCATTGGCTTCAAGGTGAGAGTTGGAGATGAGTTTTTCTCACGATGTAGATCCTTGCTTTCTTTAGGCCTTTTCTTAATCACCTTTAGTGACTTCATCTTTGAATCTCCCACATTTGCTTCCTTTGAATAGGAGATTTAGGCAATCTCCATCCAGCACATCTTCATCACCACTATGATCATCTAAAGGAGCTTGCACATTTTCCAATATCTCAAATTGAGATTCCTTCTCTTTGTTCTCAAACTCCTTAGAATCCACATTGTTCTCCATGTCTTCTTGGGTAATTGTTCCACAAATAATGGTTGTGGAATGCTTGATGGGGGTATGATACCTTGTCATTGACATTCTTTAGAATCACCTTCTCATTGGGGAAGTCTATGATGGCTCCCGCGGTTTGGAGGAAAGGACTTCCCAAGACGAGAAGCACCTTGCGGCTTTGCACCATTTCCACAACCATAAGGTCGGTTGGTACTAAACAATCTCTAACCTTTAGAAGGTAGTCTTCAATTAAGCCTAGTGTACACGTTGAAGATGAATCCTCAAACATAAGAGTGGTCAAGTTTTTCTTCATGCCCTTGATCCCCAAGGCTTTCACCATCTCATGATAGATCACATTAACGTTGGCTCCGGAATCACACAAGGCTTCTTCATAATCTGAATCTCCAAAAGAGCAAGGTATAGTAAATTTACCCGATTTTCCGAGCTTGAGAATCGATTTGGGCTCTAGTGTGGGTGCACTTGGTGGCTCATAAAGTTTCAGCACCTCCTCTACTTTCTCCTTGTTGGCAAGAATGGCCTTGATGAACTTACATGTCGGTAAGAACTTGAGATAAATCGCCATTGATTGGCATTTCAATCCCAATTTGACTCATCTCCTTCTTTAACTTGGATAGAGCTCTCTTTTGCGCTTTTGTGTAGACTCGAGGGGGAAATGGCAGTTTGGGCTCATAGGGAGGAGGTTCCATCTTGGGAGGTTCTTCCCTTTCTATCTTCTTCAAAACGTTTTGCTCTTCCTTTGGGCTTTCCTCAAGTACTACATCACTCTCTCTCCTCTACTCGTTATTCACTGGAATCCGCTTGAAGTTTGGAGATGAATTCTTCTATTGCATTCTCATTCTCGTCCTCATTCTCATCCATCTCGATAATACCGCATTAAGCCTTGGGGTTAGTCTCGTGCTTACCCGGTAGAACTCCATTGGGTCCCTTGGATGTGGAAGCTACTTGAGAAATCTTGTTTTCCAGGCCTTTTACATGTGTTAATAAGTGCTCAATTTTGGCGTTCTGCTCGTTGTACACACCATTGACTTTGTTGTTGATATCCACCATCTTCTTGGTAAGTTCAACTTGCCCTTTAGCTTGGCCTTCCAAAATTCGTTGGAGCATATTTTGCACATCATTTTGTGCACCTTGGTTCGATAAATTCCCTTGAGGTGGGAAGTTGTTGTTTGGCTTTGGTTGATAGCTCTGCTGGTAGTTTGAGTTGTAGCCTCCTTGGTTTGTTTGGTTGACTGTTTTGGGTTGGAATCCTTGCTGGTTCTGTGGAGGATATATTTGGTCTTGCGGGTTCTCCACGTTGTTGCTTCTATAGAACAAGTTGGGGTGATTCCAAAAATTCTGGTTGAACCCTCCTCGGTTCCCTTGGAATCCTCCTTGGTTCCCAATGTAGTTTAATTCACCTTGAAGTTCTTCACTCCCTTCTTGTGCAACGTCTCGGTGCCCTTGTTGTCCTCCATATTATCCAACATAATTGATTGATCTTTGATTAACAAGTAAGACCTTGTCTAACTTGTCGTTGATGTCTTTGAACCTTTGATCATCATATTTTGTGTCCCTCATTGTTCGATCATAATCTCCTCCATATCCTTGGTCACTTTGAGCCAAATTTTCAACTAGTATCTCTCCATTAACAACGTCTTGGCTAGCAAAACTCTCATTACTTGCCGTGTTCAAAGCTAGTTGGTATTTCTCTAGAACTCTGCGGTGTAAGATTCCAAGAAGTGCTTCTTTGGAGACTCCATGGTGAGGACATGCCCTTGTATACCCTTTCAATCTCTCTCATGCTTCATAGAACGATTCATTGCTTCCTTGTTTGAAGCTTGTGATGTCATTCCTCAGCTTTGCTGTCTTTTGTCTCGAGAAAAACTTCGTCAAGAACTGCTTCTTGCATTCCTCCCAAGTCGGTATGGTGGTGGTGACCACACTCTTTTCCCACTGAGCAGCCTTGTCTCCCAAAGAGAATGGGAAGAGAGTTAACTTCACTGTCCTACAAAGACGGTCGAACTGATCGATGTGATCGATCGGGTTCTCCAATGCCATTCCTAAGAACCTTGAGTTATGCACCATGTTAATGAGACTTGATTTAATCTCAAAGTTGTTGTTTGCAAATGGTGGTGGCCTTATCCCAGTTAGAACCCCTTGTGTAGTGGGTTCATCGAATGCACCAATTCTTTGCGGCTGTCTAGGAGGATGGATTGGCTGCCTCGGTCCTTGGTTTTGTAAGCCCACTCCTTGGACTTCATCTAGTGGTGATGGCGGTTGGTTCTCTCCTAGGTGAGGAGGATCATTTCGCTGAGCGTCCATGCCTAAACGCCTCACGTGCTCAGCACGTTCTCTGGTTGCTCTTTGGTTGTCTCTTTCGAGTCTTCGAATATCTAGCACAAGTGGTTGCAAGTTCTCTTGTCCTTGAATTCTTGTGTGCATACACCTTCAAAAACAGAGCAAACAAAACAGAGTAATTTAGTAACAAAGTAAAGAAAAATACTTAGACTTAGATAGAATCCAAATCCTAATGGCTATTGCTATCTCCCCGGCAACGGCGCCAAATTGATTTCGTCGTTTTTCAACACATCAATTACCCTAATGTGTAGACTTCCGCAATCATAACGGTTTGTCATTGAGTATTTAG
Source organism: Eutrema heterophyllum (assembly GCA_002933915.1). Lineage (NCBI taxonomy): Eukaryota > Viridiplantae > Streptophyta > Magnoliopsida > Brassicales > Brassicaceae > Eutrema > Eutrema heterophyllum. Next base: position 580,753 of record PKMM01022450.1, read on the forward strand.
GGATCGAATCCACAGAGAGAAAGAACAGCACAGTAAGAATACAAGAAACTACTTAAGCTAAGGTAACCATTTTTGTTGGTTTTTTTTGTTCTAAGAACTAATTACGATAAAACTAAAAATAAAAGACAAAGAATAAAAACATACATGACAACTAAAATGATTACAAGCTAGTTTAGAAATACAGATTCAAAGAGAACAATACACTAAAATCGGATTTAAACACGAAGATAAAGATATGGATCGTAGGGAACGATATTCGATTAGGAGTATTTGATGATTCACTAATGATGTTTCTAATCACTCAATGAGCTTATTCTATGGCAAGGAACACATACTAATAGCTTAACTCACTCTCATGATGCTAAACCCTTCATTGATAATTCAAATTAGCTAATCTCTCAATTGCTACCGAAATACCAAAAACCATAAAACGTAAGTCCTTTTAAGCCAATTAATGATCCTAGTCACGATTCTCATCTTGCTAAGCATAAAAAAAATGATTAGAAATCTTCTAGACAGTTACCAAACCTTTCTCAAGTGTAATATGTCTATGATCTAGAAATTGAGTAGCTAGTTCAATCCTAGCTTTAAGACCATTTCTAAACATGAGAACTTCTATAATCGTGCTCTAAACATCAAAAGATCATCATCTATCCCTCTAAATCAACCATTCTCACAATCCATAATGAAACTACTCACACATAACTAAATCACAAAACAAAACCGAACAAAAGCAAGACATAGCAAAAATAAGAAGATTGATGGAAGAAAAGTAAGAAAATCTTCACTAAAATAGTATAGATCTTGGATGATTCATGAACACAAGAGGAGAGAAGAGAGAAGTTCTCTAAAACAGTAAAAAGAAGCAGAAATGATGATGATTTTCGTCTGTGGAGAGTTGTTGAAACTCAACTACAAAGTGTTGAACTTATACAAAAGTGAAGGGCCCAAAGTCAAGTGGAAACTCACCAGAATCAGTCATAACTCTTGAAATATAGATCGGAATGACTTGACACCACTTTCATTAGAAAGCTAACTCAAATATCTACAACTTTCATGAAGACCGATGAAGCTAAATCCAAATGAAAACCATTCTTCTGAGTCGATATTTAAAGCGCTTTGGATGGTTTCGGTCGCGAGTTTGGATCGGTCGATCCAGAGGGGATCGATCGATCCCAAAAAATAATGAGATCGATCGATCTGGCATTGTAGGTCGGTTTGGGAAATGTTCGATGTTTGGGATCAATCGATCCACAAAGTTGGATCGATCGATCTGGTCCCCTTCCTCCTGTTGCTTCTTTTGCTCGCCAAACTGGACTGTCATCAGAGAAATCGGTATAACTTTTGATCGCACCGTTGGAATGGCCTCAAACAACTTTCAAATGAAAGCTAATCCATTGATCTATATTGTGTCAAAATCTGAGCTCAATCCATCAGTGTGAAGTCTTTCATTCAATGCCATACTTCTGAAGTCCCAACCTGATCCTGCATCTCTGTACACTACAATGACCCTTTTTGATGGAAATCCTCACTTCTCCAACTCCTCTGACTCCAAGAACATATGAAAATGGCTCAAACAAGCCAAGAAGAATGCAAAGACAACCTAAGACATCTAAAATGCAATGCAATGCAAATGAGACTCAAATGCATGGAAACAACTCAAAAACTATACAAAGTGGAACTAAAAACCTATGAAACTAGACCTTAAAAACATGCAAAATATGGTGTTATCAGTGACTTTGGTTCAAGTGTGAATGTCATGGCCCATGAGATGTTCAAGCGTTTAGGGATAAGAAACCTCACCTATCACCCATCACATATCACCTTTGGAGACGCTTCTTCACGGAAACCACTTGGTCTTCTTGAAGATTATCCGCTTAAGTTTGGGGATTGCATAGTCCCAATGGACTTCGTTGTCATGGAGATAAAGAAGACCAACAAGCTCCCACTTCTCCTTGGAACCCCATTCCTATTTACCACCGGCGCTAGAATGGATTTCAAAGATCAAAGGGTAGTTCTCTTGAATGTGGATGATAAGGTATATTACCCAATGAGGACTTCTTCCAACCAGATTTGTGGCACAATTACCATAAAGGATGATGAGTTTCTTGAAGAAGAAGCGAGGTATGTGGGTAGATGTGAGATGGTTGAAGAAACTCCACCCCCAAAGGTCTATGAAGAGGAAGAGAAGTCTCTTGAGAGAAAAGATTTGGGTTATGGTAATGAAAAGGAAGCTTCGGAAGTTGATATAGCTTGTGTGGAACCGCTTCCTCCCACCACAATGGAGAATGACGTTGAGGGTAGCAAGGGTGCAAAGAAGAAGACAAAGGCCAAGGCTAAGATGGGAAACGGATCAAGCAAGCTTCATAGGTCTAGGTCCGAGCCAAGCCAGCCTTCTATGATGACTCTCACTCCTTGGAAGCACAAGGATGGAGTGATTGAGTACAAGATCAAGTGCAAAGGATGGCCCAAACCTTTTACCTCGGTCAAGGCGATCCTCACACCCGAGCTCAAAGAGAAAGGGGAAACCGGTCTTGAAGAGGTCATGAGCAAGGTGCTCAAGCTCGAGCTCAAAGATCCGCCATGGAGTGCTCACACTCCTCTTTCACCCGCCTAAAAGGGTAATAAAAGTCAAACTTAGTGACTCTAAACAAAGTGCTTTTGGGAGACACCCCAAGCCTATCCTTGTACATACTTTGTTTCTTTGTCTTTCTATGTTTTCTTGTCCTTTTTTGATGGGTTTTCTTAGTGTGATTAGGTCCTTGATGGTCTAATGGTCATGGACTTAAGGACAAAGGTGTGTAGGATTGAGGTGATCACTCTCGTTCCCTCCATTCATTTCCAAGGTAATACTCCAAACTTTGTGAATAGCATTTATAATCATATCTTTTTCTTTCTTTCATGCATTGTTTAACTCTCTCTTAAGCTTCTATTACACAAGGGACTGTGTAATTTAAGTTTGGGGGAGGGTCTATATGTTATTTAACTTTGTGTTTTGTGATCTTATTTTGCCCTTTGCATCTTGAGTCTCATGCATATCATGCATTTTCAATAAATTTGGAATTTTTTACTTTTGTGCATTCCATATAGGATTGAGTCTAGATGCATAGCATATTAGGTAGCTTTGCATGAGCATTAGGAGCAATGATAGATTTACCCTTGTAAAGTATCATATTTAGAGCTTGATTCAATGCCCTCGTTGCTTGTTGTTTGATGCTTTTGATCTCGTGTTGAAATCAAGGATGAACCATATTTTGATCATGCGTTTCATTACTAGGGTCTTAGCTAAAGGAAATCTTGATTTGATTTCAATCCTACCTAAGTGAAAACCATAATTTTGACATTGAAATTATCATGCTAGTGCATTGCATAGTGAATTCATGGTTACCATATACATACTTGGGCTCTCTTATCCTTTTCACCACTCTTTTGCTAGTCCAAGTAGTCGATTCCCATCATTGGAACGGTTTACCATACCTTTAACCTACCCTCCTTTCAAGCCAAAATCTTTAGTGTGCGTATGTGAGACCTAATTTTTCGAGTAAGCTTAGCAAAAAGTGTTGAGTTTAGGGCGACAAGGATAGGATTGCATGTAGATCTAGCCGAACATCAAAGGCTAGACTAGGCTAGGCTCGTGGGAAAGGGAAGTTTTGGGTTTGGTGTGAACAAAAATGTGCGACTAATGGAATTGTGGATAAGAAGGAAGTGGGTTCAAAAGAGAGAAAGTGAAGGTGAAAGGGGAATGCAATATTGTGATGTGGTTAGTGCAAGTTATCAAGAATAGCTCTTAGTGATAGTTATGGCCTCATAGAAACAAAGGGAAAAAAAAGCCAAAAATTGGCTAAGACATCAGTTAGTAAATGATGAGGCAAGGCAAAGAAAAAGAAAGAAAGAAGAGCTAAAGAAACAACAAAAAGAAGCACGAGACCACAAGATTCAATGAAGAAGAAGAAATTCCCCAAGTGAGAAAAGATGAAGTGGAAGAAGAAGTTCACGTATGGGACATGAAGGCAAAAAGGCCAAGTGGGAAAAGGCACTACAAGAAATACTTAGGATGAGGACTTCATGGGTAGATATGCTAGGGTTAGAGACGATTTGGGCATTGGGTAGATGTAAGTCTATCCTTGTATGCATAGATTGCCTTTTACTCTTAGCATTTTGCCAAAGCTTGCTCATTCAATAAGAGATCCCTTGCATTGGTGAAACCCCGTACATTTGAGATCATCTTAGTCTCAAGACCTTACCCTAGCCAAATGGATTCACTTACCTTGCATGAGCATGATTCACTTGAAACGATTAATTAATGTTAAAGGATTGGATGACATGAATACTTGTATAGGTTAAGGCTTGAATTTGATTCGTATAGGAAAGGATATGGCTAGCTCTTTTTGAGTAGACGTGTTTGATCGCATCTTAGAGCTAGTAACTTGGACATTGAGTTGAATTCTTTTCATGGTACTTTTGAATTTGAGCTCCCATTTTAGTTTTCTCCCTTTCTTTACTCTTGTTTGCTTGAGGACAAGCAAATGATTAAGTTTGGGGGAATTGATATATTCATATTTTACATGTTCTAGCATACATTTTACTTAGAGTTTCGTGTCATTTACATGCATAATCATGGTTTTGTCTTGCATTTAGGTCTTTATTAGAGTTTAGGATGTTGCATTAGGCACTAGCGAGTCTCGCATGTTTTGGAGTCTTTCCTAGGTACTTGGAAGCGTTTTGGGGAGGATTAGGAGCTATAGAACCAAGCTTGATCGGATTTGGATGCAAAGGAGATGGCCAAGGCAAAAGGGTGATTTGTAGAAGACTGTACCGACCGATCATGGGTCGGTACTCTGGATCGGTATTGGGACAGAGAGTTGTGCCGATCCACAGCTCAATTCATACCGATCCAGAACCGATCGGCACATTAGCACGGATCGAGCATCCTTCACTCGGCATCCCTTTCTCATGCCATGCACCGAGCAATCCTAGGTCGGCACGTTTGATCGGTACTGAAGCATAAGGTTTTACCGACCTAAGGGGCAAAATCATACCGGCCCAGCTCAGCTCGGCATAAAAGCTCTGGAAGATTAGTGCCGATCCATTCTAGATCGGCACTACCGAACGGTACTAGCTAGCATTCGCACGGATCGATTTCTGCCGGCTAAAATCCCATCCAGCACGCCTTACATCGACCAGACTTCATTTTAACCGGCTAAAATCTGTACCCAGCGTCCATCCAACCTGGATGATGAAGATTAGTACCGACCCATTTTGGATCGGTACTACCGAACGACACTAATCCAGTGTTCATGCAGGACGACCTCTGTCGGCCAAAACTCGTACCGCGCATGACCCGGCACGCCTCGCATCGACCGGATGCTCGTTTTAGCCGACCGCTCCCATCCGACCTACTCGAAGAAGTCTTGTACCGGATGGTTTGTACCGACACAGGATCGGTCGGTACAAACTCTTCTGCTGCAAACCGATCCAGACCCGACCGGGTCAATACCCAGTTTATTCCGGGTTGACCCGGTTCGCACTATTCACTATTTAAACCCACAAAAACCTAATTTTGGGGATTATCTCTTTTCTTATGCTAAAAACCTTCCCTTAAGTGTTCTAAGTAATTTGTAAAAGAGATCTTGATTTTATTTATGCAATCTAAGTTTTAGTTAATTAATCTCTTCTAATCTTCATCTTTCTATTCTCTAATCATGATTAGCAACACCTCTTTCATGATATTTGGTGTGTTCTTCATGATTAGTGAGTAGTTCTTTTTGGATCATTGGGCTTGGTAGATTAGGGATTTCTGTTGCTAATCTTTGATGTCTAGAGCTTAATGATGTTATTTAATTTCCTTTCTTATTTAGTGGTTTTAATGCTAGATTAGGCTAGAGATAGTTAATCTAGATCATAGGGAATTTCATGCACACAGGGTGTTTGATGAAATTTCCCAATGAACTAAATAAGAGATTTTCATACTTAGCTCATGAGAGTGAATGTCTAAGGTGAATCTTGGCTAATAGAACTTATGATTAATGCTTGTTAATTACATTTTCACAAACGAGAATTTGATCTTGATTTTGTAATTAGTGAAGTGATTAGTGCAAAGAGATTAGGCTAATCTTGATTTGTGTTATAGGCTTAAGGAAATGCTTTTATATGATTGTTTAGACATCATTGATTAACTTGGATTCCCCCAAATCAATTGCCTTGCCCAAAGATCCTCCTTTATATCATTGTCTTAATCATTTTTAGTGTTATTACTTGTTCACTTGTTTAATTTGAATCATTAGGTTGTTAGAAAACCAAACCACACTTGTTTGCTTTAATTAAAAAGTTTTTTGCATTCTTGTTGCATTGAACAAACCCCAATTGGATTGACACCTAAAATATTGCAATGATATGAGCATATTTATGATTGATTCTTAGGAAAAATCCTAATTATCAAACAATTAAGGTCTTTAGTTGTCATCTTAACCGATAGAAGATTCGAGGTAAACTTAGGTACAAACATTGCTTCACTATCCTTGTTAAACAAATTTAATTTTCCAATTCCTTCTATGGGAATTCCATCACCATTAGCTATAATCACTTTACTTAGAGCCGGTTTTATGTTGCTTAGAAGCTTAGAATTACTAATCATATGATGAGAAGCACCCGAGTCTACAACAAGTGTGCTACTAGGTTTATGGGAAAAGAGAGTGATACCAGATTGTTTTGAGGCAAAGGCTTTGATGAGAGCCTCCAAATCGCTTTTCCTCACATATTCACCGGAAACAGACATGGCCACCTTTTCTCTTTGTGTGGACGTGCTTGCTTGTCCCGGTTCACCCACATCTTCATGAGAGAGGTTAGCTCTTGAATCCTTGAATTTGCTAGGCTTGAGATGCGGATGGAGGATCCAACATTTGTCCTTGATGTGTCCCTTCCTCTTACAATGATCACACACCCATGGCTTCTTCTCATCTTGCTTGTACGTTCCTTTGTTGGCCGAGATGAGTTCTCCCTTTCTAAAGAGCCCAATGGAACCTTGCTCCTTTTGAATTCGGGAACACACATCATCAAGGCTTAGGAGCTTGTCCTCTCTTAGGATGTGTTTGATGAGATCATTAAAGATTGGATTCAAAGTGAGGAGGAGACCAAACACCTTGTCTTGTTCACGCCTTTCATTTAGCACCTTTGGATCCATCGTGCTTGGCCTAAGCATCTCTAGTTTGGCCCATAGTGATTGGAACCTTCCAAAGTGCTTGGTGAACTCCATATCTTCTTGGCTTAGGTCATTGATAGTCTTCTTGACTTCAAAAACACGGCCCAAGTTTGACACATTACCATAGACATTCTTGAGAGTTTCCCAAAGAGCCTTAGCGGTCTCACAATAGGAGTAAGCTTCAAGAATGGATGGTTCAAGGGAGTTTTGGATGAGACCAAGCACCGTTTGATCTTCTTGGAACCACTTGGCTTCTTTGGCCGTGGCTTCTTCATCCTTCTCTCCATCTTTGGTGTCTTCTTTTGGCGTTTTGTCCTCCAAAACGTGATTCCAAAGACCCCGACCACACAAGGCGGTTTTTGTGGTTCTAGACCACAACAAATAGTTTCTTCCTTTGAGGATTACTGGAATCATAATGGGTCTTGAGCTTTCGGTTGTAAGTACACTAGAACCCATTGTTGTAGCCCAAAGAAATCGAAGAGAAAAAAAAAAAAGATATAAGGAATGTCGAATCAAGTGAAGATGTGAGATTTAAGAAGCTTAGGGAATAGAAAATCAAGAATCATGAATCAAGTTAAGAGGTGAGATTTAAGAAGCTTAGAGAATAGAAAATTTAGAATCAAGAATCGATTTCAACCCGCTCTGATACCATGTTAATTTAGTAACTAATGACTTCATTAATTATTAAGTATATCATACAATGGGTATTAGAGAGAATATATAGAGGGGTGGAGCGTACACAATGAGACAAAGAAGCATGGGTTTCATATTATACATTATTCAACCCATGATATCTTATAATACTAATACATTATTGACAGTGACCTAACCTAACGTTCATATTAACGTTGGGACCACCGTACGGACTGTACGGACCTAGCTTGGACCAAGTAGCTTCTCTTCAATATATGTTGGAACATATAATCCCATGTTGGAATGTGTTCATCACTTGAATTATTCTTGATCAACATCATGCACAATTGGCCATTGTAGTTTAGTGTGTTTAGTGAACAATTGGACTTGTGATTAATGCTCATCGATTATCTTTGATTGCAAATGAAGTTTATGATAAGTGAGTCATCGATTAAGAGATTGATACCACGGGAGTGGATTAGTCTTATGTTTGTGTTCCATGTTCTAAGATAGCGTTTAATGCTTCCTAATTATTCATTGTTTAATTATTAATCATCTCTTCGATAGTTTAAGCCATGATCCAACGTCTTTCTCTTTGTGTTTTATTTTCTTTCTTGCATCTCTCTTCTTTCTTTTTGTATAAAACATATAAACGTTTTTGCTCTAGCTTAGTTTGTTTCTCGTATCTTTGGTGTGTAATCTTTATTCTCTATGGGATCGATCCTAAAGTGCTACATCGACATACCGTTATGATTACGGTAGTGTGCGCATTAGGTTAATTGGTACGGTAAAACCTGTGAAATCATTGTCCATCAATGATCGAAAATAATTATAAGGATCTGAAGAATACATTTTGGTAAGGTTGTAGATGAGAGTTTTTTTTTTGGTAATTGTAGTGCATGAGAGGGTGGAGACGTTTTTATAGGAAAATTGTGTGCGCTTTCCGACGGAAATCCGACAATATTCAAACGGCTATGTAACGGCTATATTATTTCAAACGGCTACAACATCCGTCTAAAACACGTCAGAAATATACCAACAGACGCATGTCGTCGAAAATGTCTGACGGATTACTGACGGGTACTTTTTTCCGACGGATGTTACTTTCGTCCAATCCCCGTCGGAAATCCGTAGGAAATTACCGACGGATTTATGTCCGTCGGAAAGTGCCATGTTTTCTTGTAGTGTGTGAGTATGGAATTTACTGATCCAAATCCGAATCAAAGAGTTATTCTTTGTTTGGCTTTACAACGAACTCAGGAAACTTGCGTTGCCAATTTAAAGGGTTATCTAAACTCAGGAATTTATTTTTGTTTTTGTTTATGAAATTTTGTAGTATAATTTGTGTTTAGATATAATTTGTTTTTGTAGATTTAATTTTTGTAATATGAGACACATATATATTTTGTGTTTAGATATCATTTGTTTTTGTAAATTTAATTTTTGTAATATGAGACACATATTTATTTTGTGTTTAGATATAATTTGTTTTTGTAGATTTAATTTTCGTAATATGAGACACATATTTATTTTGTGTTTAAATATAATTTGTTAACAGTTTTATTTTTGGTATAGAATATATTATATAGTTTTCTAAAATTTTAATCCACAATGAGGGCATGCGACAATTTTTTAGTTGTTTTTGTTTTTATGTTTTCTATTTTGTATGGAAAATATATTTTTGTTATGACTTGTATGATTCAAAATTAGTGATTTTATCAACCCAAATTTTCCGACCCGTTTTGTTATATATATTATTTTAAATATATTTTTAATATCTAAATTATCCATTCGAATGTTTTATACAAAAAAACAATGTATAAAAAAATATATTGCCTAGATTATTCAGGAAAGCCAATCTTATATTTTTCACTCTTTTGTTCATAGATTAATTACCGATTTATTACATTGTGATTTTGTAAACTCGTAAGCTTATCAATATAATTAGATGAAAAATATATATATATATATTGCCCCGCATACAGCACCTATTAAATATATTGCAGTTCTATATTTTTTAATAGGTGTTGTGTGCAGGGTAATATATTTTTTATACATTTTTTTTTGTATACCAATCATTAACGAAAATAGTTTAACTTTAATTTCAATAAAAAATTTCATGATTATGTGATTTTTGTAACTTTAAATGATAGCAACGTTTGTTATCTAACAAAAATGTAAATTGTTATAAAAGCTATATGATATTGTCATATGGTGTATATTAGTATAATATGAATATAAGTTAGTTAAGTATATATCGATGTAATCCTAATTATAATTAAACTTTGTTATTATGTGAATCTAGATTACTACACAACTTATGAGTGGTAAAATGGGTTAATTTGTCTTTTTAATATGCCTCGAATTATCCTACTATATATCTTATATGTTTTGACAAACCAACCCGCAAAGGACAGCGATTATAAAAATATAATACTAACCCGCCCGTTCATATTACCATATAATATAAATATTTACTAATTTCAAATTTTTAAAATTTTAGCCTAATTGATTATGATAAAAAATATAAAATAGCATATTTTGTTTATCATCTGCAGCATTATTATGAGAATATTATTTTTTTAATTGAACAAAAAATATATGTTTGGCAATAGAAATAGTAGGGGATAAGAAAAGAATTTGATTATCTGAAGGTGTCATTGTTTGGACACAAAAGTGTCCCCTTTTAATAGTATATATATGGTTTTAATTATCAAACCTAGGCGACGGCGATTCGGTAGGAGATGAGACTAGATCTCTCCAGAGGATTTCGGGGTTATTGGTTCGGTTTACGGATTCTACAATTTTGGATATGGATTCGGGTTATCAGAGCTTGTAACTGCGGGGATCGATTTACGGAATCTCTGGCCAAAAAAAACGGGATATCAGCGGTCATAATCTCAGGGCTTTTTTCAGGGATGTGGAGAGAACAATGGATCTTACTTTTTGGATATTGCTTCTTGGGTGATTATGGAAGGAATATTGAGATAGATCTCGATCTCCTCCTATGGAGATCACAAGGGATGCGGGTCGGGTTTTTGAAAATGGAAAGCAGAGCGGGCTCGTTGAAGAGAAAATTTGATTTGGCATCTCACGAAGGAAAGGCGAACATGTCAGAGATTCAAATGACAAATCATTTACGGATTCACAGAATCGGGATTGATCTCGGAATGATGATACCCACAGAAGACTCAAGGAAACGAATCTGGATTGGTCTCACAATACTGATTGATATCTCTGATAGAATCAATCAAGGGGACAGGGGAAATCAATCATTCCATGGGTTGTTACAGTACTTATGCAGGGTGTATAAAGGGGAAAGGCTCGATAATCTCTGTTGGTATCTTCTCACGTTAACCTTACCTTTCACAAAATCTGCTTCTTCTTTCCGGTTATTTACAAGTAAAAGAATGTCGCATAGCAGCCTGGTGAACGGGTCTGGGTCGAGAGAAAAAGGTCAATTCAACGTGAAGAGATTGAAGATAGTTGTCCCAAATTTTGACAACTCAAGCCTAATTGCGGGTTATTCTCGGACTTTAATCGGCAGATGTATGAACCCGAAGATGCAAGATATGAAGACATTGTTGTTTATGCAGCCACGCATTTGGAATGTCAAAGATCGAGTGGCTGGTGCAGACTTAGGGCTTGGACAGTTTCAGTTCGATTTTGACAAGGAGGAGGACATAACGGAGGTGATGAAAATGGAGCCATTCCATTTTGATTACTGGATGTTAGCAATGGTCCGATGGGAACCGGTGGTGGATCGCAACTATCCATCAGTTATAACGTTTTGGATCCGAGTGTTTGGAGTGCCACTACACTTCTGGGCAGACCCAACGTTTCGTTGCATTGGGAAGGCGCTTGGGACGGTTAAGGCGGTGGATCTGGAGGATGGGAGAGTACAAGTGGTGGTGGACGGTTTTCAACCACTGGTCTTCTCAACAACAGTGGAGTTTGATAGCGGTGAAGAGACAATTGTGTCGTTGAGGTACGAAAGACTTTTCGGTTATTGCCGGACCTGCAATAGCTTATGCCATGATCACTTCAAATGTCCATCTAGAGGCGAAGTGGAGGAGAAAAATGAGAGTGTTGCTTCCAAATTTAAGGATCATGGGCAAGGTCCAAATGCAACGAGCTTTAGAGTGATGGTCGCTTCGGGTGGAGATCGTAACAGGGAAACGAATCAGAATGGTCAAGTGGCTCAGGAATACAAAGGGAATCACAAAGGGAAAGAGATTAGTCAGGCCCCGACGGAGAGTATGCAACAGATTAAGGTAGGAAAAGAATTCAGGCCATACAAGGGTAGAAACGAAAGGAGGTTTGGCGAAGGAAAGTCACGGTATCACAAATTCTCAGGGTACGTCCCACCACACGAGCTTAAGAAACGGTATGCGGTATCCACCAAGGGAGCAACTGATTTAAAGACTCGAGAAATGGGTGAGGAGCCCTCGGTTAATGAGAGGTCCATGGCGGACGCTAGCCCAGGGAAGGGTCAATCCAGGGGTACTGTCGGTGGTATTAATCAGGCTGGGATCACGGCTCCCACATCAACTAGCAAGGTTCGTAAGGAGTTAATCTTTGTTGACGAGAATATCTTTCCTGAGGACGGTATGAGTGCAGAGCTGGAAAATTGTGCAAGGGAGGAGAAAATGGTTGAGGACAAAATTTTGGAGGACAGGGAAATGGGATCTGAGGGAAATATGGTGGAAAAGGCGGGTGAGGAAGGAGATATTGGGATACACGATGGACATGTGGTGGAGCTACAAGTGGAGCTACAAGCGGAGAAGGCCCTGGGTTGCACACAGAATTTAGAGGTACCATTTGTTCCCGAAGCTGATGTTGGTGAGGTAATGCAGGAAGTACTAGTAGATGAGGAATCACAGGTTGTAACGGGAGGCATAAACCAAGTTGTAAGAAAGAAATCCATTAAAACATGAGCAATGATTTACGGTGGTGGATCAAAGAAGAGGATTGTCCAAGCTCTGATCTCTCCACGTAAGAAGACATTGGCAAAGGCTTCGGTTCGCGGTGGGGAGGAGGCAAAGGCGGTGGACACGAAGGTTTTATCAAACCCGAAGACCAATTCAGTAAAACCGAATTAGTTTAATTTATGAGGATTATGAGTTAGAATTGTCAGGGACTCGGGAATCGGTACACAATAGGTTATCTACGGGAGGTTTGGAAGAAACACAAACCAGAATTTTTATTTCTTTTAGAAACCAAGCAAGACTTTTATTTTATGCAAAAATTTCAATTTCATTTTGGTTATAATAAATTGTACACAGTTGAACCGTGCGGTGCGAGTGGTGGACTCGCTTTATATTATGATGATTCATTGGATGTTACTGTTTTATTTTCAAGTAATCGAATAATTGATATCGAGGCGACTATTCAAGGAAAAAAGTCTTTTTATCGTTTATTTACGGTGATCCGGTACCAAAAAATTGAGATCAAATTTGGGAACGTTTAACACGAACAAGTTTAACTCGAGTGGACTCGTGGTTTATAATTGGTGACTTAAACGAAATTACGGGGAATAACAGAAAACAAGGAGGCAATTTAAGACTTGCATCCTCCTTTATGTCCTTCAATCTCATGATACAACACTCCGGTTTTCTGGAATTTCAGTGTTTTGGAAATACCATGTCCTGGAGGGGAAGACGGAACTCGAAATTGGTTCATTGTCGTCTGGATAGGGCCTTAGCAAATGAGGATTGGCATGAAATTTTGTCTCATTTATATGTCGAATACTTAGCAATGATTGGGTCGGACCATAGGCCAATTGTCGCTACTATAAAGGATAAAATCCCCCGGAAACGGGGCTAGTTTAGGTTCGATAAACGGTGGACTGGACGGGACGGCTTAATGGAAACAATTTCAAAAGGCTGGGAAACTAATCCAGGCGGAAACCATTCATCCTTTATAGAAAAGACAACGAACTGTCGGCGAGAAATATTAAAATGGCGGAAAAATAATCTACCATACGGCAAGGAGAAAATTAGGGATTTACAACAAGCGTTAGAGGAGGTCCAGAATGATGATAATAGTACTCATGAGGAACTGATGGACATTACACGAAAACTAAAAGAGGCTTATTTAGATGAGGAAATATTCTGGCAACAGAAAAGTCGCACGTTATGGGCAACGGCGGGGGACAGAAATACAAAGTTCTATCATGCGCAAGTTAAACAAAGACGAGCAATAAATCGGATTACTGGTCTACATAATGCATCAGGATCTTGGGTCACCTCAAATAAAGAGGTAGAACAAGTGGCAGTCACTTACTTCGAGGAATTATTCACCTCAACTTCTCCGACGAAATTTGAAAATGCGCTAAGTGACATTCCGGCTCTAGTTTCGGAACAGAATAATGATATGCTCACGGCAATGGCCATGGAAGAGGAAGTTCGAAGGGCTCTTTTTATGATGCACCCAGAAAAGGCTCGGGGCCCGGACGGAATGACGGCACTATTTTTCCAACGATCATGGCAAATTATAAAGGCATATGTAGTGGGATTGGTTAACGGTTTCCTAGTAAATATTTGTCTAATCCCGAAGACAGGACGCCCCACTCGAATGACGGAATTAAGACATATAAGTCTGTGCAATGTGGGTTATAAGATTATTTCAAAAGTTTTATGTCAAAGGTTAAAGAGATTGCTACCGGACTTGATTTTAGAGACTCAATCAGCCTTCGTATCAGGGAGACTGATTTTCGATAACATTCTGATCGCCCAAGAGATGTTTCACGGCCTACGAGCCAATAAATCTTGCAAAAGCAAATTTATGGCAATTAAGACGGATATGAGCAAAGCATATGACCAGGTAGAGTGGCCATTTATTGAACATCTCTTGAGGAAATTCGATTTCGCGGAAAAATGGATTTCATGGATGATGTGGTGCATCCAATCGGTACAATACAAGGTGCTTATCAACGGTCAACCCAAAGGCCAAATAACTCCACACAGAGGGTTATGGCAAGGCGATCCATTATCACCCTACTTATTCATACTTTGCACAGAGGTTTTGATCGCCAATATACAGAAAGCAGAGAGGGAGAAATCACTTACGGGGTTAAAAGTGGAGAGGGCAGGCCCTGCAGTCTCACACTTACTCTTTGCGGATGATAGTCTATTTTTCTGCAAGGCTACGGTACAAGAGTGTCAAACCATCTTACATATACTTAAACAGTACGAGGCGGTCTCAGGGCAACAAATCAACTTTTCAAAATCATCCTTAAATTTCGGACATACAGTACAAGTTGTGATATAGGACGAGATTAAACAATTGTTAGGAATCCCAAATATGGGAGGGATGGGTTCTTATATGGGTCTCTCGGAAAGTATCAGAGGAGCAAAGAGCAAGATTTTTAATTTTTTCGTCGAGAGACACAATGATAGAATTAATGGATGGACATCAAGGTTACTAACCAAATGGGGTGAAAAGGTTCTTATTAAATCGGTAGCATCAGCTATGCCCACTTTCGTGATGTCATGTTTTCGTTTACCTAAGTCCATTACCGCAAAACTAACTAGTGCGGCAGCGCGGTTCTGGTGGAGCTCCGACGGACAACAGAAAGGAATGCATTGGATAGCATGGAGGAAGATGTGTCGGAGTAAATCATACGGCGGAATTGGGTTTCGAACAATAGAGGATTTAACACAGCACTTCTGGCAAAACAACTATGGCGGCTAATGGATAAACCGGAATCGTTATTTTCTCGGGTTTTTAAGGGTCGTTACTTTCGGAACACATACCCATTAGATCCTATAAGATCATACTCCCCGTCTTTTGGATGGAGTAGCATTATTTCAGCTAGACCTCTAGTTGCAAAAGGGCTCATTAAAAGAGTTGGTTCGGGTGGTTCTATCTCAATATGGAACGACCCATGGATACCATCTTCTTCCCCGAGGTCAGCAACATGTAAAGGGTACAATTATTACCCAAATCTCAGGGTCAATCATTTGGTTGACCCAGCGACACAAACTTGGAATATGGAGTTGATAAATGCAATTATCGACCCGACCGATGTGGAAATAATTTGCAGTATACCTATCAGTAGCACTTATCGACCAGATATCCCCAGTTGGCATTATACAAAAACGGGAAAATATGAGGTTAGGTCGGGATACCAGATAGAGCAACAAAAACTAGACAACAGCGGGAATCACCTCTACGGTCCGGATGTGAAGGAATTACAGGCACATGTATGGAAACTAGTCTGCTCACCGAAACTACGACATTTCATTAAGCAGGCCATTTCAGAATGCCTCTCGGTTTCAGCGAATTTACGCGCTAGAGGAATAAATTGTGATACACAATGTGCATGGTGTGGAGCGGAAGGGGAAACGATTAATCATGTTCTTTTTGAATGCCCATCGGCGTTACAAACATGGGCACTCTCTCATATTCCATCGGCCCTGGGAGTTTTCCCGATGACATCGGTTTTCTCTAATTTTGATCATCTCTTTTGGAGACGACCAAAAGAGGATAAGAACGCAACTTTCTCCTGGATTGTGTGGAATATTTGGAAAGCAATGAATGATAAGGTCTTCTCAAATGTGGATAGAAACCCACAAGAGATACTGAGGATAGCGGAAACGGAGGCCA
This sequence comes from Eutrema heterophyllum, assembly GCA_002933915.1. Taxonomy (NCBI): domain Eukaryota; kingdom Viridiplantae; phylum Streptophyta; class Magnoliopsida; order Brassicales; family Brassicaceae; genus Eutrema; species Eutrema heterophyllum. The sequence goes on from PKMM01022450.1 coordinate 597,194, forward strand.
TAACTTGGGAAACGGTCCAACTTAGTGAACCAGACGTAACTTCCCAACAAATCGGTCCTAATACGGTGATGGCTCAATATGAGGAATATGATGGACTGAAATGCTATGTTAATGGCTCGTGGAAGGAAACGGATAACTATTTTGGCTTAGGATGGCACTGTTTTCAGGAGGGAGTCGAAGGAGCCATAATGGGATCACGGAATCTGCGAAGACGTCTCTCCCCGCTACACGTAGAATTGGAAGCGCTCATATGGGCGATGCATTGCATGATTGCAAATCAGAAGACGGCGATAGCTTTTGCAACAGACCGCTCAGAGTTGGTGAAGATGGTGTCTACACCCAAGAAGTGACCGGCTTTTACATTACATTTGGAAGAGTTCGCGATGAGCAAGGAGGAATTCACCTTTTTCTCTATCACACATATACCACGTTCAAACAACACAGTGGTAGACAAGTTAGCACGAGGTGCTCGAGTCTATCCATCAGATTTTATTTATGTAAACTCGATACCTCCGGTTTGATTCACTGAATCGGTATAGGTATTTAGGCTGTCGAAAAAAGAAAAAAAATGGTTTAATTTCTAAATGCATTAATTGATTAGCGAAATAAAAGCATTCTTTTTTCTTTTGACCCCCGTTCGAGATAATATATTTAGCTTCGTTGTATTTTTTCTTCTAAACAGCAAAAACTTGAATTATTCAATAAAAAATCTCAAACATTTGAATTGATCCAAACTTGTTTAGTTATATGAAGTTATCTTTACAATATATTTTAATCTAATTAACTTGGTTAATTAAAGGTCTCTTAATTAAATTGATTGTTCGTTTTTAATCGAATTCATGACCGACATCGACATGGAATTTCTCGTAACGACAAGAAAATGAATGGGCCATTGACTTATTATTATTGTGGTACAAAGGGCCATTGACTTTGACTAATTAAGACAAAAGCCAATCAATAAATAATAATCGAGAAATACCTAAACATTATCAAAATTTCATTTAAATAGACAAACTTTACACTATAAATACATCCACATACCACCTTCATTTCTTCACACAACTATCTCTCCTCTAAAACAAAACAAAAAATGGCTAACGCGCTCATCCTTTTTCTCTTCACCTTAACCATCATAGCAAAAACTGCGTTTTCGCAAAACTGCGGTACAACCGGATGTGCAGGCAACCTATGCTGCAGCAGATATGGATATTGTGGCACCACATCCGCCTACTGCGGAACCGGGTGCAGAAGCGGACCTTGCAGCTCCGGAACCACACCTATCCCGCCAACTCCTAGCGGCGGCACGGGCGGTCTAAACGCCGATCCTCGTGATACAATCGCAAACGTGGTCACACCATCATTTTTTGATGGTATCATGAGCAAAGTCGGAAACGGCTGCCCAGCAAAAGGGTTCTACACTCGCGAGGCTTTCATTGCGGCAGCCCAATCGTTCCCGGCCTATCAAGGAACCGTCTCTAAGCGTGAAATCGCCGCCATGTTGGCTCAGTTCTCACACGAATCTGGAAGTAAGTGCTCAGTGCTCACCATATATATATATATATATAAACCCTTCTACTTTCACTACCTAAATTGCACGCATTATTTATTTAGAAAAATAGTGTTTCGAGACAATTAGTACCATAATGTTTTTTGGTTTAATTAATCTAGCAAACTTTTAAATTTTTATCATCAAATAAATTATGTCTATTAAAATTCCTTAATACACACGGATAAACTCAATATTTTATGAAATTTCGTGGGTGAACAAATTATGCTTTCTTATAAAGAATGTTTTTGGCATATATTATTTATTTAACAAATTGTTTGGGACATCTAATTAATGTTTTGAAATAAAAACCGAATCTTTTTTAAAGGTTTTTGTTACAAAGAAGAAATAGCGAGAGGAAAGTACTGCCAAGCTAGCACAGTCTACCCTTGTCAACCGGGAAAGGACTATTACGGTCGTGGTCCGATCCAAATCACATGGAACTACAACTACGGTGCAGCCGGAAAGTTCCTTGGACTCCCTCTCTTGACTGATCCAGATATGGTGGCTCGTAGCCCTGAAGTGGCCTTTAAGTGTGCCATGTGGTTCTGGAACCAGAATGTTCGTCCGGTCTTGGACGAAGGCTTTGGAGCCACCACGAGGAAGATCAACGGTGGCGAATGCAACGGTCGGCGTCCTGCAGCGGTGCAAAGCAGAGTTGACCGCTACCTGGAGTTCTGTAGGATGTTTGGGATCACTCCTGGAACAAGTCTTAGTTGTTAAAGATGTTAAATGTGGTTAATATGGCACCCTTCATGGTATGATGTTGGTCTTGCGCGTGTGAGTTAAGAAGTAAAGGTGTCGAATAAAAGATTATGAGGTGTATCCTAATGTATCCATGTGTTTGTTTGTATCGGTTGTCAGAAAATGAAGTATATCAGCCAATCCATAATAAACGCATTTACTACATTTTCACTTTTTGATGATTATTGCAAAAGTTTAAATTTCACAGAGGATTGTTTGTTTTTCAGTCTGAGAACAAAATAAGCTGAAACTAAAGAGAAATTTCTATAAGAGTGATACTTAATAAAATAAAAAAAGGGTGAGCAAATGGTAAATTTTACAGAAGGTTGTTTGGTTTTTAGGTCTGATAACAAAATAAGGTGAAACTTGAACAAAAAGTGTGAACAAATGGTAAATTATGCTTAGGCCTAAGTTGTTTCAAAGTGCATTTATCAAATGGTGAAGTAAGAACCGGTAGAGAGAAGAGAACCATTGATGAGTGTTGTGTATACTTGTATGATGAGAAAAGTTTCATAGATTTTCAAATAAAAATCAATCGGCAATTAAAGGATTGACAAATATCTCTTATATATATAATAGATTTTTTTGTCTCTTCAAATGTGAACTTAATTTTTAATAGTAATTATCTTTCTAATATAATCTAGATCCCAATTCATTTCAAATATGAGATTCCTAACAAAAAGCTTTTCTCGCATAATATGCATGTAATGATTTGCACACTTTACATGCAAAGAATAATTGGTAATGTTTTCAGTAACACGGACCGAGAGGCCTGAGAAATGGATGCATTCTCGAATCAAAGAAGATAGTGACAATAAAACAAAATAATTTGTTTTTCAACTTGTTTTTCAATGCTATACGGATTATTAATTAAGGATAAGACGCATCCAGCACTTTGAGCAAAATAGTTACAGAAAAGATGGCCCACACACACGTAAAATGAGCGACGACTTGCACATGAGAGGATTTGTACATGCATACGCGCATCATAAGATTCATAACCGACATCAAGATGGCCTCTTTCGATGACTCTTATTTGTCCGGTTCGCTGAAGCACCCATTTAGTAGTCAGACTATCACCCTCTTTAGATAACGGAAGAGGACTTTCAAAGCTATGAAATTTTTTGTTTTAAAAAATGTTTGAGTTGAATTGTTAACAATATTTTCTTTATGGAATGTAAAGTGACACTGCTAGTTAGCTTTTCAATAATAGCACAAATAAATAATTAAAAACTTGTTTTTATAATGCTATTGTAGGATATTTCTCTTTTACTTTTTAAGATAAATAGTAAATAATCAACTATTTTACATGATCAAATCTATAAAAAATTTAACAAACAAAATGTATTGAATATGATGTGACTAGATTTAAAACATTTGTTGAATATTTCACTTGATTTTTGGGTGGTCGACTTGATAACGAACATGTTATTAAGAGTACAGACTACAGAATTTTTAATTTTTAAAAAAATGCTGTCAAAAAGATAAATCAAAATTAGGAAAAAAAAATACAATGTTTCATATATGATGAGTTTACTTAGTTTATCATTTCTGTAAAGATTATGTGAACTAGGTTATGTCGGATAATAGAACTTTTTAGTTCGAGGGTGATTGATAAGATACGTGACCTCGTACGGCGTCGTTTGAGTAAATGTGTTATTTCTTGTTCAAAAACCCTTGTTTTCAATTTCATGATTGTGATTTGTGACTAAGTAAAAACTATATTCTAATTCGTACATCCATACGCGAATTTTTTTTGTTTATCAAATTTTGTAATATAATTTGTTTTTTTTTGTATTTAGATATAATTTGTTTTTATAGATAATTTTTCTAATAAATGACAAAGATTTATTTTTATGTTTAGATATAGTTTATTTTTGTAGATTTAATTTTTTTCTAGTATTAANTATTTTAATATATTAGATACTAGACAAGGTTAATAAAATGGGTAAGATTCAGCGTGCGGTTAGATTCACCGCGACATCGGTGATCGATATGCTTCACTGCTTCAGACATATACAGAGCCTTTGCTTCCGCAAATGCATTACATATCTTCGTTATCTGTTTACCAATTAGACAGCCCAAGACAGCAAGCGATTCACATTCTCTGCAACAAGCCGGCAGTAAGAAGAGATTTTGTGTAATACAAAGCCGACTCCGAATTTTAGAAGGTAGCAAACTATAAGAAAAAATAGGCTGTTTTGGACATTTTCGTAAAAAAAAGCGCCATTTTAGAAGGCTGCAAACTAGAGAAAAAAATAGGACGTGAGCCCATGTTTGGCCTGCTTGGAGCCGGCTACGGTGGAGTATATGCGGGATCGAACATTTGGAGTCTAAGACGAGTGAGAGCGACTTCTTATCGCATTTTTTTTTATGGTTGGTTCGATGCTTAAAGATGGTTTGATGGGATTCGCAAAATGGAAAATGTGACGAAGGTTTTTAATCCATACGGTCTTCTTGTTCGGTGTGTTTCTCCCTAAGTACTGCGTTTTCTGGTTGCTAATGTACTGCTTCGTGTTTGGGTTATACTGGTTCAATTAGACATCCTCCACAAATGAATATTAAGTTGTCCAAATCCGATTTGGCCTCGCCGGATGAGCTAGACGAGGAGTTTGAAGCGTTTTCAAGCGCAACATCTGGTTATGTACTGATAAAAATGTATGATAAGTTACGTGAGATCGCGAGGAGGACAATGTTTGTGTTGGGAAATTTGGCTAGACAAGGAGAAAGAGTGAAGAGCTTGTTGAGTTGGAGAGATCCAAGAGAAACGTCTTTGTGTTTTAGCGTTCTGTTTTGTTGGCTGTACACTGTGATTGATTGGTTTCGTCTCCATGAAGTTACTGCTCACGTTTCTTGCGTTCTACCTACGTCATGAGACATCCTAGGGCAAGGGTTTTGTAATATACCTTGTATTCCTCAGAATTTCTTTATAATTAATTAGGAGATTACAGTCAAGAGCTGATAGTATCTTGTGAGGTGTGAGTATGGAATTTACTGATCCAAAATCCGAATCAAAGAGTTATTCTTTGTTTGGCTTTACAAGGAAACTTGTGTTGTCAATTTAAATGGTTATATATTTCTTTTGCCAAGGCTGCTTGCCCCTAACGTCATGAGAATCCTAGGCTTAGGAGGGACCTCGTATTTGTGAGTATGTAAGGAATCGACCTATATATCATAGTATCTGAATCCGAATTTAAATTAATTATCAAAGGGATTATTCATTGTCTAAAAAGAATATTAAAATCTATATTAATTGGCCAAAAAATCTCAACTTAAATCAAAAGAAAAGAATCGAAATTTTCAAGCCCAAAGAGCTAAAAGAGACACCATCAAAAATCAAAATTTACTAGCACCAAGTAGAACATAGTACTGGTAACCACAAGCTAGTAACATCTCCAAACTACTAAGAGCTTTGTGATTTTGATGAGTAATAACAAACGCCATGTACATCAATCTTCCAGCGGCTGCAGCGTTTGAAAAACCGGACACCATCAACGTGGCCGGGCTTTTCTCGTTGTAAATCTCCGCGATCCCGATTCCTACAGGTGTTGTGAGAGCAAATACTATCACCATAACCAAACTTTTCTTCAATTCAAACTTTGCCTGCAAAAAAAGAAGAAGAAAGGGGTAAGAACTTCATTTCATCATCAAATTCTGGAAAAGAGAGAGAGAAGATTAAAAAACAAAATTAAGATTACCTGGGAGATGCGACCTCCAAGACCAATTCCTTGGAACAATTGATGGAGGGTCACTGCAGCTATAAGAGGCTTAATTGTGCTAACACTAACACTTGGAGATGCTCCTAAAGATATTCCTATGATCACTGAGTGAACCAAAATCCCTAATTCCAATACCTAAACCCACAAGAAAGAAAGAAAGCAGAACATATGTGCATTAAAATCAAGGATGTTCTTTGTAATCAAGAATGTATTTAAATTTTTTAATATAAACAAAACAAAAAAGGTTTGGATTTTTGTGTTTACCTGAGGTCCTGAGTTACGAGCTTCTGTCTAATACTATTGTGACCATGTTGGGAAACGGAAACAAAGCCATGAGAGTGTCCTTGTGAAGCATTACTATGAACATGAATCCGATCACCGTTCTGGTTTTCTTCCTCTTTATCTCCGAAGGCTATACACTCCAAAGTTTCCGAGTGATGATGAGATCTATTCATAACAGCTGAAGGAAAGGATTCAATCATGGTTATGAGCCCAGCAGCAATGGCTACAACTCCAGTCATCGGAAAATCACCCCAAGGTGGCTCATCTCCGATGCAAGAACTCGTGAGGCTCTCTTTGGCATCAGGAAGAATGTCGACGACAACAATGGCGAGGATTACCGTGGCAGCGTATGACTTAACCCATGAGAAGAGAACATTATCTAGATCGAGGCCAAAGATCGGTAAACAAACACCAAAAACTCCGACAATCAATGTGGAGAAGATAGCTATGATCTTATACTTGAGAGCCGTCGCTGTCTTTACAGCAGCAGAGCAACCGCAGTCGTTTTCTTCTTCCTCCGTCGCGGAGACTAGAAGAGGTAGAACAATCAAGCAATTAACCAAAGCTGAAATCAGGGGTTTTCCGAGTTTACCCATCTTTGTGTTCCGTATAATGGAAGGTAGGGTTTTAGTTTTTCCTTGTTCTGGTTTGTGTTTGTAACCGTGATGTAATGGATTAGGGTTTCTCGCTTTCTGGTTTGCAATCAGACCTATCCTCTGCTTCTCCAACTCTCTATCTTTTGATTCGGGCAGAGTAGTATTTAAATTGGCTGATTAATCACCGTCTCCATGTCTCTTTTAGCAGGCTGAATTTGCTAGTAGTGATATTAGAAGTCGAGGTTGTTGGACGGGTTTGGGTATCCCTTGTACACCAATTGTTTCTTGGAAATGCCGAGAGAAGCGCATATGATGTTGAATTTGACCCTGAGATGATCCTTGATCTCGTCTTTGGTCTCGTCCTCGGGATCCAAGAGCGGGAACTTATCGAGCAAGGCTTGGAAACCATTGAGATGCTTGTGGAGCTGAGGAGACAAGTCAAGACGGAGAGCAGAAGAATTCCAGAGAGAAGAGCAGCCCTTGTAGAATCCGAGCAGCTCGCCTGTCTCGAACCCAAGTTTCAGACCCAGATGACGAGCGTCTTCCCGACCCGACACAAGACCCGCTTCGTAACCCTCGTCAAAGCCTTGTCGTATGTGTGTATCCTCTAGCCGGAATATACAATCGAGGAAATCTTCCTTCACATCGGAATTCGTCATCGAAATTGGAAATTCCGAACAATCAGATTGAACACAAAACAAAACTCAGCAGTGGCCCGATCTCTCTCCAAAGATAGATGCAGCAGAATTAACTCCCCCAAACGCGGCTTTCACTTGTGAGGAGAGGAGAAGGTCGCCCTGTTGGTCCAGAAGCTTAAAAATTTCCCCATTTTGACCAGGAGCTTAAAAATCTTTTTTTTCTTTCAAAAAAAAAATAGAGGAGGTGAGAGATGATGTATTTATATTTAATTTATACGTTTAAGTTTAGGGTTAATCTACTAACGGACGGACTTGCCGGCCCAAAGTTAATAAAGTTCAAAACTATTAAAATCATGGAAAATTAATTAATTTTTATTTTTAATAGGTCATGTGAAGAATGCTTACCTTACTAGTTGATTCTGATTCTAAGGTTAATTTTTTTTTTCTTTTGGTCGGCAAAGCATTTTTATTAATTATCAAAGATACACCATCAAATGATACAACAATTCCACACGATGGCAGATACATAACTGTCTAAGCAGGATATACAAACCCCTGCAGGTTAAAAGACAGCCCATAAGAGGGCAATTACAAACCCACGAATGGGTAACAGCAAACCCATGAGTGATCAACCAAACCAAAACGCTGGAGCTTCTGGAAGACAGGAGAAAAAGTATCTGGCCGAAATTGAGAAGAGTATACATGTCTGTAGTTTCACCTTCTTCCCAAATTGGAACAAAATTGCCAGACAAAGAGGAACAAGGAGCACAACAAAAAGTTTTTTCACTATGTACAAAGGTAATTGATTACTTACGTCTAATCAAAAATAATGTTTCTTTTTAGTAGGTTAATTTGTACACGAAATACGAGTTTAGAGTGGACTAGATATGTACAAATTACGAGTTTAGAGTGGACTAGATATGTGACCCGGTTTGACTCATTTGTTATGGTTTTACTTCTTGAAATCTTGGAAAATAATCTTAGTCGAATTCCAGCAGCATGATCTGAGAAATTAAAAATGTACAATTATGTCCCTCTCCCGAGCAACTCTTATGTAACCTATTTGTCCCCATTCTTCACCATACGATTCTTGTAATTAATTCTTAGAATACATAGTTACATAGCTAATCATGTTATTTTAGTGGCCTAAAGCATTTCTATAAAATACAGTAATGAGTTTATAAAAAATTAGCATGCCGGTAGTTTAGGAAACGTTAACAAAATTGAAGTTGGTATTGAGATTAGTTATGAGAAAACCTCTCCCTCTCTTAAACCCTAGTCGTATAAATAAAAAAGATAATTTGTTAACATATGCTTATACTTCTTTACTATTCATATATTATTTTCATATATCTTCTAACAATTAATATTTGATTATAGAAGAAATTTCCAACGGATAACAAGAAAGAAAAGAGGTTAGGATTGCATGACTCTAAACTTGGTTCAAACTAAGAAAATACATAGTTACATGGCCGATTATATTATTTTAGTGGCCTAAAAATTTTGTATAAAATACACTAATACGTGAAAAACTCAGTCCAATCAATATAATCTCTTTAGCAATGAGGTCGCCAAAATTCAGAGTTCACTGTATTTTTTTTTTTTTTGGTAAACAAGTTCACTGTACTTTACTCTGTGATTACTTCATTGTCGCTGAGCTTCAAACATGTTCTTCCAACAGTTGTTCATGCTTCTCGACTGTGTTTTAAGCTCCACGGGCGTATCTCCCTCCACCCTTTTCGAATCGTTCATCGACGAGTTTCCTTTTTGTTTGGAGGTAATGATTGATATTTGTTTCTCTCTCTTGTAGTTTCGTGTCCATGATTGATTTTTTTAATGCTTCTTCTTCCATGTTTTTAATAGGACACGATAAAAAGGGTCAAGTAATTTGATTATGATGATTGCAACCACATTGCTTCATACGTTGCTGGGCTTTGTCATCTACTATAGAATTTTTGTGAGTTCGAATTTGAATCTTCGCATATGTTCAAGATTCGAGAATTAACTAATTGAGGGTTTTTAGGTTGAAGCAGGCTCTGGTACTACAGATAATCATAATTCGTTACAGTTATTTCCACCGATGAAGATGGTTAGTGCATATGATTTGGATATGCTTAATAAGGTGAATTTTCCTACTATTATAATCCCGAGAGTTGCATCAACTTGAGCTTATTGATCATCTTGTCAGTTTTTTTCTTTCTTTGTTTTGACTGTATCAAAATGTACAATCGTTCTTTGATGTTGTGATCGATACTAGTGTATCAGGAGAGTAATGAAACTCCAATCTTGTGAGGAGCGTCTTCCGTCTTTGACAAGTTCGATATAGAAGTCTTACAGTCTTCTTCATTACAATCAATCGATGTCCGAAAAAATTATCAAAAGTTTGTAAAAATAATTATAATGAAAACGATTGTTCACCGACGCGTTCCCGACACGTCCGGTGACCATGTCAAATAGTCAATTTACCATTTGGCCAAAAAAAAAATAAAAAATTTCAAGCCAACCATTAAAGTAATTGATTGGATTTTGAAGTACTATAATTAAATTAAAGTAATTGGCCGACTTAACAATTAAAAGACTACCATTTGACACATTATGTTGTTGACGTATCGAAACGTTTAAGTAAATCGTCTTTACTTTTGGATATGAAAACATTTTACGTATCAATTTCAGTTTTGTATAGTGTAGTTTTCTTTTTTGCCGGCCTGTAGTTTTCTCACATCTTTCTGATTATTTATTCTTTTATTTTTCTTATATATATATATATATA